>CAUYWW010000203.1:0-349000 GCA_963576845.1 Megachile leachella | reverse complement strand
TATATTGATAATAATAAAAGTAATAAGTATATTTATTATACTTCCGTCGATAATAACTGCATAATATGGGTAATAATGCATGTTATATTGATGATAATTAAAGTACTAAGTATATTTATTATAGTTCTAGCGGTTATAACTGCATATAATGGGTAATAATGCATGTTATATTGAGAATAATATAGGAAATAAGTATAATTATTACAGTTCTATCGATAATAACTGCATAATATGGGTAATAATGCATGTTATATTGATGATAATAAAAGTAATGCGTATATTTATTATAGTTCTAGCGAAAATAACTGCATAATATGGGTAATAATGCACGTTATATTGCTAATAATATAAGTAATAAGTATATTTATTACAGTTCTAGCGATAATAACTGCATTATATGGGTAATAATGCATGTTATATTGATAATATCGGGAGTAATAAGTATAATTATTATAGTTCTATCGATAATAATAGTAAAATATGGCTAATAGTGCATGTTATATTGATAATAATAAAAGTAATAAGTATATTTATTATACTTCCGTCGATAATAACTGCATAATATGGGTAATAATGCATGTTATATTGATGATAATTAAAGTAATACGTATATTTATTATAGTTCTACCGATAATAACTGCATTATATGCGTAATAATCCATGTTATATTGATAATATCGGGAGTAATAAGTATAATTATTACAGTTCTAGCAATAATACCAGTAAAATATGGCTACGCGTGCCTGTTATATTGATAATAATAAAAGTAATAAGTATATTTATTATACTTCTGTCGATAATAACTACATTTTATGGGTAATAATGCATGTTATATTGATAATAATATATGTAATAAGTATAATTATTACAGTTCTAGCGATCATAACTCCATTATATGGGTAATAATGCATGTTATATTGATAATAATATAAGTAATAAGTATAATTATTACAGTTCTAGCGATAATAACTGCATAATCTGGGTAATAATGCACGTCATATTGCTAATAATATAAGTAATAAGTATAATTATTACAGTTCTAGCGATAATAACTGCATTACATGGGTAATAATGCACGTTATATTGCTAATAATATAAGTAATAAGTATAATTATTACAGTTCTAGCGATAATAACTGCATTATATGCGTAATAATGCATGTTATATTGATATTAATAAAAGTAATAAGTATATTTATTATAGTTCTATCGATAATAACTGCATAATATGGGCAATAATGCATTTTATATTGATGGTAATGAAAGTAGTAAGTATATTTATTACAGTTCTAGCGATAATAACTGCATTGTATGCGTAATAATGCATGTTACATTGATAATATCGGGAGTAATAAGTATAACTATTATAGTTCTAACGATAATAATAGTAAAATATGGCTAATAGTGCATGTTATATTGATAATAATAAAAGTAATAAGTATATTTATTACAGTTCTATCGATAATAACTGCATAATATGGGTAATAATGCATGTTATATTGATGATAATAAAAGTAATACGTATATTTATTATAGTTCTACCGATAATAACTGCATTATATGCGTAATAATCCATGTTATATTGATAATATCGGGAGTAATAAGTATAATTATTACAGTTCTAGCAATAATACTAGTAAAATATGGCTACGAGTGCCTGTTATATTGATAATAATAAAAGTAATAAGTATATTTATTATACTTCTGTCGATAATAACTGCATTATATGGGTAATAATGCATGTTATATTGATAATAATATAAGTAATAAGTATAATTATTACAGTTCTAGCGATAATAACTGCATAATCTGGGTAATAATGCATGTTATATTGATAATAATATAAGTAATAAGTATAATTATTACAGTTCTAGCGATAATAACTGCATAATGTGGGTAATAATGCATTTTATATTGATGGTAATGAAAGTAGTAAGTATATTTATTACAGTTCTAGCGATAATAACTGCATTGTATGCGTAATAATGCATGTTACATTGATAATATCGGGAGTAATAAGTATAACTATTATAGTTCTAACGATAATAATAGTAAAATATGGCTAATAGTGCATGTTATATTGATAATAATAAAAGTAATAAGTATATTTATTACAGTTCTATCGATAATAACTGCATAATATGGGTAATAATGCATGTTATATTGATGATAATAAAAGTAATACGTATATTTATTATAGTTCTACCGATAATAACTGCATTATATGCGTAATAATCCATGTTATATTGATAATATCGGGAGTAATAAGTATAATTATTACAGTTCTAGCAATAATACTAGTAAAATATGGCTACGAGTGCCTGTTATATTGATAATAATAAAAGTAATAAGTATATTTATTATACTTCTGTCGATAATAACTGCATTATATGGGTAATAATGCATGTTATATTGATAATAAAATAAGTAATAAGTATAATTATTACAGTTCTAGCGATAATAACTGCATAATCTGGGTAATAATGCATGTTATATTGATAATAATATAAGTAATAAGTATAATTATTACAGTTCTAGCGATAATAACTGCATAATGTGGGTAATAATGCACGTTATATTGAGAATAATATAAGTAATAAGTATAATCATTACAGTTCTATCGATAATAACTGCATAATATGGGTAATAATGCATGTTATATTGATGATAATAAAAGTAATACGTATATTTATTATAGTTCTAGCGAAAACAACTGCATAATATGGGTAATAATGCACGTTATATTGCTAATAATATAAGTAATAAGTGTATTTATTACAGTTCTAGCGATAATAACTGCATTATATGGGTAATAATGCATGTTATATTGATAATATCGGGAGTAATAAGTATAATTATTATAGTTCTATCGATAATAATAGTAAAATATGGCTAATAGTGCATGTTATATTGATAATAATAAAAGTAATAAGTATATTTATTATACTTCCGTCGATAATAACTGCATAATATGGGTAATAATGCATGTTATATTGATGATAATTAAAGTACTAAGTATATTTATTATAGCTCTAGCGATCATAACTGCATAATATGCGTAATAATGCATGTTATATTGATAATAATATAAGTAATAAGTATAATTATTACAATTCTAGCGATAATAACTGCATTATATGGGCAATAATGCATGTTATATTGATAATATTGGGAGCAATAAGTATAATTATTATAGTTCTAGCGATAATGATAGTAAAATATGGCTAATAGTGCATGTTATATTGATAATAATAAAAGTAATAAGTATATTTATTACAGTTCTATCGATAATAACTGCATAATATGGGTAATAATGCATGTTATATTGACGGTAATGAAAGTAGTAAGTATATTTATTACAGTTCTAGCGATAATAACTGCATTGTATGCGTAATAATGCGTGTTATATTGATAATATCGGGAGTAATAAGTATAATTATTATAGTTCTAACGATAATAATAGTAAAATATGGCTAATAGTGCATGTCATATTGATAATAATAAAAGTAATAAGTATATTTATTACAGTTCTATCGATAATAACTGCATAATATGGGTAATAATGCATGTTATATTGATGATAATAAAAGTAATACGTATATTTATTATAGTTCTAGCGAAAATAACTGCATAATATGGGTAATAATGCACGTTATATTGCTAATAATATAAGTAATAAGTATATTTATTACAGTTCTAGCGATAGCAACTGCATTATATGGGTAATAATGCATGTTATATTGATAATATCGGGAGTAATAAGTATAATTATTATAGTTCTATCGATAATAATAGTAAAATATGGCTAATAGTGCATGTTATATTGATAATAATAAAAGTAATAAGTATATTTATTATACTTCCGTCGATAATAACTGCATAATATGGGTAATAATGCATGTTATATTGATGATAATTAAAGTAATACGTATATTTATTATAGTTCTACCGATAATAACTGCATTATATGCGTAATAATCCATGTTATATTGATAATATCGGGAGTAATAAGTATAATTATTACAGTTCTAGCGATAATACCAGTAAAATATGGCTACGCGTGCCTGTTATATTGATAATAATAAAAGTAATAAGTATATTTATTATACTTCTGTCGATAATAACTGCATTATATGGGTAATAATGCATGTTATATTGATAATAATATATGTAATAAGTATAATTATTACAGTTCTAGCGATCATAACTCCATTATATGGGTAATAATGCATGTTATATTGATAATAATATAAGTAATAAGTATAATTATTACAGTTCTAGCGATAATAACTGCATAATCTGGGTAATAATGCACGTCATATTGCTAATAATATAAGTAATAAGTATAATTATTACAGTTCTAGCGATAATAACTGCATTACATGGGTAATAATGCACGTTATATTGCTAATAATATAAGTAATAAGTATAATTATTACAGTTCTAGCGATAATAACTGCATTATATGCGTAATAATGCATGTTATATTGATATTAATAAAAGTAATAAGTATATTTATTATAGTTCTATCGATAATAACTGCATAATATGGGCAATAATGCATTTTATATTGATGGTAATGAAAGTAGTAAGTATATTTATTACAGTTCTAGCGATAATAACTGCATTGTATGCGTAATAATGCATGTTACATTGATAATATCGGGAGTAATAAGTATAACTATTATAGTTCTAACGATAATAATAGTAAAATATGGCTAATAGTGCATGTTATATTGATAATAATAAAAGTAATAAGTATATTTATTACAGTTCTATCGATAATAACTGCATAATATGGGTAATAATGCATGTTATATTGATGATAATAAAAGTAATACGTATATTTATTATAGTTCTACCGATAATAACTGCATTATATGCGTAATAATCCATGTTATATTGATAATATCGGGAGTAATAAGTATAATTATTACAGTTCTAGCAATAATACTAGTAAAATATGGCTACGAGTGCCTGTTATATTGATAATAATAAAAGTAATAAGTATATTTATTATACTTTTGTCGATAATAACTGCATTATATGGGTAATAATGCATGTTATATTGATAATAATATAAGTAATAAGTATAATTATTACAGTTCTAGCGATAATAACTGCATAATCTGGGTAATAATGCATGTTATATTGATAATAATATAAGTAATAAGTATAATTATTACAGTTCTAGCGATAATAACTGCATAATGTGGGTAATAATGCATTTTATATTGATGGTAATGAAAGTAGTAAGTATATTTATTACAGTTCTAGCGATAATAACTGCATTGTATGCGTAATAATGCATGTTACATTGATAATATCGGGAGTAATAAGTATAACTATTATAGTTCTAACGATAATAATAGTAAAATATGGCTAATAGTGCATGTTATATTGATAATAATAAAAGTAATAAGTATATTTATTACAGTTCTATCGATAATAACTGCATAATATGGGTAATAATGCATGTTATATTGATGATAATAAAAGTAATACGTATATTTATTATAGTTCTACCGATAATAACTGCATTATATGCGTAATAATCCATGTTATATTGATAATATCGGGAGTAATAAGTATAATTATTACAGTTCTAGCAATAATACTAGTAAAATATGGCTACGAGTGCCTGTTATATTGATAATAATAAAAGTAATAAGTATATTTATTATACTTCTGTCGACAATAACTGCATTATGTGGGTAATAATGCATGTTATATTGATAATAATATATGTAATAAGTATAATTATTACAGTTCTAGCGATAATAACTCCATTATATGGGTAATAATGCATGTTATATTGATAATAATATAAGTAATAAGTATAATTATTACAGTTCTAGCGATAATAACTCCATTATATGGGTAATAATGCATGTTATATTGATAATAATATAAGTAATAAGTATAATTATTACAGTTCTAGCGATAATAACTGCATAATGTGGGTAATAATGCACGTTATATTGCTAATAATATAAGTAATAAGTATAATTATTACAGTTCTAGCGATAATAACTCCATTATATGGGTAATAATGCATGTTCTATTGATAATAATAAAAGTTATACGTATAATTATTACAGTTCTAGCGATGATGACTGCATAACATGGGTAATATTGCACGTTATATTGCTAATAATATAAGTAATAAGTATAATTATTACAGTTCTAGCGATAATAACTGCATTATATGCGTAACAATACATGTTATATTGATGATAATAAAAGTACTAAGTATATTTATTATAGTTCTAGCGATAATAACTCCATTATATAAGTAATAATGCATGTTATATTGATAATAATATACGTAATAAGTATAATTATTACAGTTCTAGCGATAATAACTCCATTATATGGGTAATAATGCATGTTATATTGATAATAATATAATTAATAGGTATAATTATTACAGTTCTAGCGATAATAACTGCATAATATTGGTAATAATGCACGTTATATTGCTAATAATATAAGTAATAAGTATAATTATTACAGTTCTAGCGATAATAACTCCATTATATGGGTAATAATGCATGTTATATTGATAATAATATAAGTAATAAGTATAATTATTACAGTTCTAGCGATGATAACTGCATAACATGGGTAATATTGCACGTTATACTGCTAATAATATAAGTAATAAGTATAATTATTACAGTTCTAGCGATAATAACTGCATTATATGCGTAATAATGCATGTTATATTGATGATAATATATGTAATAAGTATAATTATTACAGTTCTAGCGATAATAACTGCATTATATGCGTAATAATGCATGTTATATTGATGATAATATATGTAATAAGTATAATTATTACAGTTCTAGCGATAATAACTCCATTATATGGGTAATAATGCATGTTATATTGATAATAATATAAGTAATAAGTATAATTATTACAGTTCTAGCGATAATAACTCCATTATATAAGTAATAATGCATGTTATATTGATAATAATATACGTAATAAGTATAATTATTACAGTTCTAGCGATAATAACTCCATTATATGGGTAATAATGCATGTTATATTGATAATAATATAATTAATAGGTATAATTATTACAGTTCTAGCGATAATAACTGCATAATATGGGTAATAATGCACGTTATATTGCTAATAATATAAGTAATAAGTATATTTATTACAGTTCTAGCGATAATAACTGCATTATATGGGTAATAATGCATGTTATATTGATAATATCGGGAGTAATAAGTATAATTATTATAGTTCTATCGATAATAATAGTAAAATATGGCTAATAGTGCATGTTATATTGATAATAATAAAAGTAATAAGTGTATTTATTATACTTCCGTCGATAATAACTGCATAATATGGGTAATAATGCATGTTATATTGATGATAATTAAAGTACTAAGTATATTTATTATAGTTCTAGCGGTTATAACTGCATATAATGGGTAATAATGCATGTTATATTGAGAATAATATAGGAAATAAGTATAATTATTACAGTTCTATCGATAATAACTGCATAATATGGGTAATAATGCATGTTATATTGATGATAATAAAAGTAATACGTATATTTATTATAGTTCTAGCGAAAATAACTGCATAATATGGGTAATAATGCACGTTATATTGCTAATAATATAAGTAATAAGTATATTTATTACAGTTCTAGCGATAATAACTGCATTATATGGGTAATAATGCATGTTATATTGATAATATCGGGAGTAATAAGTATAATTATTATAGTTCTATCGATAATAATAGTAAAATATGGCTAATAGTGCATGTTATATTGATAATAATAAAAGTAATAAGTATATTTATTATACTTCCGTCGATAATAACTGCATAATATGGGTAATAATGCATGTTATATTGATGATAATTAAAGTAATACGTATATTTATTATAGTTCTACCGATAATAACTGCATTATATGCGTAATAATCCATGTTATATTGATAATATCGGGAGTAATAAGTATAATTATTACAGTTCTAGCAATAATACCAGTAAAATATGGCTACGCGTGCCTGTTATATTGATAATAATAAAAGTAATAAGTATATTTATTATACTTCTGTCGATAATAACTGCATTATATGGGTAATAATGCATGTTATATTGATAATAATATATGTAATAAGTATAATTATTACAGTTCTAGCGATCATAACTCCATTATATGGGTAATAATGCATGTTATATTGATAATAATATAAGTAATAAGTATAATTATTACAGTTCTAGCGATAATAACTGCATAATCTGGGTAATAATGCACGTCATATTGCTAATAATATAAGTAATAAGTATAATTATTACAGTTCTAGCGATAATAACTGCATTACATGGGTAATAATGCACGTTATATTGCTAATAATATAAGTAATAAGTATAATTATTACAGTTCTAGCGATAATAACTGCATTATATGCGTAATAATGCATGTTATATTGATATTAATAAAAGTAATAAGTATATTTATTATAGTTCTATCGATAATAACTGCATAATATGGGCAATAATGCATTTTATATTGATGGTAATGAAAGTAGTAAGTATATTTATTACAGTTCTAGCGATAATAACTGCATTGTATGCGTAATAATGCATGTTACATTGATAATATCGGGAGTAATAAGTATAACTATTATAGTTCTAACGATAATAATAGTAAAATATGGCTAATAGTGCATGTTATATTGATAATAATAAAAGTAATAAATATATTTATTACAGTTCTATCGATAATAACTGCATAATATGGGTAATAATGCATGTTATATTGATGATAATAAAAGTAATACGTATATTTATTATAGTTCTACCGATAATAACTGCATTATATGCGTAATAATCCATGTTATATTGATAATATCGGGAGTAATAAGTATAATTATTACAGTTCTAGCAATAATACTAGTAAAATATGGCTACGAGTGCCTGTTATATTGATAATAATAAAAGTAATAAGTATATTTATTATACTTCTGTCGATAATAACTGCATTATATGGGTAATAATGCATGTTATATTGATAATAATATAAGTAATAAGTATAATTATTACAGTTCTAGCGATAATAACTGCATAATCTGGGTAATAATGCATGTTATATTGATAATAATATAAGTAATAAGTATAATTATTACAGTTCTAGCGATAATAACTGCATAATGTGGGTAATAATGCATTTTATATTGATGGTAATGAAAGTAGTAAGTATATTTATTACAGTTCTAGCGATAATAACTGCATTGTATGCGTAATAATGCATGTTACATTGATAATATCGGGAGTAATAAGTATAACTATTATAGTTCTAACGATAATAATAGTAAAATATGGCTAATAGTGCATGTTATATTGATAATAATAAAAGTAATAAGTATATTTATTACAGTTCTATCGATAATAACTGCATAATATGGGTAATAATGCATGTTATATTGATGATAATAAAAGTAATACGTATATTTATTATAGTTCTACCGATAATAACTGCATTATATGCGTAATAATCCATGTTATATTGATAATATCGGGAGTAATAAGTATAATTATTACAGTTCTAGCAATAATACTAGTAAAATATGGCTACGAGTGCCTGTTATATTGATAATAATAAAAGTAATAAGTATATTTATTATACTTCTGTCGATAATAACTGCATTATATGGGTAATAATGCATGTTATATTGATAATAATATAAGTAATAAGTATAATTATTACAGTTCTAGCGATAATAACTGCATAATCTGGGTAATAATGCATGTTATATTGATAATAATATAAGTAATAAGTATAATTATTACAGTTCTAGCGATAATAACTGCATAATGTGGGTAATAATGCATTTTATATTGATGGTAATGAAAGTAGTAAGTATATTTATTACAGTTCTAGCGATAATAACTGCATTGTATGCGTAATAATGCATGTTACATTGATAATATCGGGAGTAATAAGTATAACTATTATAGTTCTAACGATAATAATAGTAAAATATGGCTAATAGTGCATGTTATATTGATAATAATAAAAGTAATAAGTATATTTATTACAGTTCTATCGATAATAACTGCATAATATGGGTAATAATGCATGTTATATTGATGATAATAAAAGTAATACGTATATTTATTATAGTTCTACCGATAATAACTGCATTATATGCGTAATAATCCATGTTATATTGATAATATCGGGAGTAATAAGTATAATTATTACAGTTCTAGCAATAATACTAGTAAAATATGGCTACGAGTGCCTGTTATATTGATAATAATAAAAGTAATAAGTATATTTATTATACTTCTGTCGATAATAACTGCATTATATGGGTAATAATGCATGTTATATTGATAATAAAATAAGTAATAAGTATAATTATTACAGTTCTAGCGATAATAACTGCATAATCTGGGTAATAATGCATGTTATATTGATAATAATATAAGTAATAAGTATAATTATTACAGTTCTAGCGATAATAACTGCATAATGTGGGTAATAATGCACGTTATATTGAGAATAATATAAGTAATAAGTATAATCATTACAGTTCTATCGATAATAACTGCATAATATGGGTAATAATGCATGTTATATTGATGATAATAAAAGTAATACGTATATTTATTATAGTTCTAGCGAAAACAACTGCATAATATGGGTAATAATGCACGTTATATTGCTAATAATATAAGTAATAAGTGTATTTATTACAGTTCTAGCGATAATAACTGCATTATATGGGTAATAATGCATGTTATATTGATAATATCGGGAGTAATAAGTATAATTATTATAGTTCTATCGATAATAATAGTAAAATATGGCTAATAGTGCATGTTATATTGATAATAATAAAAGTAATAAGTATATTTATTATACTTCCGTCGATAATAACTGCATAATATGGGTAATAATGCATGTTATATTGATGATAATTAAAGTACTAAGTATATTTATTATAGCTCTAGCGATCATAACTGCATAATATGCGTAATAATGCATGTTATATTGATAATAATATAAGTAATAAGTATAATTATTACAATTCTAGCGATAATAACTGCATTATATGGGCAATAATGCATGTTATATTGATAATATTGGGAGCAATAAGTATAATTATTATAGTTCTAGCGATAATGATAGTAAAATATGGCTAATAGTGCATGTTATATTGATAATAATAAAAGTAATAAGTATATTTATTACAGTTCTATCGATAATAACTGCATAATATGGGTAATAATGCATGTTATATTGACGGTAATGAAAGTAGTAAGTATATTTATTACAGTTCTAGCGATAATAACTGCATTGTATGCGTAATAATGCGTGTTATATTGATAATATCGGGAGTAATAAGTATAATTATTATAGTTCTAACGATAATAATAGTAAAATATGGCTAATAGTGCATGTCATATTGATAATAATAAAAGTAATAAGTATATTTATTACAGTTCTATCGATAATAACTGCATAATATGGGTAATAATGCATGTTATATTGATGATAATAAAAGTAATACGTATATTTATTATAGTTCTAGCGAAAATAACTGCATAATATGGGTAATAATGCACGTTATATTGCTAATAATATAAGTAATAAGTATATTTATTACAGTTCTAGCGATAGCAACTGCATTATATGGGTAATAATGCATGTTATATTGATAATATCGGGAGTAATAAGTATAATTGTTATAGTTCTATCGATAATAATAGTAAAATATGGCTAATAGTGCATGTTATATTGATAATAATAAAAGTAATAAGTATATTTATTATACTTCCGTCGATAATAACTGCATAATATGGGTAATAATGCATGTTATATTGATGATAATTAAAGTAATACGTATATTTATTATAGTTCTACCGATAATAACTGCATTATATGCGTAATAATCCATGTTATATTGATAATATCGGGAGTAATAAGTATAATTATTACAGTTCTAGCGATAATACCAGTAAAATATGGCTACGCGTGCCTGTTATATTGATAATAATAAAAGTAATAAGTATATTTATTATACTTCTGTCGATAATAACTGCATTATATGGGTAATAATGCATGTTATATTGATAATAATATATGTAATAAGTATAATTATTACAGTTCTAGCGATCATAACTCCATTATATGGGTAATAATGCATGTTATATTGATAATAATATAAGTAATAAGTATAATTATTACAGTTCTAGCGATAATAACTGCATAATCTGGGTAATAATGCACGTCATATTGCTAATAATATAAGTAATAAGTATAATTATTACAGTTCTAGCGATAATAACTGCATTACATGGGTAATAATGCACGTTATATTGCTAATAATATAAGTAATAAGTATAATTATTACAGTTCTAGCGATAATAACTGCATTATATGCGTAATAATGCATGTTATATTGATATTAATAAAAGTAATAAGTATATTTATTATAGTTCTATCGATAATAACTGCATAATATGGGCAATAATGCATTTTATATTGATGGTAATGAAAGTAGTAAGTATATTTATTACAGTTCTAGCGATAATAACTGCATTGTATGCGTAATAATGCATGTTACATTGATAATATCGGGAGTAATAAGTATAACTATTATAGTTCTAACGATAATAATAGTAAAATATGGCTAATAGTGCATGTTATATTGATAATAATAAAAGTAATAAGTATATTTATTACAGTTCTATCGATAATAACTGCATAATATGGGTAATAATGCATGTTATATTGATGATAATAAAAGTAATACGTATATTTATTATAGTTCTACCGATAATAACTGCATTATATGCGTAATAATCCATGTTATATTGATAATATCGGGAGTAATAAGTATAATTATTACAGTTCTAGCAATAATACTAGTAAAATATGGCTACGAGTGCCTGTTATATTGATAATAATAAAAGTAATAAGTATATTTATTATACTTTTGTCGATAATAACTGCATTATATGGGTAATAATGCATGTTATATTGATAATAATATAAGTAATAAGTATAATTATTACAGTTCTAGCGATAATAACTGCATAATCTGGGTAATAATGCATGTTATATTGATAATAATATAAGTAATAAGTATAATTATTACAGTTCTAGCGATAATAACTGCATAATGTGGGTAATAATGCATTTTATATTGATGGTAATGAAAGTAGTAAGTATATTTATTACAGTTCTAGCGATAATAACTGCATTGTATGCGTAATAATGCATGTTACATTGATAATATCGGGAGTAATAAGTATAACTATTATAGTTCTAACGATAATAATAGTAAAATATGGCTAATAGTGCATGTTATATTGATAATAATAAAAGTAATAAGTATATTTATTACAGTTCTATCGATAATAACTGCATAATATGGGTAATAATGCATGTTATATTGATGATAATAAAAGTAATACGTATATTTATTATAGTTCTACCGATAATAACTGCATTATATGCGTAATAATCCATGTTATATTGATAATATCGGGAGTAATAAGTATAATTATTACAGTTCTAGCAATAATACTAGTAAAATATGGCTACGAGTGCCTGTTATATTGATAATAATAAAAGTAATAAGTATATTTATTATACTTCTGTCGACAATAACTGCATTATATGGGTAATAATGCATGTTATATTGATAATAATATATGTAATAAGTATAATTATTACAGTTCTAGCGATAATAACTCCATTATATGGGTAATAATGCATGTTATATTGATAATAATATAAGTAATAAGTATAATTATTACAGTTCTAGCGATAATAACTCCATTATATGGGTAATAATGCATGTTATATTGATAATAATATAAGTAATAAGTATAATTATTACAGTTCTAGCGATAATAACTGCATAATGTGGGTAATAATGCACGTTATATTGCTAATAATATAAGTAATAAGTATAATTATTACAGTTCTAGCGATAATAACTCCATTATATGGGTAATAATGCATGTTCTATTGATAATAATAAAAGTTATACGTATAATTATTACAGTTCTAGCGATGATGACTGCATAACATGGGTAATATTGCACGTTATATTGCTAATAATATAAGTAATAAGTATAATTATTATAGTTCTAGCGATAATAACTCCATTATATAAGTAATAATGCATGTTATATTGATAATAATATACGTAATAAGTATAATTATTACAGTTCTAGCGATAATAACTCCATTATATGGGTAATAATGCATGTTATATTGATAATAATATAATTAATAGGTATAATTATTACAGTTCTAGCGATAATAACTGCATAATATTGGTAATAATGCACGTTATATTGCTAATAATATAAGTAATAAGTATAATTATTACAGTTCTAGCGATAATAACTCCATTATATGGGTAATAATGCATGTTATATTGATAATAATATAAGTAATAAGTATAATTATTACAGTTCTAGCGATGATAACTGCATAACATGGGTAATATTGCACGTTATACTGCTAATAATATAAGTAATAAGTATAATTATTACAGTTCTAGCGATAATAACTGCATTATATGCGTAATAATGCATGTTATATTGATGATAATATATGTAATAAGTATAATTATTACAGTTCTAGCGATAATAACTGCATTATATGCGTAATAATGCATGTTATATTGATGATAATATATGTAATAAGTATAATTATTACAGTTCTAGCGATAATAACTCCATTATATGGGTAATAATGCATGTTATATTGATAATAATATAAGTAATAAGTATAATTATTACAGTTCTAGCGATAATAACTCCATTATATAAGTAATAATGCATGTTATATTGATAATAATATACGTAATAAGTATAATTATTACAGTTCTAGCGATAATAACTCCATTATATGGGTAATAATGCATGTTATATTGATAATAATATAATTAATAGGTATAATTATTACAGTTCTAGCGATAATAACTGCATAATATGGGTAATAATGCACGTTATATTGCTAATAATATAAGTAATAAGTATATTTATTACAGTTCTAGCGATAATAACTGCATTATATGGGTAATAATGCATGTTATATTGATAATATCGGGAGTAATAAGTATAATTATTATAGTTCTATCGATAATAATAGTAAAATATGGCTAATAGTGCATGTTATATTGATAATAATAAAAGTAATAAGTATATTTATTATACTTCCGTCGATAATAACTGCATAATATGGGTAATAATGCATGTTATATTGATGATAATTAAAGTACTAAGTATATTTATTATAGTTCTAGCGATCATAACTGCATAATATGCGTAATAATGCATGTTATATTGATAATAATATAAGTAATAAGTATAATTATTACAATTCTAGCGATAATAACTGCATTATATGGGCAATAATGCATGTTATATTGATAATATTGGGAGCAATAAGTATAATTATTATAGTTCTAGCGATAATGATAGTAAAATATGGCTAATAGTGCATGTTATATTGATAATAATAAAAGTAATAAGTATATTTATTACAGTTCTATCGATAATAACTGCATAATATGGGTAATAATGCATGTTATATTGACGGTAATGAAAGTAGTAAGTATATTTATTACAGTTCTAGCGATAATAACTGCATTGTATGCGTAATAATGCGTGTTATATTGATAATATCGGGAGTAATAAGTATAATTATTATAGTTCTAACGATAATAATAGTAAAATATGGCTAATAGTGCATGTCATATTGATAATAATAAAAGTAATAAGTATATTTATTACAGTTCTATCGATAATAACTGCATAATATGGGTAATAATGCATGTTATATTGATGATAATAAAAGTAATACGTATATTTATTATAGTTCTAGCGAAAATAACTGCATAATATGGGTAATAATGCACGTTATATTGCTAATAATATAAGTAATAAGTATATTTATTACAGTTCTAGCGATAGCAACTGCATTATATGGGTAATAATGCATGTTATATTGATAATATCGGGAGTAATAAGTATAATTATTATAGTTCTATCGATAATAATAGTAAAATATGGCTAATAGTGCATGTTATATTGATAATAATAAAAGTAATAAGTATATTTATTATACTTCCGTCGATAATAACTGCATAATATGGGTAATAATGCATGTTATATTGATGATAATTAAAGTAATACGTATATTTATTATAGTTCTACCGATAATAACTGCATTATATGCGTAATAATCCATGTTATATTGATAATATCGGGAGTAATAAGTATAATTATTACAGTTCTAGCGATAATACCAGTAAAATATGGCTACGCGTGCCTGTTATATTGATAATAATAAAAGTAATAAGTATATTTATTATACTTCTGTCGATAATAACTGCATTATATGGGTAATAATGCATGTTATATTGATAATAATATATGTAATAAGTATAATTATTACAGTTCTAGCGATCATAACTCCATTATATGGGTAATAATGCATGTTATATTGATAATAATATAAGTAATAAGTATAATTATTACAGTTCTAGCGATAATAACTGCATAATCTGGGTAATAATGCACGTCATATTGCTAATAATATAAGTAATAAGTATAATTATTACAGTTCTAGCGATAATAACTGCATTACATGGGTAATAATGCACGTTATATTGCTAATAATATAAGTAATAAGTATAATTATTACAGTTCTAGCGATAATAACTGCATTATATGCGTAATAATGCATGTTATATTGATATTAATAAAAGTAATAAGTATATTTATTATAGTTCTATCGATAATAACTGCATAATATGGGCAATAATGCATTTTATATTGATGGTAATGAAAGTAGTAAGTATATTTATTACAGTTCTAGCGATAATAACTGCATTGTATGCGTAATAATGCATGTTACATTGATAATATCGGGAGTAATAAGTATAACTATTATAGTTCTAACGATAATAATAGTAAAATATGGCTAATAGTGCATGTTATATTGATAATAATAAAAGTAATAAGTATATTTATTACAGTTCTATCGATAATAACTGCATAATATGGGTAATAATGCATGTTATATTGATGATAATAAAAGTAATACGTATATTTATTATAGTTCTACCGATAATAACTGCATTATATGCGTAATAATCCATGTTATATTGATAATATCGGGAGTAATAAGTATAATTATTACAGTTCTAGCAATAATACTAGTAAAATATGGCTACGAGTGCCTGTTATATTGATAATAATAAAAGTAATAAGTATATTTATTATACTTTTGTCGATAATAACTGCATTATATGGGTAATAATGCATGTTATATTGATAATAATATAAGTAATAAGTATAATTATTACAGTTCTAGCGATAATAACTGCATAATCTGGGTAATAATGCATGTTATATTGATAATAATATAAGTAATAAGTATAATTATTACAGTTCTAGCGATAATAACTGCATAATGTGGGTAATAATGCATTTTATATTGATGGTAATGAAAGTAGTAAGTATATTTATTACAGTTCTAGCGATAATAACTGCATTGTATGCGTAATAATGCATGTTACATTGATAATATCGGGAGTAATAAGTATAACTATTATAGTTCTAACGATAATAATAGTAAAATATGGCTAATAGTGCATGTTATATTGATAATAATAAAAGTAATAAGTATATTTATTACAGTTCTATCGATAATAACTGCATAATATGGGTAATAATGCATGTTATATTGATGATAATAAAAGTAATACGTATATTTATTATAGTTCTACCGATAATAACTGCATTATATGCGTAATAATCCATGTTATATTGATAATATCGGGAGTAATAAGTATAATTATTACAGTTCTAGCAATAATACTAGTAAAATATGGCTACGAGTGCCTGTTATATTGATAATAATAAAAGTAATAAGTATATTTATTATACTTCTGTCGACAATAACTGCATTATATGGGTAATAATGCATGTTATATTGATAATAATATATGTAATAAGTATAATTATTACAGTTCTAGCGATAATAACTCCATTATATGGGTAATAATGCATGTTATATTGATAATAATATAAGTAATAAGTATAATTATTACAGTTCTAGCGATAATAACTCCATTATATGGGTAATAATGCATGTTATATTGATAATAATATAAGTAATAAGTATAATTATTACAGTTCTAGCGATAATAACTGCATAATGTGGGTAATAATGCACGTTATATTGCTAATAATATAAGTAATAAGTATAATTATTACAGTTCTAGCGATAATAACTCCATTATATGGGTAATAATGCATGTTCTATTGATAATAATAAAAGTTATACGTATAATTATTACAGTTCTAGCGATGATGACTGCATAACATGGGTAATATTGCACGTTATATTGCTAATAATATAAGTAATAAGTATAATTATTACAGTTCTAGCGATAATAACTGCATTATATGCGTAACAATACATGTTATATTGATGATAATAAAAGTACTAAGTATATTTATTATAGTTCTAGCGATAATAACTCCATTATATAAGTAATAATGCATGTTATATTGATAATAATATACGTAATAAGTATAATTATTACAGTTCTAGCGATAATAACTCCATTATATGGGTAATAATGCATGTTATATTGATAATAATATAATTAATAGGTATAATTATTACAGTTCTAGCGATAATAACTGCATAATATTGGTAATAATGCACGTTATATTGCTAATAATATAAGTAATAAGTATAATTATTACAGTTCTAGCGATAATAACTCCATTATATGGGTAATAATGCATGTTATATTGATAATAATATAAGTAATAAGTATAATTATTACAGTTCTAGCGATGATAACTGCATAACATGGGTAATATTGCACGTTATACTGCTAATAATATAAGTAATAAGTATAATTATTACAGTTCTAGCGATAATAACTGCATTATATGCGTAATAATGCATGTTATATTGATGATAATATATGTAATAAGTATAATTATTACAGTTCTAGCGATAATAACTGCATTATATGCGTAATAATGCATGTTATATTGATGATAATATATGTAATAAGTATAATTATTACAGTTCTAGCGATAATAACTCCATTATATGGGTAATAATGCATGTTATATTGATAATAATATAAGTAATAAGTATAATTATTACAGTTCTAGCGATAATAACTCCATTATATAAGTAATAATGCATGTTATATTGATAATAATATACGTAATAAGTATAATTATTACAGTTCTAGCGATAATAACTCCATTATATGGGTAATAATGCATGTTATATTGATAATAATATAATTAATAGGTATAATTATTACAGTTCTAGCGATAATAACTGCATAATATGGGTAATAATGCACGTTATATTGCTAATAATATAAGTAATAAGTATATTTATTACAGTTCTAGCGATAATAACTGCATTATATGGGTAATAATGCATGTTATATTGATAATATCGGGAGTAATAAGTATAATTATTATAGTTCTATCGATAATAATAGTAAAATATGGCTAATAGTGCATGTTATATTGATAATAATAAAAGTAATAAGTATATTTATTATACTTCCGTCGATAATAACTGCATAATATGGGTAATAATGCATGTTATATTGATGATAATTAAAGTACTAAGTATATTTATTATAGTTCTAGCGGTTATAACTGCATATAATGGGTAATAATGCATGTTATATTGAGAATAATATAGGAAATAAGTATAATTATTACAGTTCTATCGATAATAACTGCATAATATGGGTAATAATGCATGTTATATTGATGATAATAAAAGTAATACGTATATTTATTATAGTTCTAGCGAAAATAACTGCATAATATGGGTAATAATGCACGTTATATTGCTAATAATATAAGTAATAAGTATATTTATTACAGTTCTAGCGATAATAACTGCATTATATGGGTAATAATGCATGTTATATTGATAATATCGGGAGTAATAAGTATAATTATTATAGTTCTATCGATAATAATAGTAAAATATGGCTAATAGTGCATGTTATATTGATAATAATAAAAGTAATAAGTATATTTATTATACTTCCGTCGATAATAACTGCATAATATGGGTAATAATGCATGTTATATTGATGATAATTAAAGTAATACGTATATTTATTATAGTTCTACCGATAATAACTGCATTATATGCGTAATAATCCATGTTATATTGATAATATCGGGAGTAATAAGTATAATTATTACAGTTCTAGCAATAATACCAGTAAAATATGGCTACGCGTGCCTGTTATATTGATAATAATAAAAGTAATAAGTATATTTATTATACTTCTGTCGATAATAACTGCATTATATGGGTAATAATGCATGTTATATTGATAATAATATATGTAATAAGTATAATTATTACAGTTCTAGCGATCATAACTCCATTATATGGGTAATAATGCATGTTATATTGATAATAATATAAGTAATAAGTATAATTATTACAGTTCTAGCGATAATAACTGCATAATCTGGGTAATAATGCACGTCATATTGCTAATAATATAAGTAACAAGTATAATTATTACAGTTCTAGCGATAATAACTGCATTACATGGGTAATAATGCACGTTATATTGCTAATAATATAAGTAATAAGTATAATTATTACAGTTCTAGCGATAATAACTGCATTATATGCGTAATAATGCATGTTATATTGATATTAATAAAAGTAATAAGTATATTTATTATAGTTCTATCGATAATAACTGCATAATATGGGCAATAATGCATTTTATATTGATGGTAATGAAAGTAGTAAGTATATTTATTACAGTTCTAGCGATAATAACTGCATTGTATGCGTAATAATGCATGTTACATTGATAATATCGGGAGTAATAAGTATAACTATTATAGTTCTAACGATAATAATAGTAAAATATGGCTAATAGTGCATGTTATATTGATAATAATAAAAGTAATAAGTATATTTATTACAGTTCTATCGATAATAACTGCATAATATGTGTAATAATGCATGTTATATTGATGATAATAAAAGTAATACGTATATTTATTATAGTTCTACCGATAATAACTGCATTATATGCGTAATAATCCATGTTATATTGATAATATCGGGAGTAATAAGTATAATTATTACAGTTCTAGCAATAATACTAGTAAAATATGGCTACGAGTGCCTGTTATATTGATAATAATAAAAGTAATAAGTATATTTATTATACTTCTGTCGATAATAACTGCATTATATGGGTAATAATGCATGTTATATTGATAATAATATAAGTAATAAGTATAATTATTACAGTTCTAGCGATAATAACTGCATAATCTGGGTAATAATGCATGTTATATTGATAATAATATAAGTAATAAGTATAATTATTACAGTTCTAGCGATAATAACTGCATAATGTGGGTAATAATGCATTTTATATTGATGGTAATGAAAGTAGTAAGTATATTTATTACAGTTCTAGCGATAATAACTGCATTGTATGCGTAATAATGCATGTTACATTGATAATATCGGGAGTAATAAGTATAACTATTATAGTTCTAACGATAATAATAGTAAAATATGGCTAATAGTGCATGTTATATTGATAATAATAAAAGTAATAAGTATATTTATTACAGTTCTATCGATAATAACTGCATAATATGGGTAATAATGCATGTTATATTGATGATAATAAAAGTAATACCTATATTTATTATAGTTCTACCGATAATAACTGCATTATATGCGTAATAATCCATGTTATATTGATAATATCGGGAGTAATAAGTATAATTATTACAGTTCTAGCAATAATACTAGTAAAATATGGCTACGAGTGCCTGTTATATTGATAATAATAAAAGTAATAAGTATATTTATTATACTTCTGTCGATAATAACTGCATTATATGGGTAATAATGCATGTTATATTGATAATAAAATAAGTAATAAGTATAATTATTACAGTTCTAGCGATAATAACTGCATAATCTGGGCAATAATGCATGTTATATTGATAATAATATAAGTAATAAGTATAATTATTACAGTTCTAGCGATAATAACTGCATAATGTGGGTAATAATGCACGTTATATTGAGAATAATATAAGTAATAAGTATAATCATTACAGTTCTATCGATAATAACTGCATAATATGGGTAATAATGCATGTTATATTGATGATAATAAAAGTAATACGTATATTTATTATAGTTCTAGCGAAAACAACTGCATAATATGGGTAATAATGCACGTTATATTGCTAATAATATAAGTAATAAGTGTATTTATTACAGTTCTAGCGATAATAACTGCATTATATGGGTAATAATGCATGTTATATTGATAATATCGGGAGTAATAAGTATAATTATTATAGTTCTATCGATAATAATAGTAAAATATGGCTAATAGTGCATGTTATATTGATAATAATAAAAGTAATAAGTATATTTATTATACTTCCGTCGATAATAACTGCATAATATGGGTAATAATGCATGTTATATTGATGATAATTAAAGTACTAAGTATATTTATTATAGCTCTAGCGATCATAACTGCATAATATGCGTAATAATGCATGTTATATTGATAATAATATAAGTAATAAGTATAATTATTACAATTCTAGCGATAATAACTGCATTATATGGGCAATAATGCATGTTATATTGATAATATTGGGAGCAATAAGTATAATTATTATAGTTCTAGCGATAATGATAGTAAAATATGGCTAATAGTGCATGTTATATTGATAATAATAAAAGTAATAAGTATATTTATTACAGTTCTATCGATAATAACTGCATAATATGGGTAATAATGCATGTTATATTGACGGTAATGAAAGTAGTAAGTATATTTATTACAGTTCTAGCGATAATAACTGCATTGTATGCGTAATAATGCGTGTTATATTGATAATATCGGGAGTAATAAGTATAATTATTATAGTTCTAACGATAATAATAGTAAAATATGGCTAATAGTGCATGTCATATTGATAATAATAAAAGTAATAAGTATATTTATTACAGTTCTATCGATAATAACTGCATAATATGGGTAATAATGCATGTTATATTGATGATAATAAAAGTAATACGTATATTTATTATAGTTCTAGCGATAATAACTCCATTATATGGGTAATAATGCATGTTATATTGATAATAATATAAGTAATAAGTATAATTATTACAGTTCTAGCGATAATAACTGCATAATATGGGTAATAATGCATGTTATATTGCTAATAATATAAGTAATAAGTATATTTATTACAGTTCTAGCGATAATAACTGCATTATATGGGTAATAATGCATGTTATATTGATAATATTGGGAGTAATAAGTATAATTATTATAGTTCTAGCGATAATAATAGTATAATATGGGTAATAGTGCATGTTCTATTGATAATAATAAAAGTAATAAGTATGCTTATTATAGTTCTATCGATAATAACTGCATAATATGGGTAATAATGCATGTTGTATTGATGATAATAAAAGTAGTAAGTATATTTATTATAGTTCTAGCGGTTATAACTGCATATAATGGGTAATAATGCATGTCATATTGAGAATAATATAGGAAATAAGTATAATTATTACAGTTCTATCGATAATAACTGCATAATATGGGTAAGAATGCATGTTATATTGATCATAATAAAAGTACTAAGTACATTTATTATAGTTCTAGCGATTATAACTGCATAATATGGGTAATAATGCATGTTATATTGAGAATAATATAAGTAATAAGTATATTTATTACAGTTCTAGCGATAATAACTGCATTATATGGGTAATAATGCATGTTATATTGATAATATCGGGAGTAATAAGTATAATT
The DNA here is from genome assembly GCA_963576845.1 of Megachile leachella. NCBI lineage: Eukaryota > Metazoa > Arthropoda > Insecta > Hymenoptera > Megachilidae > Megachile > Megachile leachella. Next base: position 325,062 of record CAUYWW010000203.1, on the reverse strand, counting down.
ATTATAGTTCTAGCGATAATAATAGTATAATATGGGTAATAGTGCATGTTCTATTGATAATAATAAAAGTAATAAGTATATTTATTATAGTTCTATCGATAATAACTGCATAATATGGGTAATAATGCATGTTATATTGATGATAATAAAAGTAGTAAGTATATTTATTACAGTTCCAGCGATAATAACTGCATTGCATGCGTAATAATGCATGTTATATTGATAATATCGGGAGTAATAAGTATAACTATTATAGTTCTAACGATAATAATAGTAAAATATGGCTAATAGTGCATGTTATATTGATAATAATAAGAGTAATAAGTATATTTATTACAGTTCTATCGATAATAACTGCATAATATGGGTAATAATGCATGTTGTATTGATGATAATAAAAGTAGTAAGTATATTTATTATAGTTCTAGCGATTATAACTGCATAATATGGGTAATAATGCATGTTATATTGAGAATAATATAAGTAATAAGTATAATCATTACAGTTCTATCGATAATAACTGCATAATATGGGTAATAATGCATGTTATATTGATGATAATAAAAGTAATACGTATATTTATTATAGTTCTAGCGAAAATAACTGCATAATATGGGTAATAATGCACGTTATATTGCTAATAATATAAGTAATAAGTATATTTATTACAGTTCTAGCGATAATAACTGCATTATATGGGTAATAATGCATGTTATATTGATAATATCGGGAGTAATAAGTATAATTATTATAGTTCTATCGATAATAATAGTAAAATATGGCTAATAGTGCATGTTATATTGATAATAATAAAAGTAATAAGTATATTTATTATACTTCCGTCGATAATAACTGCATAATATGGGTAATAATGCATGTTATATTGATGATAATTAAAGTAATACGTATATTTATTATAGTTCTACCGATAATAACTGCATTATATGCGTAATAATCCATGTTATATTGATAATATCGGGAGTAATAAGTATAATTATTACAGTTCTAGCAATAATACCAGTAAAATATGGCTACGCGTGCCTGTTATATTGATAATAATAAAAGTAATAAGTATATTTATTATACTTCTGTCGACAATAACTGCATTATATGGGTAATAATGCATGTTATATTGATAATAATATATGTAATAAGTATAATTATTACAGTTCTAGCGATAATAACTCCATTATATGGGTAATAATGCATGTTATATTGATAATAATATAAGTAATAAGTATAATTATTACAGTTCTAGCGATAATAACTCCATTATATGGGTAATAATGCATGTTATATTGATAATAATATAAGTAATAAGTATAATTATTACAGTTCTAGCGATAATAACTGCATTATATGCGTAACAATACATGTTATATTGATGATAATAAAAGTACTAAGTATATTTATTATAGTTCTAGCGATAATAACTCCATTATATAAGTAATAATGCATGTTATATTGATAATAATATACGTAATAAGTATAATTATTACAGTTCTAGCGATAATAACTCCATTATATGGGTAATAATGCATGTTATATTGATAATAATATAATTAATAGGTATAATTATTACAGTTCTAGCGATAATAACTGCATAATATTGGTAATAATGCACGTTATATTGCTAATAATATAAGTAATAAGTATAATTATTACAGTTCTAGCGATAATAACTCCATTATATGGGTAATAATGCATGTTATATTGATAATAATATAATTAATAGGTATAATTATTACAGTTCTAGCGATAATAACTGCATAATATTGGTAATAATGCACGTTATATTGCTAATAATATAAGTAATAAGTATAATTATTACAGTTCTAGCGATAATAACTCCATTATATGGGTAATAATGCATGTTATATTGATAATAATATAAGTAATAAGTATAATTATTACAGTTCTAGCGATGATAACTGCATAACATGGGTAATATTGCACGTTATACTGCTAATAATATAAGTAATAAGTATAATTATTACAGTTCTAGCGATAATAACTGCATTATATGCGTAATAATGCATGTTATATTGATGATAATATATGTAATAAGTATAATTATTACAGTTCTAGCGATAATAACTGCATTATATGCGTAATAATGCATGTTATATTGATGATAATATATGTAATAAGTATAATTATTACAGTTCTAGCGATAATAACTCCATTATATGGGTAATAATGCATGTTATATTGATAATAATATAAGTAATAAGTATAATTATTACAGTTCTAGCGATAATAACTCCATTATATAAGTAATAATGCATGTTATATTGATAATAATATACGTAATAAGTATAATTATTACAGTTCTAGTGATAATAACTCCATTATATGGGTAATAATGCATGTTATATTGATAATAATATAATTAATAGGTATAATTATTACAGTTCTAGCGATAATAACTGCATAATATGGGTAATAATGCACGTTATATTGCTAATAATATAAGTAATAAGTATATTTATTACAGTTCTAGCGATAATAACTGCATTATATGGGTAATAATGCATGTTATATTGATAATATCGGGAGTAATAAGTATAATTATTATAGTTCTATCGATAATAATAGTAAAATATGGCTAATAGTGCATGTTATATTGATAATAATAAAAGTAATAAGTATATTTATTATACTTCCGTCGATAATAACTGCATAATATGGGTAATAATGCATGTTATATTGATGATAATTAAAGTACTAAGTATATTTATTATAGTTCTAGCGGTTATAACTGCATATAATGGGTAATAATGCATGTTATATTGAGAATAATATAGGAAATAAGTATAATTATTACAGTTCTATCGATAATAACTGCATAATATGGGTAATAATGCATGTTATATTGATCATAATAAAAGTATTCAGTATATTTATTATAGTTCTAGCGATTATAACTGCATAATATGGGTAATAATGCATGTTATATTGAGAATAATATAAGTAATAAGTATAATTATTACAGTTCTATCGATAATAACTGCATAATATGGGTAATAATGCACGTTATATTGCTAATAATATAAGTAATAAGTATAATTATTACAGTTCTAGCGATAATAACTCCATTATATGGGTAATAATGCATGTTATATTGATAATAATATAAGTAATAAGTATAATTATTACAGTTCTAGCGATGATAACTGCATAACATGGGTAATATTGCACGTTATACTGCTAATAATATAAGTAATAGGTATAATTATTACAGTTCTAGCGATAATAACTGCATTATATGCGTAATAATGCATGTTATATTGATGATAATATATGTAATAAGTATAATTATTACAGTTCTAGCGATAATAACTGCATTATATGCGTAATAATGCATGTTATATTGATGATAATATATGTAATAAGTATAATTATTACAGTTCTAGCGATAATAACTCCATTATATGGGTAATAATGCATGTTATATTGATAATAATATAAGTAATAAGTATAATTATTACAGTTCTAGCGATAATAACTCCATTATATAAGTAATAATGCATGTTATATTGATAATAATATACGTAATAAGTATAATTATTACAGTTCTAGCGATAATAACTCCATTATATGGGTAATAATGCATGTTATATTGATAATAATATAATTAATAGGTATAATTATTACAGTTCTAGCGATAATAACTGCATAATATGGGTAATAATGCACGTTATATTGCTAATAATATAAGTAATAAGTATATTTATTACAGTTCTAGCGATAATAACTGCATTATATGGGTAATAATGCATGTTATATTGATAATATCGGGAGTAATAAGTATAATTATTATAGTTCTATCGATAATAATAGTAAAATATGGCTAATAGTGCATGTTATATTGATAATAATAAAAGTAATAAGTATATTTATTATACTTCCGTCGATAATAACTGCATAATATGGGTAATAATGCATGTTATATTGATGATAATTAAAGTACTAAGTATATTTATTATAGTTCTAGCGGTTATAACTGCATATAATGGGTAATAATGCATGTTATATTGAGAATAATATAGGAAATAAGTATAATTATTACAGTTCTATCGATAATAACTGCATAATATGGGTAATAATGCATGTTATATTGATGATAATAAAAGTAATACGTATATTTATTATAGTTCTAGCGAAAATAACTGCATAATATGGGTAATAATGCACGTTATATTGCTAATAATATAAGTAATAAGTATATTTATTACAGTTCTAGCGATAATAACTGCATTATATGGGTAATAATGCATGTTATATTGATAATATCGGGAGTAATAAGTATAATTATTATAGTTCTATCGATAATAATAGTAAAATATGGCTAATAGTGCATGTTATATTGATAATAATAAAAGTAATAAGTATATTTATTATACTTCCGTCGATAATAACTGCATAATATGGGTAATAATGCATGTTATATTGATGATAATTAAAGTAATACGTATATTTATTATAGTTCTACCGATAATAACTGCATTATATGCGTAATAATCCATGTTATATTGATAATATCGGGAGTAATAAGTATAATTATTACAGTTCTAGCAATAATACCAGTAAAATATGGCTACGCGTGCCTGTTATATTGATAATAATAAAAGTAATAAGTATATTTATTATACTTCTGTCGATAATAACTGCATTATATGGGTAATAATGCATGTTATATTGATAATAATATATGTAATAAGTATAATTATTACAGTTCTAGCGATCATAACTCCATTATATGGGTAATAATGCATGTTATATTGATAATAATATAAGTAATAAGTATAATTATTACAGTTCTAGCGATAATAACTGCATAATCTGGGTAATAATGCACGTCATATTGCTAATAATATAAGTAATAAGTATAATTATTACAGTTCTAGCGATAATAACTGCATTACATGGGTAATAATGCACGTTATATTGCTAATAATATAAGTAATAAGTATAATTATTACAGTTCTAGCGATAATAACTGCATTATATGCGTAATAATGCATGTTATATTGATATTAATAAAAGTAATAAGTATATTTATTATAGTTCTATCGATAATAACTGCATAATATGGGCAATAATGCATTTTATATTGATGGTAATGAAAGTAGTAAGTATATTTATTACAGTTCTAGCGATAATAACTGCATTGTATGCGTAATAATGCATGTTACATTGATAATATCGGGAGTAATAAGTATAACTATTATAGTTCTAACGATAATAATAGTAAAATATGGCTAATAGTGCATGTTATATTGATAATAATAAAAGTAATAAGTATATTTATTACAGTTCTATCGATAATAACTGCATAATATGGGTAATAATGCATGTTATATTGATGATAATAAAAGTAATACGTATATTTATTATAGTTCTACCGATAATAACTGCATTATATGCGTAATAATCCATGTTATATTGATAATATCGGGAGTAATAAGTATAATTATTACAGTTCTAGCAATAATACTAGTAAAATATGGCTACGAGTGCCTGTTATATTGATAATAATAAAAGTAATAAGTATATTTATTATACTTCTGTCGATAATAACTGCATTATATGGGTAATAATGCATGTTATATTGATAATAATATAAGTAATAAGTATAATTATTACAGTTCTAGCGATAATAACTGCATAATCTGGGTAATAATGCATGTTATATTGATAATAATATAAGTAATAAGTATAATTATTACAGTTCTAGCGATAATAACTGCATAATGTGGGTAATTATGCATTTTATATTGATGGTAATGAAAGTAGTAAGTATATTTATTACAGTTCTAGCGATAATAACTGCATTGTATGCGTAATAATGCATGTTACATTGATAATATCGGGAGTAATAAGTATAACTATTATAGTTCTAACGACAATAATAGTAAAATATGGCTAATAGTGCATGTTATATTGATAATAATAAAAGTAATAAGTATATTTATTACAGTTCTATCGATAATAACTGCATAATATGGGTAATAATGCATGTTATATTGATGATAATAAAAGTAATACGTATATTTATTATAGTTCTACCGATAATAACTGCATAATCTGGGTAATAATGCATGTTATATTGATAATAATATAAGTAATAAGTATAATTATTACAGTTCTAGCGATAATAACTGCATAATGTGGGTAATAATGCACGTTATATTGAGAATAATATAAGTAATAAGTATAATCATTACAGTTCTATCGATAATAACTGCATAATATGGGTAATAATGCATGTTATATTGATGATAATAAAAGTAATACGTATATTTATTATAGTTCTAGCGAAAACAACTGCATAATATGGGTAATAATGCACGTTATATTGCTAATAATATAAGTAATAAGTGTATTTATTACAGTTCTAGCGATAATAACTGCATTATATGGGTAATAATGCATGTTATATTGATAATATCGGGAGTAATAAGTATAATTATTATAGTTCTATCGATAATAATAGTAAAATATGGCTAATAGTGCATGTTATATTGATAATAATAAAAGTAATAAGTATATTTATTATACTTCCGTCGATAATAACTGCATAATATGGGTAATAATGCATGTTATATTGATGATAATTAAAGTACTAAGTATATTTATTATAGCTCTAGCGATCATAACTGCATAATATGCGTAATAATGCATGTTATATTGATAATAATATAAGTAATAAGTATAATTATTACAATTCTAGCGATAATAACTGCATTATATGGGCAATAATGCATGTTATATTGATAATATTGGGAGCAATAAGTATAATTATTATAGTTCTAGCGATAATGATAGTAAAATATGGCTAATAGTGCATGTTATATTGATAATAATAAAAGTAATAAGTATATTTATTACAGTTCTATCGATAATAACTGCATAATATGGGTAATAATGCATGTTATATTGACGGTAATGAAAGTAGTAAGTATATTTATTACAGTTCTAGCGATAATAACTGCATTGTATGCGTAATAATGCGTGTTATATTGATAATATCGGGAGTAATAAGTATAATTATTATAGTTCTAACGATAATAATAGTAAAATATGGCTAATAGTGCATGTCATATTGATAATAATAAAAGTAATAAGTATATTTATTACAGTTCTATCGATAATAACTGCATAATATGGGTAATAATGCATGTTATATTGATGATAATAAAAGTAATACGTATATTTATTATAGTTCTAGCGATAATAACTCCATTATATGGGTAATAATGCATGTTATATTGATAATAATATAAGTAATAAGTATAATTATTACAGTTCTAGCGATAATAACTGCATAATATGGGTAATAATGCATGTTATATTGCTAATAATATAAGTAATAAGTATATTTATTACAGTTCTAGCGATAATAACTGCATTATATGGGTAATAATGCATGTTATATTGATAATATTGGGAGTAATAAGTATAATTATTATAGTTCTAGCGATAATAATAGTATAATATGGGTAATAGTGCATGTTCTATTGATAATAATAAAAGTAATAAGTATGCTTATTATAGTTCTATCGATAATAACTGCATAATATGGGTAATAATGCATGTTGTATTGATGATAATAAAAGTAGTAAGTATATTTATTATAGTTCTAGCGGTTATAACTGCATATAATGGGTAATAATGCATGTCATATTGAGAATAATATAGGAAATAAGTATAATTATTACAGTTCTGTCGATAATAACTGCATAATATGGGTAAGAATGCATGTTATATTGATCATAATAAAAGTACTAAGTACATTTATTATAGTTCTAGCGATTATAACTGCATAATATGGGTAATAATGCATGTTATATTGAGAATAATATAAGTAATAAGTATATTTATTACAGTTCTAGCGATAATAACTGCATTATATGGGTAATAATGCATGTTATATTGATAATATCGGGAGTAATAAGTATAATTATTATAGTTCTAGCGATAATAATAGTATAATATGGGTAATAGTGCATGTTCTATTGATAATAATAAAAGTAATAAGTATATTTATTATAGTTCTATCGATAATAACTGCATAATATGGGTAATAATGCATGTTATATTGATGATAATAAAAGTAGTAAGTATATTTATTACAGTTCCAGCGATAATAACTGCATTGCATGCGTAATAATGCATGTTATATTGATAATATCGGGAGTAATAAGTATAACTATTATAGTTCTAACGATAATAATAGTAAAATATGGCTAATAGTGCATGTTATATTGATAATAATAAGAGTAATAAGTATATTTATTACAGTTCTATCGATAATAACTGCATAATATGGGTAATAATGCATGTTGTATTGATGATAATAAAAGTAGTAAGTATATTTATTATAGTTCTAGCGGTTATAACTGCATATAATGGGTAATAATGCATGTTATATTGAGAATAATATAGGAAATAAGTATAATTCTTACAGTTCTATCGATAATAACTGCATAATATGGGTAATAATGCATGTTATATTGATCATAATAAAAGTACTAAGTATATTTATTATACTTCTGTCGACAATAACTGCATTATATGGGTAATAATGCATGTTATATTGATAATAATATATGTAATAAGTATAATTATTACAGTTCTAGCGATAATAACTCCATTATATGGGTAATAATGCATGTTATATTGATAATAATATAAGTAATAAGTATAATTATTACAGTTCTAGCGATAATAACTCCATTATATGGGTAATAATGCATGTTATATTGATAATAATATAAGTAATAAGTATAATTATTACAGTTCTAGCGATAATAACTGCATTATATGCGTAACAATACATGTTATATTGATGATAATAAAAGTACTAAGTATATTTATTATAGTTCTAGCGATAATAACTCCATTATATAAGTAATAATGCATGTTATATTGATAATAATATACGTAATAAGTATAATTATTACAGTTCTAGCGATAATAACTCCATTATATGGGTAATAATGCATGTTATATTGATAATAATATAATTAATAGGTATAATTATTACAGTTCTAGCGATAATAACTGCATAATATTGGTAATAATGCACGTTATATTGCTAATAATATAAGTAATAAGTATAATTATTACATTTCTAGCGATAATAACTCCATTATATGGGTAATAATGCATGTTATATTGATAATAATATAATTAATAGGTATAATTATTACAGTTCTAGCGATAATAACTGCATAATATTGGTAATAATGCACGTTATATTGCTAATAATATAAGTAATAAGTATAATTATTACAGTTCTAGCGATAATAACTCCATTATATGGGTAATAATGCATGTTATATTGATAATAATATAAGTAATAAGTATAATTATTACAGTTCTAGCGATGATAACTGCATAACATGGGTAATATTGCACGTTATACTGCTAATAATATAAGTAATAAGTATAATTATTACAGTTCTAGCGATAATAACTGCATTATATGCGTAATAATGCATGTTATATTGATGATAATATATGTAATAAGTATAATTATTACAGTTCTAGCGATAATAACTGCATTATATGCGTAATAATGCATGTTATATTGATGATAATATATGTAATAAGTATAATTATTACAGTTCTAGCGATAATAACTCCATTATACGGGTAATAATGCATGTTATATTGATAATAATATAAGTAATAAGTATAATTATTACAGTTCTAGCGATAATAACTCCATTATATAAGTAATAATGCATGTTATATTGATAATAATATACGTAATAAGTATAATTATTACAGTTCTAGCGATAATAACTCCATTATATGGGTAATAATGCATGTTATATTGATAATAATATAATTAATAGGTATAATTATTACAGTTCTAGCGATAATAACTGCATAATATGGGTAATAATGCACGTTATATTGCTAATAATATAAGTAATAAGTATATTTATTACAGTTCTAGCGATAATAACTGCATTATATGGGTAATAATGCATGTTATATTGATAATATCGGGAGTAATAAGTATAATTATTATAGTTCTATCGATAATAATAGTAAAATATGGCTAATAGTGCATGTTATATTGATAATAATAAAAGTAATAAGTATATTTATTATACTTCCGTCGATAATAACTGCATAATATGGGTAATAATGCATGTTATATTGATGATAATTAAAGTACTAAGTATATTTATTATAGTTCTAGCGGTTATAACTGCATATAATGGGTAATAATGCATGTTATATTGAGAATAATATAGGAAATAAGTATAATTATTACAGTTCTATCGATAATAACTGCATAATATGGGTAATAATGCATGTTATATTGATCATAATAAAAGTATTCAGTATATTTATTATAGTTCTAGCGATTATAACTGCATAATATGGGTAATAATGCATGTTATATTGAGAATAATATAAGTAATAAGTATAATTATTACAGTTCTATCGATAATAACTGCATAATATGGGTAATAATGCATGTTATATTGATGATAATAAAAGTAATACGTATATTTATTATAGTTCTAGCGAAAATAACTGCATAATATGGGTAATAATGCACGTTATATTGCTAATAATATAAGTAATAAGTATATTTATTACAGTTCTAGCGATAGTAACTGCATTATATGGGTAATAATGCATGTTATATTGATAATATCGGGAGTAATAAGTATAATTATTATAGTTCTATCGATAATAATAGTAAAATATGGCTAATAGTGCATGTTATATTGATAATAATAAAAGTAATAAGTATATTTATTATACTTCCGTCGATAATAACTGCATAATATGGGTAATAATGCATGTTATATTGATGATAATTAAAGTAATACGTATATTTATTATAGTTCTACCGATAATAACTGCATTATATGCGTAATAATCCATGTTATATTGATAATATCGGGAGTAATAAGTATAATTATTACAGTTCTAGCGATAATACCAGTAAAATATGGCTACGCGTGCCTGTTATATTGATAATAATAAAAGTAATAAGTATATTTATTATACTTCTGTCGATAATAACTGCATTATATGGGTAATAATGCATGTTATATTGATAATAATATATGTAATAAGTATAATTATTACAGTTCTAGCGATCATAACTCCATTATATGGGTAATAATGCATGTTATATTGATAATAATATAAGTAATAAGTATAATTATTACAGTTCTAGCGATAATAACTGCATAATCTGGGTAATAATGCACGTCATATTGCTAATAATATAAGTAATAAGTATAATTATTACAGTTCTAGCGATAATAACTGCATTACATGGGTAATAATGCACGTTATATTGCTAATAATATAAGTAATAAGTATAATTATTACAGTTCTAGCGATAATAACTGCATTATATGCGTAATAATGCATGTTATATTGATATTAATAAAAGTAATAAGTATATTTATTATAGTTCTATCGATAATAACTGCATAATATGGGCAATAATGCATTTTATATTGATGGTAATGAAAGTAGTAAGTATATTTATTACAGTTCTAGCGATAATAACTGCATTGTATGCGTAATAATGCATGTTACATTGATAATATCGGGAGTAATAAGTATAACTATTATAGTTCTAACGATAATAATAGTAAAATATGGCTAATAGTGCATGTTATATTGATAATAATAAAAGTAATAAGTATATTTATTACAGTTCTATCGATAATAACTGCATAATATGGGTAATAATGCATGTTATATTGATGATAATAAAAGTAATACGTATATTTATTATAGTTCTACCGATAATAACTGCATTATATGCGTAATAATCCATGTTATATTGATAATATCGGGAGTAATAAGTATAATTATTACAGTTCTAGCAATAATACTAGTAAAATATGGCTACGAGTGCCTGTTATATTGATAATAATAAAAGTAATAAGTATATTTATTATACTTTTGTCGATAATAACTGCATTATATGGGTAATAATGCATGTTATATTGATAATAATATAAGTAATAAGTATAATTATTACAGTTCTAGCGATAATAACTGCATAATCTGGGTAATAATGCATGTTATATTGATAATAATATAAGTAATAAGTATAATTATTACAGTTCTAGCGATAATAACTGCATAATGTGGGTAATAATGCATTTTATATTGATGGTAATGAAAGTAGTAAGTATATTTATTACAGTTCTAGCGATAATAACTGCATTGTATGCGTAATAATGCATGTTACATTGATAATATCGGGAGTAATAAGTATGACTATTATAGTTCTAACGATAATAATAGTAAAATATGGCTAATAGTGCATGTTATATTGATAATAATAAAAGTAATAAGTATATTTATTACAGTTCTATCGATAATAACTGCATAATATGGGTAATAATGCATGTTATATTGATGATAATAAAAGTAATACGTATATTTATTATAGTTCTACCGATAATAACTGCATTATATGCGTAATAATCCATGTTATATTGATAATATCGGGAGTAATAAGTATAATTATTACAGTTCTAGCAATAATACTAGTAAAATATGGCTACGAGTGCCTGTTATATTGATAATAATAAAAGTAATAAGTATATTTATTATACTTCTGTCGACAATAACTGCATTATATGGGTAATAATGCATGTTATATTGATAATAATATATGTAATAAGTATAATTATTACAGTTCTAGCGATAATAACTCCATTATATGGGTAATAATGCATGTTATATTGATAATAATATAAGTAATAAGTATAATTATTACAGTTCTAGCGATAATAACTCCATTATATGGGTAATAATGCATGTTATATTGATAATAATATAAGTAATAAGTATAATTATTACAGTTCTAGCGATAATAACTGCATAATGTGGGTAATAATGCACGTTATATTGCTAATAATATAAGTAATAAGTATAATTATTACAGTTCTAGCGATAATAACTCCATTATATGGGTAATAATGCATGTTCTATTGATAATAATAAAAGTTATACGTATAATTATTACAGTTCTAGCGATGATGACTGCATAACATGGGTAATATTGCACGTTATATTGCTAATAATATAAGTAATAAGTATAATTATTACAGTTCTAGCGATAATAACTGCATTATATGCGTAACAATACATGTTATATTGATGATAATAAAAGTACTAAGTATATTTATTATAGTTCTAGCGATAATAACTCCATTATATAAGTAATAATGCATGTTATATTGATAATAATATACGTAATAAGTATAATTATTACAGTTCTAGCGATAATAACTCCATTATATGTGTAATAATGCATGTTATATTGATAATAATATAATTAATAGGTATAATTATTACAGTTCTAGCGATAATAACTGCATAATATTGGTAATAATGCACGTTATATTGCTAATAATATAAGTAATAAGTATAATTATTACAGTTCTAGCGATAATAACTCCATTATATGGGTAATAATGCATGTTATATTGATAATAATATAAGTAATAAGTATAATTATTACAGTTCTAGCGATGATAACTGCATAACATGGGTAATATTGCACGTTATACTGCTAATAATATAAGTAATAAGTATATTTATTACAGTTCTAGCGATAATAACTGCATTATTTGGGTAATAATGGATGTTATATTGATAATATCGGGAGTAATAAGTATAATTATTATAGTTCTATCGATAATAATAGTAAAATATGGCTAATAGTGCATGTTATATTGATAATAATAAAAGTAATAAGTATATTTATTATACTTCCGTCGATAATAACTGCATAATATGGGTAATAATGCATGTTCTATTGATAATAATAAAAGTTATACGTATAATTATTACAGTTCTAGCGATGATGACTGCATAACATGGGTAATATTGCACGTTATATTGCTAATAATATAAGTAATAAGTATAATTATTACAGTTCTAGCGATAATAACTGCATTATATGCGTAACAATACATGTTATATTGATGATAATAAAAGTACTAAGTATATTTATTACAGTTCTAGCGATAATAACTGCATTATATGCGTAATAATGCATGTTATATTGATGATAATATATGTAATAAGTATAATTATTACAGTTCTAGCGATAATAACTGCATTATATGCGTAATAATGCATGTTATATTGATGATAATATATGTAATAAGTATAATTATTACAGTTCTAGCGATAATAACTCCATTATATGGGTAATAATGCATGTTATATTGATAATAATATAAGTAATAAGTATAATTATTACAGTTCTAGCGATAATAACTGCATAATGTGGGTAATAATGCACGTTATATTGCTAATAATATAATTAATAGGTATAATTATTACAGTTCTAGCGATAATAACTGCATAATATTGGTAATAATGCACGTTATATTGCTAATAATATAAGTAATAAGTATAATTATTACAGTTCTAGCGATAATAACTCCATTATATGGGTAATAATGCATGTTATATTGATAATAATATAAGTAATAAGTATAATTATTACAGTTCTAGCGATGATAACTGCATAACATGGGTAATATTGCACGTTATACTGCTAATAATATAAGTAATAAGTATATTTATTACAGTTCTAGCGATAATAACTGCATTATTTGGGTAATAATGCATGTTATATTGATAATATCGGGAGTAATAAGTATAATTATTATAGTTCTATCGATAATAATAGTAAAATATGGCTAATAGTGCATGTTATATTGATAATAATAAAAGTAATAAGTATATTTATTATACTTCCGTCGATAATAACTGCATAATATGGGTAATAATGCATGTTCTATTGATAATAATAAAAGTTATACGTATAATTATTACAGTTCTAGCGATGATGACTGCATAACATGGGTAATATTGCACGTTATATTGCTAATAATATAAGTAATAAGTATAATTATTACAGTTCTAGCGATAATAACTGCATTATATGCGTAACAATACATGTTATATTGATGATAATAAAAGTACTAAGTATATTTATTACAGTTCTAGCGATAATAACTGCATTATATGCGTAATAATGCATGTTATATTGATGATAATATATGTAATAAGTATAATTATTACAGTTCTAGCGATAATAACTGCATTATATGCGTAATAATGCATGTTATATTGATGATAATATATGTAATAAGTATAATTATTACAGTTCTAGCGATAATAACTCCATTATATGGGTAATAATGCATGTTATATTGATAATAATATAAGTAATAAGTATAATTATTACAGTTCTAGCGATAATAACTGCATAATGTGGGTAATAATGCACGTTATATTGCTAATAATATAAGTAATAAGTATAATTATTACAGTTCTAGCGATAATAACTCCATTATATGGGTAATAATGCATGTTCTATTGATAATAATAAAAGTTATACGTATAATTATTACAGTTCTAGCGATGATGACTGCATAACATGGGTAATATTGCACGTTATATTGCTAATAATATAAGTAATATGTATAATTTTATTTTTTATTTATTATAGTTCTAGCGGTTATAACTGCATATAATGGGTAATAATGCATGTTATATTGAGAATAATATAGGAAATAAGTATAATTATTACAGTTCTATCGATAATAACTGCATAATATGGGTAATAATGCATGTTATATTGATGATAATAAAAGTAATACGTATATTTATTATAGTTGTACCGATAATAACTGCATTATATGCGTAATAATCCATGTTATATTGATAATATCGGGAGTAATAAGTATAATTATTACAGTTCTAGCAATAATACTAGTAAAATATGGCTACGAGTGCCTGTTATATTGATAATAATAAAAGTAATAAGTATATTTATTATACTTTTGTCGATAATAACTGCATTATATGGGTAATAATGCACGTTATATTGCTAATAATATAAGTAATAAGTATAATTATTACAGTTCTAGCGATAATAACTCCATTATATGGGTAATAATGCATGTTCTATTGATAATAATAAAAGTTATACGTATAATTATTACAGTTCTAGCGATGATGACTGCATAACATGGGTAATATTGCACGTTATATTGCTAATAATATAAGTAATAAGTATAATTATTACAGTTCTAGCGATAATAACTGCATTATATGCGTAACAATACATGTTATATTGATGATAATAAAAGTACTAAGTATATTTATTATAGTTCTAGCGATAATAACTCCATTATATAAGTAATAATGCATGTTATATTGATAATAATATACGTAATAAGTATAATTATTACAGTTCTAGCGATAATAACTCCATTATATGGGTAATAATGCATGTTATATTGATAATAATATAATTAATAGGTATAATTATTACAGTTCTAGCGATAATAACTGCATAATATTGGTAATAATGCACGTTATATTGCTAATAATATAAGTAATAAGTATAATTATTACAGTTCTAGCGATAATAACTCCATTATATGGGTAATAATGCATGTTATATTGATAATAATATAAGTAATAAGTATAATTATTACAGTTCTAGCGATGATAACTGCATAACATGGGTAATATTGCACGTTATACTGCTAATAATATAAGTAATAAGTATAATTATTACAGTTCTAGCGATAATAACTGCATTATATGCGTAATAATGCATGTTATATTGATGATAATATATGTAATAAGTATAATTATTACAGTTCTAGCGATAATAACTCCATTATATGGGTAATAATGCATGTTATATTGATAATAATATAAGTAATAAGTATAATTATTACAGTTCTAGCGATAATAACTCCATTATATAAGTAATAATGCATGTTATATTGATAATAATATACGTAATAAGTATAATTATTACAGTTCTAGCGATAATAACTCCATTATATGGGTAATAATGCATGTTATATTGATGATAATTAAAGTACTAAGTATATTTATTATAGTTCTAGCGGTTATAACTGCATATAATGGGTAATAATGCATGTTATATTGAGAATAATATAGGAAATAAGTATAATTATTACAGTTCTATCGATAATAACTGCATAATATGGGTAATAATGCATGTTATATTGATCATAATAAAAGTATTCAGTATATTTATTATAGTTCTAGCGATTATAACTGCATAATATGGGTAATAATGCATGTTATATTGAGAATAATATAAGTAATAAGTATAATTATTACAGTTCTAGCGATAATAACTGCATTATTTGGGTAATAATGGATGTTATATTGGAAATATCGGGAGTAATACGTATAATTATTGCAGTTCTAGTGATAATACTAGTAAAATATGGCTAATAGTGCATGTTATATTGATAATACTAAAAGTAATAAGTATATTTACTACATTTCTATCGATAATAACTGCATAATATGGGTAATAATGCATGTTATACTGATGATAATAAAAGTAATACGTATATTTATTATAGTTCTAGCGATAATAACTGCATAATATGGGTAATAATGCATGTTATATTCATAATATCGGGAGTAATAAGTATAATTATTACAGTTCCAGCGATAATAACTGCATTATATGGGTAGTAATGCATGTTATATTGATAATAATAAAAGTAATAAGTATATTTATTATAGTTCTATCGATAATAACAGCATAATATGGGCAATAATGCATGTTATATTGATGGTAATGAAAGTAGTAAGTATATTTATTACAGTTCTAGCGATAATAACTGCATTGTATGGGTAATAATGCATGTTATATTGATAATATCGGGAGTAATAAGTATAATTATTATAGTTCTAGCGATAATAATAGTATAATATGGGTAATAGTGCATGTTCTATTGATAATAATAAAAGTAATAAGTATATTTATTATAGTTCTATCGATAATAACTGCATAATATGGGTAATAATGCATGTTGTATTGATGATAATAAAAGTAGTAAGTATATTTATTATAGTTCTAGCGGTTATAACTGCATATAATGGGTAATAATGCATGTTATATTGAGAATAATATAGGAAATAAGTATAATTATTACAGTTCTATCGATAATAACTGCATAATATGGGTAATAATGCATGTTATATTGATCATAATAAAAGTACTAAGTATATTTATTATAGTTCTAGCGATTATAACTGCATAATATGGGTAATAATGCATGTTATATTGAGAATAATATAAGTAATAAGTATAATCATTACAGTTCTATCGATAATAACTGCATAATATGGGTAATAATGCATGTTATATTGATGATAATAAAAGTAATACGTATATTTATTATAGTTCTAGCGAAAATAACTGCATAATATGGGTAATAATGCACGTTATATTGCTAATAATATAAGTAATAAGTATATTTATTACAGTTCTAGCGATAATAACTGCATTATATGGGTAATAATGCATGTTATATTGATAATATCGGGAGTAATAAGTATAATTATTATAGTTCTATCGATAATAATAGTAAAATATGGCTAATAGTGCATGTTATATTGATAATAATAAAAGTAATAAGTATATTTATTATACTTCCGTCGATAATAACTGCATAATATGGGTAATAATGCATGTTATATTGATGATAATTAAAGTAATACGTATATTTATTATAGTTCTACCGATAATAACTGCATTATATGCGTAATAATCCATGTTATATTGATAATATCGGGAGTAATAAGTATAATTATTACAGTTCTAGCAATAATACCAGTAAAATATGGCTACGCGTGCCTGTTATATTCATAATAATAAAAGTAATAAGTATATTTATTATACTTCTGTCGATAATAACTGCATTATATGGGTAATAATGCATGTTATATTGATAATAATATATGTAATAAGTATAATTATTACAGTTCTAGCGATCATAACTCCATTATATGGGTAATAATGCATGTTATATTGATAATAATATAAGTAATAAGTATAATTATTACAGTTCTAGCGATAATAACTGCATAATCTGGGTAATAATGCACGTCATATTGCTAATAATATAAGTAATAAGTATAATTATTACAGTTCTAGCGATAATAACTGCATTACATGGGTAATAATGCACGTTATATTGCTAATAATATAAGTAATAAGTATAATTATTACAGTTCTAGCGATAATAACTGCATTATATGCGTAATAATGCATGTTATATTGATAATAATATAAGTAATAAGTATAATTATTACAGTTCTAGCGATAATAACTGCATAATGTGGGTAATAATGCATTTTATATTGATGGTAATGAAAGTAGTAAGTATATTTATTACAGTTCTAGCGATAATAACTGCATTGTATGCGTAATAATGCATGTTACATTGATAATATCGGGAGTAATAAGTATAACTATTATAGTTCTAACGATAATAATAGTAAAATATGGCTAATAGTGCATGTTATATTGATAATAATAAAAGTAATAAGTATATTTATTACAGTTCTATCGATAATAACTGCATAATATGGGTAATAATGCATGTTATATTGATGATAATAAAAGTAATACGTATATTTATTATAGTTCTACCGATAATAACTGCATTATATGCGTAATAATCCATGTTATATTGATAATATCGGGAGTAATAAGTATAATTATTACAGTTCTAGCAATAATACTAGTAAAATATGGCTACGAGTGCCTGTTATATTGATAATAATAAAAGTAATAAGTATATTTATTATACTTCTGTCGATAATAACTGCATTATATGGGTAATAATGCATGTTATATTGATAATAATATAAGTAATAAGTATAATTATTACAGTTCTAGCGATAATAACTGCATAATCTGGGTAATAATGCATGTTATATTGATAATAATATAAGTAATAAGTATAATTATTACAGTTCTAGCGATAATAACTGCATAATGTGGGTAATAATGCACGTTATATTGAGAATAATATAAGTAATAAGTATAATCATTACAGTTCTATCGATAATAACTGCATAATATGGGTAATAATGCATGTTATATTGATGATAATAAAAGTAATACGTATATTTATTATAGTTCTAGCGAAAATAACTGCATAATATGGGTAATAATGCACGTTATATTGCTAATAATATAAGTAATAAGTATATTTATTACAGTTCTAGCGATAATAACTGCATTATATGGGTAATAATGCATGTTATATTGATAATATCGGGAGTAATAAGTATAATTATTATAGTTCTATCGATAATAATAGTAAAATATGGCTAATAGTGCATGTTATATTGATAATAATAAAAGTAATAAGTATATTTATTATACTTCCGTCGATAATAACTGCATAATATGGGTAATAATGCATGTTATATTGATGATAATTAAAGTACTAAGTATATTTATTATAGCTCTAGCGATCATAACTGCATAATATGCGTAATAATGCATGTTATATTGATAATAATATAAGTAATAAGTATAATTATTACAATTCTAGCGATAATAACTGCATTATATGGGCAATAATGCATGTTATATTGATAATATTGGGAGCAATAAGTATAATTATTATAGTTCTAGCGATAATGATAGTAAAATATGGCTAATAGTGCATGTTATATTGATAATAATAAAAGTAATAAGTATATTTATTACAGTTCTATCGATAATAACTGCATAATATGGGTAATAATGCATGTTATATTGACGGTAATGAAAGTAGTAAGTATATTTATTGCAGTTCTAGCGATAATAACTGCATTGTATGCGTAATAATGCGTGTTATATTGATAATATCGGGAGTAATAAGTATAATTATTATAGTTCTAACGATAATAATAGTAAAATATGGCTAATAGTGCATGTCATATTGATAATAATAAAAGTAATAAGTATATTTATTACAGTTCTATCGATAATAACTGCATAATATGGGTAATAATGCATGTTATATTGATGATAATAAAAGTAATACGTATATTTATTACAGTTCTAGCGATAATAACTGCATTATATGGGTAATAATGCATGTTATATTGATAATATTGGGAGTAATAAGTATAATTATTATAGTTCTAGCGATAATAATAGTATAATATGGGTAATAGTGCATGTTCTATTGATAATAATAAAAGTAATAAGTATACTTATTATAGTTCTATCGATAATAACTGCATAATATGGGTAATAATGCATGTTGTATTGATGATAATAAAAGTAGTAAGTATATTTATTATAGTTCTAGCGGTTATAACTGCATATAATGGGTAATAATGCATGTTATATTGAGAATAATATAGGAAATAAGTATAATTATTACAGTTCTATCGATAATAACTGCATAATATGGGTAAGAATGCATGTTATATTGATCATAATAAAAGTACTAAGTATATTTATTATAGTTCTAGCGATTATAACTGCATAATATGGGTAATAATGCATGTTATATTGAGAATAATATAAGTAATAAGTATATTTATTACAGTTCTAGCGATAATAACTGCATTATATGGGTAATAATGCATGTTATATTGATAATATCGGGAGTAATAAGTATAATTATTATAGTTCTAGCGATAATAATAGTATAATATGGGTAATAGTGCATGTTCTATTGATAATAATAAAAGTAACAAGTATATTTATTATAGTTCTATCGATAATAACTGCATAATATGGGTAATAATGCATGTTATATTGATGATAATTAAAGTACTAAGTATATTTATTATAGCTCTAGCGATCATAACTGCATAATATGCGTAATAATGCACGTTATATTGCTAATAATATAAGTAATAAGTATATTTATTACAGTTCTAGCGATAATAACTGCATTATATGGGTAATAATGCATGTTATATTGATAATATCGGGAGTAATAAGTATAATTATTATAGTTCTATCGATAATAATAGTAAAATATGGCTAATAGTGCATGTTATATTGATAATAATAAAAGTAATAAGTATATTTATTATACTTCCGTCGATAATAACTGCATAATATGGGTAATAATGCATGTTATATTGATGATAATTAAAGTAATACGTATATTTATTATAGTTCTACCGATAATAACTGCATTATATGCGTAATAATCCATGTTATATTGATAATATCGGGAGTAATAAGTATAATTATTACAGTTCTAGCAATAATACCAGTAAAATATGGCTACGCGTGCCTGTTATATTGATAATAATAAAAGTAATAAGTATATTTATTATACTTCTGTCGATAATAACTGCATTATATGGGTAATAATGCATGTTATATTGATAATAATATATGTAATAAGTATAATTATTACAGTTCTAGCGATCATAACTCCATTATATGGGTAATAATGCATGTTATATTGATAATAATATAAGTAATAAGTATAATTATTACAGTTCTAGCGATAATAACTGCATAATCTGGGTAATAATGCACGTCATATTGCTAATAATATAAGTAATAAGTATAATTATTACAGTTCTAGCGATAATAACTGCATTACATGGGTAATAATGCACGTTATATTGCTAATAATATAAGTAATAAGTATAATTATTACAGTTCTAGCGATAATAACTGCATTATATGCGTAATAATGCATGTTATATTGATATTAATAAAAGTAATAAGTATATTTATTATAGTTCTATCGATAATAACTGCATAATATGGGCAATAATGCATTTTATATTGATGGTAATGAAAGTAGTAAGTATATTTATTACAGTTCTAGCGATAATAACTGCATTGTATGCGTAATAATGCATGTTACATTGATAATATCGGGAGTAATAAGTATAACTATTATAGTTCTAACGATAATAATAGTAAAATATGGCTAATAGTGCATGTTATATTGATAATAATAAAAGTAATAAGTATATTTATTACAGTTCTATCGATAATAACTGCATAATATGGGTAATAATGCATGTTATATTGATGATAATAAAAGTAATACGTATATTTATTATAGTTCTACCGATAATAACTGCATTATATGCGTAATAATCCATGTTATATTGATAATATCGGGAGTAATAAGTATAATTATTACAGTTCTAGCAATAATACTAGTAAAATATGGCTACGAGTGCCTGTTATATTGATAATAATAAAAGTAATAAGTATATTTATTATACTTCTGTCGATAATAACTGCATTATATGGGTAATAATGCATGTTATATTGATAATAATATAAGTAATAAGTATAATTATTACAGTTCTAGCGATAATAACTGCATAATCTGGGTAATAATGCATGTTATATTGATAATAATATAAGTAATAAGTATAATTATTACAGTTCTAGCGATAATAACTGCATAATCTGGGTAATAATGCATGTTATATTGATAATAATATAAGTAATAAGTATAATTATTACAGTTCTAGCGATAATAACTGCATAATGTGGGTAATAATGCACGTTATATTGAGAATAATATAAGTAATAAGTATAATCATTACAGTTCTATCGATAATAACTGCATAATATGGGTAATAATGCATGTTATATTGATGATAATAAAAGTAATACGTATATTTATTATAGTTCTAGCGAAAATAACTGCATAATATGGGTAATAATGCACGTTATATTGCTAATAATATAAGTAATAAGTATATTTATTACTGTTCTAGCGATAATAACTGCATTATATGGGTAGTAATGCATGTTATATTGATAATATCGGGAGTAATAAGTATAATTATTATAGTTCTATCGATAATAATAGTAAAATATGGCTAATAGTGCATGTTATATTGATAATAATAAAAGTAATAAGTATATTTATTATACTTCCGTCGATAATAACTGCATAATATGGGTAATAATGCATGTTATATTGATGATAATTAAAGTACTAAGTATATTTATTATAGCTCTAGCGATCATAACTGCATAATATGCGTAATAATGCATGTTATATTGATAATAATATAAGTAATAAGTATAATTATTACAATTCTAGCGATAATAACTGCATTATATGGGCAATAATGCATGTTATATTGATAATATTGGGAGCAATAAGTATAGTTATTATAGTTCTAGCGATAATGATAGTAAAATATGGCTAATAGTGCATGTTATATTGATAATAATAAAAGTAATAAGTATATTTATTACAGTTCTATCGATAATAACTGCATAATATGGGTAATAATGCATGTTATATTGACGGTAATGAAAGTAGTAAGTATATTTATTACAGTTCTAGCGATAATAACTGCATTGTATGCGTAATAATGCGTGTTATATTGATAATATCGGGAGTAATAAGTATAATTATTATAGTTCTAACGATAATAATAGTAAAATATGGCTAATAGTGCATGTCATATTGATAATAATAAAAGTAATAAGTATATTTATTACAGTTCTATCGATAATAACTGCATAATATGGGTAATAATGCATGTTATATTGATGATAATAAAAGTAATACGTATATTTATTACAGTTCTAGCGATAATAACTGCATTATATGGGTAATAATGCATGTTATATTGATAATATTGGGAGTAATAAGTATAATTATTATAGTTCTAGCGATAATAATAGTATAATATGGGTAATAGTGCATGTTCTATTGATAATAATAAAAGTAATAAGTATACTTATTATAGTTCTATCGATAATAACCATATAATATGGGTAATAATGCATGTTGTATTGATGATAATAAAAGTAGTAAGTATATTTATTATAGTTCTAGCGGTTATAACTGCATATAATGGGTAATAATGCATGTTATATTGAGAATAATATAGGAAATAAGTATAATTATTACAGTTCTATCGATAATAACTGCATAATATGGGTAAGAATGCATGTTATATTGATCATAATAAAAGTACTAAGTATATTTATTATAGTTCTAGCGATTATAACTGCATAATATGGGTAATAATGCATGTTATATTGAGAATAATATAAGTAATAAGTATATTTATTACAGTTCTAGCGATAATAACTGCATTATATGGGTAATAATGCATGTTATATTGATAATATCGGGAGTAATAAGTATAATTATTATAGTTCCAGCGATAATAATAGTATAATATGGGTAATAGTGCATGTTCTATTGATAATAATAAAAGTAATAAGTGTATTTATTATAGTTCTATCGATAATAACTGCATAATATGGGTAATAATGCATGTTATATTGATGATAATTAAAGTACTAAGTATATTTATTATAGCTCTAGCGATCATAACTGCATAATATGCGTAATAATGCATGTTATATTGATAATAATATAAGTAATAAGTATAATTATTACAATTCTAGCGATAATAACTGCATTATATGGGCAATAATGCATGTTATATTGATAATATTGGGAGCAATAAGTATAATTATTATAGTTCTAGCGATAATGATAGTAAAATATGGCTAATAGTGCATGTTATATTGATAATAATAAAAGTAATAAGTATATTTATTACAGTTCTATCGATAATAACTGCATAATATGGGTAATAATGCATGTTATATTGACGGTAATGAAAGTAGTAAGTATATTTATTACAGTTCTAGCGATAATAACTGCATTGTATGCGTAATAATGCGTGTTATATTGATAATATCGGGAGTAATAAGTATAATTATTATAGTTCTAACGATAATAATAGTAAAATATGGC
Source organism: Megachile leachella (assembly GCA_963576845.1). Lineage (NCBI taxonomy): Eukaryota > Metazoa > Arthropoda > Insecta > Hymenoptera > Megachilidae > Megachile > Megachile leachella. The sequence continues at coordinate 299,449 of CAUYWW010000203.1, read as the reverse complement.
TAATAGTGCATGTCATATTGATAATAATAAAACTAATAAGTATATTTATTACAGTTCTATCGATAATAACTGCATAATATGGGTAATAATGCATGTTATATTGATGATAATAAAAGTAATACGTATATTTATTATAGTTCTAGCGATAATAACTCCATTATATGGGTAATAATGCATGTTATATTGATAATAATATAAGTAATAAGTATAATTATTACAGTTCTAGCGATAATAACTGCATAATATGGGTAATAATGCATGTTATATTGCTAATAATATAAGTAATAAGTATATTTATTACAGTTCTAGCGATAATAACTGCATTATATGGGTAATAATGCATGTTATATTGATAATATTGGGAGTAATAAGTATAATTATTATAGTTCTAGCGATAATAATAGTATAATATGGGTAATAGTGCATGTTCTATTGATAATAATAAAAGTAATAAGTATACTTATTATAGTTCTATCGATAATAACTGCATAATATGGGTAATAATGCATGTTGTATTGATGATAATAAAAGTAGTAAGTATATTTATTATAGTTCTAGCGGTTATAACTGCATATAATGGGTAATAATGCATGTTATATTGAGAATAATATAGGAAATAAGTATAATTATTACAGTTCTATCGATAATAACTGCATAATATGGGTAAGAATGCATGTTATATTGATCATAATAAAAGTACTAAATATATTTATTATAGTTCTAGCGATTATAACTGCATAATATGGGTAATAATGCATGTTATATTGAGAATAATATAAGTAATAAGTATATTTATTACAGTTCTAGCGATAATAACTGCATTATATGGGTAATAATGCATGTTATATTGATAATATCGGGAGTAATAAGTATAATTATTATAGTTCTAGCGATAATAATAGTATAATATGGGTAATAGTGCATGTTCTATTGATAATAATAAAAGTAATAAGTATATTTATTATAGTCCTATCGATAATAACTGCATAATATGGGTAATAATGCATGTTATATTGATGATAATAAAAGTAGTAAGTATATTTATTACAGTTCTAGCGATAATAACTGCATTGCATGCGTAATAATGCATGTTATATTGATAATATCGGGAGTAATAAGTATAACTATTATAGTTCTAACGATAATAATAGTAAAATATGGCCAATAGTGCATGTTATATTGATAATAATAAAAGTAATAAGTATATTTATTACAGTTCTATCGATAATAACTGCATAATATGGGTAATAATGCATGTTATATTGATGATAATAAAAGTAATACGTATATTTATTATAGTTCTACCGATAATAACTGCATTATATGCGTAATAATCCATGTTATATTGATAATATCGGGAGTAATAAGTATAATTATTACAGTTCTAGCAATAATACCAGTAAAATATGGCTACGCGTGCCTGTTATATTGATAATAATAAAAGTAATAAGTATATTTATTATACTTCTGTCGATAATAACTGCATTATATGGGTAATAGTGCATGTTCTATTGATAATAATAAAAGTAATAAGTATATTTATTATAGTTCTATCGATAATAACTGCATAATATGGGTAATAATGCATGTTATATTGATGATAATTAAAGTACTAAGTATATTTATTATAGCTCTAGCGATCATAACTGCATAATATGCGTAATAATGCATGTTATATTGATAATAATAAAAGTAATAAGTATATTTATTACAGTTCTATCGATAATAACTGCATAATATGGGTAATAATGCATGTTATATTGACGGTAATGAAAGTAGTAAGTATATTTATTACAGTTCTAGCGATAATAACTGCATTGTATGCGTAATAATGCGTGTTATATTGATAATATCGGGAGTAATAAGTATAATTATTATAGTTCTAACGATAATAATAGTAAAATATGGCTAATAGTGCATGTCATATTGATAATAATAAAAGTAATAAGTATATTTATTACAGTTCTATCGATAATAACTGCATAATATGGGTAATAATGCATGTTATACTGATGATAATAAAAGTAATACGTATATTTATTATAGTTCTAGCGATAATAACTCCATTATATGGGTAATAATGCATGTTATATTGATAATAATATAAGTAATAAGTATAATTATTACAGTTCTAGCGATAATAACTGCATAATATGGGTAATAATGCATGTTATATTGCTAATAATATAAGTAATAAGTATATTTATTACAGTTCTAGCGATAATAACTGCATTATATGGGTAATAATGCATGTTATATTGATAATATTGGGAGTAATAAGTATAATTATTATAGTTCTAGCGATAATAATAGTATAATATGGGTAATAGTGCATGTTCTATTGATAATAATAAAAGTAATAAGTATACTTATTATAGTTCTATCGATAATAACTGCATAATATGGGTAATAATGCATGTTGTATTGATGATAATAAAAGTAGTAAGTATATTTATTATAGTTCTAGCGGTTATAACTGCATATAATGGGTAATAATGCATGTTATATTGAGAATAATATAGGAAATAAGTATAATTATTACAGTTCTATCGATAATAACTGCATAATATGGGTAAGAATGCATGTTATATTGATCATAATAAAAGTACTAAGTATATTTATTATAGTTCTAGCGATTATAACTGCATAATATGGGTAATAATGCATGTTATATTGAGAATAATATAAGTAATAAGTATATTTATTACAGTTCTAGCGATAATAACTGCATTATATGGGCAATAATGCATGTTATATTGATAATATTGGGAGCAATAAGTATAATTATTATAGTTCTAGCGATAATGATAGTAAAATATGGCTAATAGTGCATGTTATATTGATAATAATAAAAGTAATAAGTATATTTATTACAGTTCTATCGATAATAACTGCATAATATGGGTAATAATGCATGTTATATTGACGGTAATGAAAGTAGTAAGTATATTTATTACAGTTCTAGCGATAATAACTGCATTGTATGCGTAATAATGCGTGTTATATTGATAATATCGGGAGTAATAAGTATAATTATTATAGTTCTAACGATAATAATAGTAAAATATGGCTAATAGTGCATGTCATATTGATAATAATAAAAGTAATAAGTATATTTATTACAGTTCTATCGATAATAACTGCATAATATGGGTAATAATGCATGTTATACTGATGATAATAAAAGTAATACGTATATTTATTATAGTTCTAGCGATAATAACTCCATTATATGGGTAATAATGCATGTTATATTGATAATAATATAAGTAATAAGTATAATTATTACAGTTCTAGCGATAATAACTGCATAATATGGGTAATAATGCATGTTATATTGCTAATAATATAAGTAATAAGTATATTTATTACAGTTCTAGCGATAATAACTGCATTATATGGGTAATAATGCATGTTATATTGATAATATTGGGAGTAATAAGTATAATTATTATAGTTCTAGCGATAATAATAGTATAATATGGGTAATAGTGCATGTTCTATTGATAATAATAAAAGTAATAAGTATACTTATTATAGTTCTATCGATAATAACTGCATAATATGGGTAATAATGCATGTTGTATTGATGATAATAAAAGTAGTAAGTATATTTATTATAGTTCTAGCGGTTATAACTGCATATAATGGGTAATAATGCATGTTATATTGAGAATAATATAGGAAATAAGTATAATTATTACAGTTCTATCGATAATAACTGCATAATATGGGTAAGAATGCATGTTATATTGATCATAATAAAAGTACTAAGTATATTTATTATAGTTCTAGCGATTATAACTGCATAATATGGGTAATAATGCATGTTATATTGAGAATAATATAAGTAATAAGTATATTTATTACAGTTCTAGCGATAATAACTGCATTATATGGGTAATAATGCATGTTATATTGATAATATCGGGAGTAATAAGTATAATTATTATAGTTCTAGCGATAATAATAGTATAATATGGGTAATAGTGCATGTTCTATTGATAATAATAAAAGTAATAAGTATATTTATTATAGTTCTATCGATAATAACTGCATAATATGGGTAATAATGCATGTTATATTGATGATAATAAAAGTAGTAAGTATATTTATTACAGTTCTAGCGATAATAACTGCATTGCATGCGTAATAATGCATGTTATATTGATAATATCGGGAGTAATAAGTATAACTATTATAGTTCTAACGATAATAATAGTAAAATATGGCTAATAGTGCATGTTATATTGATAATAATAAAAGTAATAAGTATATTTATTACAGTTCTATCGATAATAACTGCATAATATGGGTAATAATGCATGTTATATTGATGATAATAAAAGTAATACGTATATTTATTATAGTTCTACCGATAATAACTGCATTATATGCGTAATAATCCATGTTATATTGATAATATCGGGAGTAATAAGTATAATTATTACAGTTCTAGCAATAATACCAGTAAAATATGGCTACGCGTGCCTGTTATATTGATAATAATAAAAGTAATAAGTATATTTATTATACTTCTGTCGATAATAACTGCATTATATGGGTAATAATGCATGTTATATTGATAATAATATATGTAATAAGTATAATTATTACAGTTCTAGCGATCATAACTCCAATATATGGGTAATAATGCATGTTATATTGATAATAATATAAGTAATAAGTATAATTATTACAGTTCTAGCGATAATAACTGCATAATCTGGGTAATAATGCACGTCATATTGCTAATAATATAAGTAATAAGTATAATTATTACAGTTCTAGCGATAATAACTGCATTATATGCGTAATAATGCATGTTATATTGATATTAATAAAAGTAATAAGTATATTTATTATAGTTCTATCGATAATAACTGCATAATATGGGCAATAATGCATTTTATATTGATGGTAATGAAGGTAGTAAGTATATTTATTACAGTTCTAGCGATAATAACTGCATTGTATGCGTAATAATGCATGTTATATTGATAATATCGGGAGTAATAAGTATAATTATTATAGTTCCAGCGATAATAATAGTATAATATGGGTAATAGTGCATGTTCTATTGATAATAATAAAAGTAATAAGTATATTTATTATAGTTCTATCGATAATAACTGCATAATATGGGTAATAATGCATGTTATATTGATGATAATTAAAGTACTAAGTATATTTATTATAGCTCTAGCGATCATAACTGCATAATATGCGTAATAATGCATGTTATATTGATAATAATATAAGTAATAAGTATAATTATTACAATTCTAGCGATAATAACTGCATTATATGGGCAATAATGCATGTTATATTGATAATATTGGGAGCAATAAGTATAATTATTATAGTTCTAGCGATAATGATAGTAAAATATGGCTAATAGTGCATGTTATATTGATAATAATAAAAGTAATAAGTATATTTATTACAGTTCTATCGATAATAACTGCATAATATGGGTAATAATGCATGTTATATTGACGGTAATGAAAGTAGTAAGTATATTTATTACAGTTCTAGCGATAATAACTGCATTGTATGCGTAATAATGCGTGTTATATTGATAATATCGGGAGTAATAAGTATAATTATTATAGTTCTAACGATAATAATAGTAAAATATGGCTAATAGTGCATGTCATATTGATAATAATAAAAGTAATAAGTATATTTATTACAGTTCTATCGATAATAACTGCATAATATGGGTAATAATGCATGTTATATTGATGATAATAAAAGTAATACGTATATTTATTATAGTTCTAGCGATAATAACTCCATTATATGGGTAATAATGCATGTTATATTGATAATAATATAAGTAATAAGTATAATTATTACAGTTCTAGCGATAATAACTGCATAATATGGGTAATAATGCATGTTATATTGCTAATAATATAAGTAATAAGTATATTTATTACAGTTCTAGCGATAATAACTGCATTATATGGGTAATAATGCATGTTATATTGATAATATTGGGAGTAATAAGTATAATTATTATAGTTCTAGCGATAATAATAGTATAATATGGGTAATAGTGCATGTTCTATTGATAATAATAAAAGTAATAAGTATACTTATTATAGTTCTATCGATAATAACTGCATAATATGGGTAATAATGCATGTTGTATTGATGATAATAAAAGTAGTAAGTATATTTATTATAGTTCTAGCGGTTATAACTGCATATAATGGGTAATAATGCATGTTATATTGAGAATAATATAGGAAATAAGTATAATTATTACAGTTCTATCGATAATAACTGCATAATATGGGTAAGAATGCATGTTATATTGATCATAATAAAAGTACTAAATATATTTATTATAGTTCTAGCGATTATAACTGCATAATATGGGTAATAATGCATGTTATATTGAGAATAATATAAGTAATAAGTATATTTATTACAGTTCTAGCGATAATAACTGCATTATATGGGTAATAATGCATGTTATATTGATAATATCGGGAGTAATAAGTATAATTATTATAGTTCTAGCGATAATAATAGTATAATATGGGTAATAGTGCATGTTCTATTGATAATAATAAAAGTAATAAGTATATTTATTATAGTCCTATCGATAATAACTGCATAATATGGGTAATAATGCATGTTATATTGATGATAATAAAAGTAGTAAGTATATTTATTACAGTTCTAGCGATAATAACTGCATTGCATGCGTAATAATGCATGTTATATTGATAATATCGGGAGTAATAAGTATAACTATTATAGTTCTAACGATAATAATAGTAAAATATGGCCAATAGTGCATGTTATATTGATAATAATAAAAGTAATAAGTATATTTATTACAGTTCTATCGATAATAACTGCATAATATGGGTAATAATGCATGTTATATTGATGATAATAAAAGTAATACGTATATTTATTATAGTTCTACCGATAATAACTGCATTATATGCGTAATAATCCATGTTATATTGATAATATCGGGAGTAATAAGTATAATTATTACAGTTCTAGCAATAATACCAGTAAAATATGGCTACGCGTGCCTGTTATATTGATAATAATAAAAGTAATAAGTATATTTATTATACTTCTGTCGATAATAACTGCATTATATGGGTAATAGTGCATGTTCTATTGATAATAATAAAAGTAATAAGTATATTTATTATAGCTCTAGCGATCATAACTGCATAATATGCGTAATAATGCATGTTATATTGATAATAATAAAAGTAATAAGTATATTTATTACAGTTCTATCGATAATAACTGCATAATATGGGTAATAATGCATGTTATATTGACGGTAATGAAAGTAGTAAGTATATTTATTACAGTTCTAGCGATAATAACTGCATTGTATGCGTAATAATGCGTGTTATATTGATAATATCGGGAGTAATAAGTATAATTATTATAGTTCTAACGATAATAATAGTAAAATATGGCTAATAGTGCATGTCATATTGATAATAATAAAAGTAATAAGTATATTTATTACAGTTCTATCGATAATAACTGCATAATATGGGTAATAATGCATGTTATACTGATGATAATAAAAGTAATACGTATATTTATTATAGTTCTAGCGATAATAACTCCATTATATGGGTAATAATGCATGTTATATTGATAATAATATAAGTAATAAGTATAATTATTACAGTTCTAGCGATAATAACTGCATAATATGGGTAATAATGCATGTTATATTGCTAATAATATAAGTAATAAGTATATTTATTACAGTTCTAGCGATAATAACTGCATTATATGGGTAATAATGCATGTTATATTGATAATATTGGGAGTAATAAGTATAATTATTATATTTCTAGCGATAATAATAGTATAATATGGGTAATAGTGCATGTTCTATTGATAATAATAAAAGTAATAAGTATACTTATTATAGTTCTATCGATAATAACTGCATAATATGGGTAATAATGCATGTTGTATTGATGATAATAAAAGTAGTAAGTATATTTATTATAGTTCTAGCGGTTATAACTGCATATAATGGGTAATAATGCATGTTATATTGAGAATAATATAGGAAATAAGTATAATTATTACAGTTCTATCGATAATAACTGCATAATATGGGTAAGAATGCATGTTATATTGATCATAATAAAAGTACTAAGTATATTTATTATAGTTCTAGCGATTATAACTGCATAATATGGGTAATAATGCATGTTATATTGAGAATAATATAAGTAATAAGTATATTTATTACAGTTCTAGCGATAATAACTGCATTATATGGGCAATAATGCATGTTATATTGATAATATTGGGAGCAATAAGTATAATTATTATAGTTCTAGCGATAATGATAGTAAAATATGGCTAATAGTGCATGTTATATTGATAATAATAAAAGTAATAAGTATATTTATTACAGTTCTATCGATAATAACTGCATAATATGGGTAATAATGCATGTTATATTGACGGTAATGAAAGTAGTAAGTATATTTATTACAGTTCTAGCGATAATAACTGCATTGTATGCGTAATAATGCGTGTTATATTGATAATATCGGGAGTAATAAGTATAATTATTATAGTTCTAACGATAATAATAGTAAAATATGGCTAATAGTGCATGTCATATTGATAATAATAAAAGTAATAAGTATATTTATTACAGTTCTATCGATAATAACTGCATAATATGGGTAATAATGCATGTTATACTGATGATAATAAAAGTAATACGTATATTTATTATAGTTCTAGCGATAATAACTCCATTATATGGGTAATAATGCATGTTATATTGATAATAATATAAGTAATAAGTATAATTATTACAGTTCTAGCGATAATAACTGCATAATATGGGTAATAATGCATGTTATATTGCTAATAATATAAGTAATAAGTATATTTATTACAGTTCTAGCGATAATAACTGCATTATATGGGTAATAATGCATGTTATATTGATAATATTGGGAGTAATAAGTATAATTATTATAGTTCTAGCGATAATAATAGTATAATATGGGTAATAGTGCATGTTCTATTGATAATAATAAAAGTAATAAGTATACTTATTATAGTTCTATCGATAATAACTGCATAATATGGGTAATAATGCATGTTGTATTGATGATAATAAAAGTAGTAAGTATATTTATTATAGTTCTAGCGGTTATAACTGCATATAATGGGTAATAATGCATGTTATATTGAGAATAATATAGGAAATAAGTATAATTATTACAGTTCTATCGATAATAACTGCATAATATGGGTAAGAATGCATGTTATATTGATCATAATAAAAGTACTAAGTATATTTATTATAGTTCTAGCGATTATAACTGCATAATATGGGTAATAATGCATGTTATATTGAGAATAATATAAGTAATAAGTATATTTATTACAGTTCTAGCGATAATAACTGCATTATATGGGTAATAATGCATGTTATATTGATAATATCGGGAGTAATAAGTATAATTATTATAGTTCTAGCGATAATAATAGTATAATATGGGTAATAGTGCATGTTCTATTGATAATAATAAAAGTAATAAGTATATTTATTATAGTTCTATCGATAATAACTGCATAATATGGGTAATAATGCATGTTATATTGATGATAATAAAAGTAGTAAGTATATTTATTACAGTTCTAGCGATAATAACTGCATTGCATGCGTAATAATGCATGTTATATTGATAATATCGGGAGTAATAAGTATAACTATTATAGTTCTAACGATAATAATAGTAAAATATGGCTAATAGTGCATGTTATATTGATAATAATAAAAGTAATAAGTATATTTATTACAGTTCTATCGATAATAACTGCATAATATGGGTAATAATGCATGTTATATTGATGATAATAAAAGTAATACGTATATTTATTATAGTTCTACCGATAATAACTGCATTATATGCGTAATAATCCATGTTATATTGATAATATCGGGAGTAATAAGTATAATTATTACAGTTCTAGCAATAATACCAGTAAAATATGGCTACGCGTGCCTGTTATATTGATAATAATAAAAGTAATAAGTATATTTATTATACTTCTGTCGATAATAACTGCATTATATGGGTAATAATGCATGTTATATTGATAATAATATATGTAATAAGTATAATTATTACAGTTCTAGCGATCATAACTCCAATATATGGGTAATAATGCATGTTATATTGATAATAATATAAGTAATAAGTATAATTATTACAGTTCTAGCGATAATAACTGCATAATCTGGGTAATAATGCACGTCATATTGCTAATAATATAAGTAATAAGTATAATTATTACAGTTCTAGCGATAATAACTGCATTATATGCGTAATAATGCATGTTATATTGATATTAATAAAAGTAATAAGTATATTTATTATAGTTCTATCGATAATAACTGCATAATATGGGCAATAATGCATTTTATATTGATGGTAATGAAGGTAGTAAGTATATTTATTACAGTTCTAGCGATAATAACTGCATTGTATGCGTAATAATGCATGTTACATTGATAATATCGGGAGTAATAAATATAACTATTATAGTTCTAACGATAATAATAGTAAAATATGGCTAATAGTGCATGTTATATTGATAATAATAAAAGTAATAAGTATATTTATTACAGTTCTATCGATAATAACTGCATAATATGGGTAATAATGCATGTTATATTGATGATAATAAAAGTAATACGTATACTTATTATAGTTCTACCGATAATAACTGCATTATATGCGTAATAATCCATGTTATATTGATAATATCGGGAGTAATAAGTATAATTATTACAGTTCTAGCAATAATACTAGTAAAATATGGCTACGAGTGCCTGTTATATTGATAATAATAAAAGTAATAAGTATATTTATTATACTTCTGTCGATAATAACTGCATTATATGGGTAATAATGCATGTTATATTGATAATAATATAAGTAATAAGTATAATTATTACAGTTCTAGCGATAATAACTGCATAATGTGGGTAATAATGCACGTTATATTGCTAATAATATAAGTAATAAGTATAATTATTACAGTTCTAGCGATAATAACTGCATTATATGGGTAACTATGCATGTTATATTGATAATATCGGGAGTAATAAGTATAATTATTATAGTTCTAGCGATAATAAGAGTATAATATGGCTAATAGTGCATGTTCTATTGATAATAATAAAAGTTATAAGTATAATTATTACAGTTCTAGCGATGATAACTGCATAACATGGGTAATATTGCACGTTATATTGCTAATAATATAAGTAATAAGTATAATTATTACAGTTCTAGCGATAATAACTGCATTATATGCGTAATAATGCATGTTATATTGATGATAATAAAAGTACTAAGTATATTTATTATAGTTCTAGCGATTATAACTGCATAATATGCGTAGTAATGCATGTTATATTGATAATAATGTAAGTAATAAGTATAATTATTATAGTTCTAGCGATAATAATAGTAAAATATGGCTAATAGTGCATGTTATATTGATAATAATAAAAGTAATAAGTATATTTATTATACTTCTGTCGATAATAACTGCATTATATGGGTGATAATGCATGTTATATTGATAATAATGTAAGTAATAAGTATAATTATTACAGTTCTAGCTATAATAACTGCATTATATGCGTAATAATCCATGTTATATTGATAATATCGGGAGTAATATGTATAATTATTACAGTTCTAGCGATAATAACTGCATAATATGGGTAATAATGCATGTTATATTGATAATAATATACGTAATAAATATAATTATTACAGTTCTAGCGATAATAACTCCATTATATGGGTAATAATGCATGTTATATTGATAATAATATAAGTAATAGGTATAATTATTACAGTTCTAGCGATAATAACTGCATAATATGGGTAATAATGCACGTTATATTGCTAATAATATAAGTAATAAGTATAATTAATACAGTTCTAGCGATAATAACTGCATTATATGGGTAATAATGCATGTTATATTGATAATATCGGGAGTAATAAGTATAATTATTATAGTTCTAGCGATAATACTAGTATAATATGGCTAATAGTGCATGTTCCATTGATAATAATAAAAGTAATAAGTATAATTATTACAGTTCTAGCGATAATAACTGCATTATATGGGCAATAATGCATGTTATATTGATAATATTGGGAGCAATAAGTATAATTATTATAGTTCTAGCGATAATGATAGTAAAATATGGCTAATAGTGCATGTTATATTGATAATAATAAAAGTAATAAGTATATTTATTACAGTTCTATCGATAATAACTGCATAATATGGGTAATAATGCATGTTATATTGACGGTAGTGAAAGTAGTAAGTATATTTATTACAGTTCTAGCGATAATAACTGCATTGTATGCGTAATAATGCGTGTTATATTGATAATATCGGGAGTAATAAGTATAATTATTATAGTTCTAACGATAATAATAGTAAAATATGGCTAATAGTGCATGTCATATTGATAATAATAAAAGTAATAAGTATATTTATTACAGTTCTATCGGTAATAACTGCATAATATGGGTAATAATGCATGTTATATTGATGATAATAAAAGTAATACGTATATTTATTATAGTTCTAGCGATAATAACTCCATTATATGGGTAATAATGCATGTTATATTGATAATAATATAAGTAATAAGTATAATTATTACAGTTCTAGCGATAATAACTGCATAATATGGGTAATAATGCATGTTATATTGCTAATAATATAAGTAATAAGTATATTTATTACAGTTCTAGCGATAATAACTGCATTATATGGGTAATAATGCATGTTATATTGATAATATTGGGAGTAATAAGTATAATTATTATAGTTCTAGCGATAATAATAGTATAATATGGGTAATAGTGCATGTTCTATTGATAATAATAAAAGTAATAAGTATACTTATTATAGTTCTATCGATAATAACTGCATAATATGGGTAATAATGCATGTTGTATTGATGATAATAAAAGTAGTAAGTATATTTATTATAGTTCTAGCGGTTATAACTGCATATAATAGGTAATAATGCATGTTATATTGAGAATAATATAGGAAATAAGTATAATTATTACAGTTCTAGCGATAATAACTGCATAATATGGGTAAGAATGCATGTTATATTGATCATAATAAAAGTACTAAGTATATTTATTATAGTTCTAGCGATTATAACTGCATAATATGGGTAATAATGCATGTTATATTGAGAATAATATAAGTAATAAGTATATTTATTACAGTTCTAGCGATAATAACTGCATTATATGGGCAATAATGCATGTTATATTGATAATATTGGGAGCAATAAGTATAATTATTATAGTTCTAGCGATAATGATAGTAAAATATGGCTAATAGTGCATGTTATATTGATAATAATAAAAGTAATAAGTATATTTATTACAGTTCTATCGATAATAACTGCATAATATGGGTAATAATGCATGTTATATTGACGGTAATGAAAGTAGTAAGTATATTTATTACAGTTCTAGCGATAATAACTGCATTGTATGCGTAATAATGCGTGTTATATTGATAATATCGGGAGTAATAAGTATAATTATTATAGTTCTAACGATAATAATAGTAAAATATGGCTAATAGTGCATGTCATATTGATAATAATAAAAGTAATAAGTATATTTATTACAGTTCTATCGATAATAACTGCATAATATGGGTAATAATGCATGTTATACTGATGATAATAAAAGTAATACGTATATTTATTATAGTTCTAGCGATAATAACTCCATTATATGGGTAATAATGCATGTTATATTGATAATAATATAAGTAATAAGTATAATTATTACAGTTCTAGCGATAATAACTGCATAATATGGGTAATAATGCATGTTATATTGCTAATAATATAAGTAATAAGTATATTTATTACAGTTCTAGCGATAATAACTGCATTATATGGGTAATAATGCATGTTATATTGATAATATTGGGAGTAATAAGTATAATTATTATAGTTCTAGCGATAATAATAGTATAATATGGGTAATAGTGCATGTTCTATTGATAATAATAAAAGTAATAAGTATACTTATTATAGTTCTATCGATAATAACTGCATAATATGGGTAATAATGCATGTTGTATTGATGATAATAAAAGTAGTAAGTATATTTATTATAGTTCTAGCGGTTATAACTGCATATAATGGGTAATAATGCATGTTATATTGAGAATAATATAGGAAATAAGTATAATTATTACAGTTCTATCGATAATAACTGCATAATATGGGTAAGAATGCATGTTATATTGATCATAATAAAAGTACTAAGTATATTTATTATAGTTCTAGCGATTATAACTGCATAATATGGGTAATAATGCATGTTATATTGAGAATAATATAAGTAATAAGTATATTTATTACAGTTCTAGCGATAATAACTGCATTATATGGGTAATAATGCATGTTATATTGATAATATCGGGAGTAATAAGTATAATTATTATAGTTCTAGCGATAATAATAGTATAATATGGGTAATAGTGCATGTTCTATTGATAATAATAAAAGTAATAAGTATATTTATTATAGTTCTATCGATAATAACTGCATAATATGGGTAATAATGCATGTTATATTGATGATAATAAAAGTAGTAAGTATATTTATTACAGTTCTAGCGATAATAACTGCATTGCATGCGTAATAATGCATGTTATATTGATAATATCGGGAGTAATAAGTATAACTATTATAGTTCTAACGATAATAATAGTAAAATATGGCTAATAGTGCATGTTATATTGATAATAATAAAAGTAATAAGTATATTTATTACAGTTCTATCGATAATAACTGCATAATATGGGTAATAATGCATGTTATATTGATGATAATAAAAGTAATACGTATATTTATTATAGTTCTACCGATAATAACTGCATTATATGCGTAATAATCCATGTTATATTGATAATATCGGGAGTAATAAGTATAATTATTACAGTTCTAGCAATAATACCAGTAAAATATGGCTACGCGTGCCTGTTATATTGATAATAATAAAAGTAATAAGTATATTTATTATACTTCTGTCGATAATAACTGCATTATATGGGTAATAATGCATGTTATATTGATAATAATATATGTAATAAGTATAATTATTACAGTTCTAGCGATCATAACTCCAATATATGGGTAATAATGCATGTTATATTGATAATAATATAAGTAATAAGTATAATTATTACAGTTCTAGCGATAATAACTGCATAATCTGGGTAATAATGCACGTCATATTGCTAATAATATAAGTAATAAGTATAATTATTACAGTTCTAGCGATAATAACTGCATTATATGCGTAATAATGCATGTTATATTGATATTAATAAAAGTAATAAGTATATTTATTATAGTTCTATCGATAATAACTGCATAATATGGGCAATAATGCATTTTATATTGATGGTAATGAAGGTAGTAAGTATATTTATTACAGTTCTAGCGATAATAACTGCATTGTATGCGTAATAATGCATGTTACATTGATAATATCGGGAGTAATAAATATAACTATTATAGTTCTAACGATAATAATAGTAAAATATGGCTAATAGTGCATGTTATATTGATAATAATAAAAGTAATAAGTATATTTATTACAGTTCTATCGATAATAACTGCATAATATGGGTAATAATGCATGTTATATTGATGATAATAAAAGTAATACGTATACTTATTATAGTTCTACCGATAATAACTGCATTATATGCGTAATAATCCATGTTATATTGATAATATCGGGAGTAATAAGTATAATTATCACAGTTCTAGCAATAATACTAGTAAAATATGGCTACGAGTGCCTGTTATATTGATAATAATAAAAGTAATAAGTATATTTATTATACTTCTGTCGATAATAACTGCATTATATGGGTAATAATGCATGTTATATTGATAATAATATAAGTAATAAGTATAATTATTACAGTTCTAGCGATAATAACTGCATTGTATGCGTAATAATGCATGTTACATTGATAATATCGGGAGTAATAAGTATAACTATTATAGTTCTAACGATAATAATAGTAAAATATGGCTAATAGTGCATGTTATATTGATAATAATAAAAGTAATAAGTATATTTATTACAGTTCTATCGATAATAACTGCATAATATGGGTAATAATGCATGTTATATTGATGATAATAAAAGTAATACGTATATTTATTATAGTTCTACCGATAATAACTGCATTATATGCGTAATAATCCATGTTATATTGATAATATCGGGAGTAATAAGTATAATTATTACAGTTCTAGCAATAATACTAGTAAAATATGGCTACGAGTGCCTGTTATATTGATAATAATAAAAGTAATAAGTATATTTATTATACTTCTGTCGATAATAACTGCATTATATGGGTAATAATGCATGTTATATTGATAATAATATATGTAATAAGTATAATTATTACAGTTCTAGCGATCATAACTCCAATATATGGGTAATAATGCATGTTATATTGATAATAATATAAGTAATAAGTATAATTATTACAGTTCTAGCGATAATAACTGCATAATCTGGGTAATAATGCACGTCATATTGCTAATAATATAAGTAATAAGTATAATTATTACAGTTCTAGCGATAATAACTGCATTATATGCGTAATAATGCATGTTATATTGATATTAATAAAAGTAATAAGTATATTTATTATAGTTCTATCGATAATAACTGCATAATATGGGCAATAATGCATTTTATATTGATGGTAATGAAGGTAGTAAGTATATTTATTACAGTTCTAGCGATAATAACTGCATTGTATGCGTAATAATGCATGTTACATTGATAATATCGGGAGTAATAAATATAACTATTATAGTTCTAACGATAATAATAGTAAAATATGGCTAATAGTGCATGTTATATTGATAATAATAAAAGTAATAAGTATATTTATTACAGTTCTATCGATAATAACTGCATAATATGGGTAATAATGCATGTTATATTGATGATAATAAAAGTAATACGTATACTTATTATAGTTCTACCGATAATAACTGCATTATATGCGTAATAATCCATGTTATATTGATAATATCGGGAGTAATAAGTATAATTATTACAGTTCTAGCAATAATACTAGTAAAATATGGCTACGAGTGCCTGTTATATTGATAATAATAAAAGTAATAAGTATATTTATTATACTTCTGTCGATAATAACTGCATTATATGGGTAATAATGCATGTTATATTGATAATAATATAAGTAATAAGTATAATTATTACAGTTCTAGCGATAATAACTGCATTGTATGCGTAATAATGCATGTTACATTGATAATATCGGGAGTAATAAGTATAACTATTATAGTTCTAACGATAATAATAGTAAAATATGGCTAATAGTGCATGTTATATTGATAATAATAAAAGTAATAAGTATATTTATTACAGTTCTATCGATAATAACTGCATAATATGGGTAATAATGCATGTTATATTGATGATAATAAAAGTAATACGTATATTTATTATAGTTCTACCGATAATAACTGCATTATATGCGTAATAATCCATGTTATATTGATAATATCGGGAGTAATAAGTATAATTATTACAGTTCTAGCAATAATACTAGTAAAATATGGCTACGAGTGCCTGTTATATTGATAATAATAAAAGTAATAAGTATATTTATTATACTTCTGTCGATAATAACTGCATTATATGGGTAATAATGCATGTTATATTGATAATAATATAAGTAATAAGTATAATTATTACAGTTCTAGCGATAATAACTGCATAATCTGGGTAATAATGCATGTTATATTGATAATAATATAAGTAATAAGTATAATTATTACAGTTCTAGCGATAATAACTGCATAATGTGGGTAATAATGCACGTTATATTGCTAATAATATAAGTAATAAGTATAATTATTACAGTTCTAGCGATAATAACTGCATTATATGGGTAACTATGCATGTTATATTGATAATATCGGGAGTAATAAGTATAATTATTATAGTTCTAGCGATAATAAGAGTATAATATGGCTAATAGTGCATGTTCTATTGATAATAATAAAAGTTATAAGTATAATTATTACAGTTCTAGCGATGATAACTGCATAACATGGGTAATATTGCACGTTATATTGCTAATAATATAAGTAATAAGTATAATTATTACAGTTCTAGCGATAATAACTGCATTATATGCGTAATAATGCATGTTATATTGATGATAATAAAAGTACTAAGTATATTTATTATAGTTCTAGCGATTATAACTGCATAATATGCGTAGTAATGCATGTTATATTGATAATAATGTAAGTAATAAGTATAATTATTATAGTTCTAGCGATAATAATAGTAAAATATGGCTAATAGTGCATGTTATATTGATAATAATAAAAGTAATAAGTATATTTATTATACTTCTGTCGATAATAACTGCATTATATGGGTGATAATGCATGTTATATTGATAATAATGTAAGTAATAAGTATAATTATTACAGTTCTAGCTATAATAACTGCATTATATGCGTAATAATCCATGTTATATTGATAATATCGCGAGTAATATGTATAATTATTACAGTTCTAGCGATAATAACTGCATAATATGGGTAATAATGCATGTTATATTGATAATAATATACGTAATAAATATAATTATTACAGTTCTAGCGATAATAACTCCATTATATGGGTAATAATGCATGTTATATTGATAATAATATAAGTAATAGGTATAATTATTACAGTTCTAGCGATAATAACTGCATAATATGGGTAATAATGCACGTTATATTGCTAATAATATAAGTAATAAGTATAATTAATACAGTTCTAGCGATAATAACTGCATTATATGGGTAATAATGCATGTTATATTGATAATATCGGGAGTAATAAGTATAATTATTATAGTTCTAGCGATAATACTAGTATAATATGGCTAATAGTGCATGTTCCATTGATAATAATAAAAGTAATAAGTATAATTATTACAGTTCTAGCGATAATAACTGCATTATATGGGCAATAATGCATGTTATATTGATAATATTGGGAGCAATAAGTATAATTATTATAGTTCTAGCGATAATGATAGTAAAATATGGCTAATAGTGCATGTTATATTGATAATAATAAAAGTAATAAGTATATTTATTACAGTTCTATCGATAATAACTGCATAATATGGGTAATAATGCATGTTATATTGACGGTAGTGAAAGTAGTAAGTATATTTATTACAGTTCTAGCGATAATAACTGCATTGTATGCGTAATAATGCGTGTTATATTGATAATATCGGGAGTAATAAGTATAATTATTATAGTTCTAACGATAATAATAGTAAAATATGGCTAATAGTGCATGTCATATTGATAATAATAAAAGTAATAAGTATATTTATTACAGTTCTATCGATAATAACTGCATAATATGGGTAATAATGCATGTTATATTGATGATAATAAAAGTAATACGTATATTTATTATAGTTCTAGCGATAATAACTCCATTATATGGGTAATAATGCATGTTATATTGATAATAATATAAGTAATAAGTATAATTATTACAGTTCTAGCGATAATAACTGCATAATATGGGTAATAATGCATGTTATATTGCTAATAATATAAGTAATAAGTATATTTATTACAGTTCTAGCGATAATAACTGCATTATATGGGTAATAATGCATGTTATATTGATAATATTGGGAGTAATAAGTATAATTATTATAGTTCTAGCGATAATAATAGTATAATATGGGTAATAGTGCATGTTCTATTGATAATAATAAAAGTAATAAGTATACTTATTATAGTTCTATCGATAATAACTGCATAATATGGGTAATAATGCATGTTGTATTGATGATAATAAAAGTAGTAAGTATATTTATTATAGTTCTAGCGGTTATAACTGCATATAATGGGTAATAATGCATGTTATATTGAGAATAATATAGGAAATAAGTATAATTATTACAGTTCTAGCGATAATAACTGCATAATGTGGGTAATAATGCACGTTATATTGCTAATAATATAAGTAATAAGTATAATTATTACAGTTCTAGCGATAATAACTGCATTATATGGGTAACTATGCATGTTATATTGATAATATCGGGAGTAATAAGTATAATTATTATAGTTCTAGCGATAATAAGAGTATAATATGGCTAATAGTGCATGTTCTATTGATAATAATAAAAGTTATAAGTATAATTATTACAGATCTAGCGATGATAACTGCATAACATGGGTAATATTGCACGTTATATTGCTAATAATATAAGTAATAAGTATAATTATTACAGTTCTATCGATAATAACTGCATAATATGGGTAATAATGCATGTTATATTGATGATAATAAATGTAGTAAGTATATTTATTACAGTTCTAGCGATAATAACTGCATTGCATGCGTAATAATGCATGTTATATTGATAATATCGGGAGTAATAAGTATAACTATTATAGTTCTAACGATAATAATAGTAAAATATGGCTAATAGTGCATGTTATATTGATAATAATAAAAGTAATAAGTATATTTATTACAGTTCTATCGATAATAACTGCATAATATGGGTAATAATGCATGTTATATGGATGATAATAAAAGTAATACGTATATTTATTATAGTTCTACCGATAATAACTGCATTATATGCGTAATAATCCATGTTATATTGATAATATCGGGAGTAATAAGTATAATTATTACAGTTCTAGCAATAATACCAGTAAAATATGGCTACGCGTGCCTGTTATATTGATAATAATAAAAGTAATAAGTATATTTATTATACTTCTGTCGATAATAACTGCATTATAAGGGTAATAATGCATGTTATATTGGTAATAATATATGTAATAAGTATAATTATTACAGTTCTAGCGATAATAACTCCATTATATAGGTAATAATGCATGTTATATTGATAATAATAAAAGTAATAAGTATATTTATTATAGTTCTATCGATAATAACTGCATAATATGGGCAATAATGCATGTTATATTGATGGTAATGAAAGTAGTAAGTATATTTATTACAGTTCTAGCGATAATAACAGCATTGTATGCGTAATAATGCATTTTATATTGATAATATCGGGAGTAATAAGTATAATTATTATAGTTCTAGCGATAATAATAGTATAATATGGCTAATAGTGCAAGTTCCATTGATAATAATAAAAGTAATAAGTATATTTATTACAGTTCTAGCGATAATAACTGCATTATATGGGTAATAGTGCATGTTCTATTGATAATAATAAAAGTTATAAGTATAATTATTACAGTTCTAGCGATGATAACTGCATAACATGGGTAATATTGCACGTTATATTGCTAATAATATAAGTAATAAGTATAATTATTACAGTTCTAGCGATAATAACTCCATTATATAGGTAATAATGCATGTTATATTGATAATAATATACGTAATAAGTATAATTATTACAGTTCTAGCGATAATAACTGCATAATCTGGGTAATAATGCATGTTATATTGATAATAATATAAGTAATAAGTATAATTATTACAGTTCTAGCGATAATAACTGCATAATGTGGGTAATAATGCACGTTATATTGCTAATAATATAAGTAATAAGTATAATTATTACAGTTCTAGCGATAATAACTGCATTATATGGGTAACTATGCATGTTATATTGATAATATCGGGAGTAATAAGTATAATTATTATAGTTCTAGCGATAATAAGAGTATAATATGGCTAATAGTGCATGTTCTATTGATAATAATAAAAGTTATAAGTATAATTATTACAGTTCTAGCGATGATAACTGCATAACATGGGTAATATTGCACGTTATATTGCTAATAATATAAGTAATAAGTATAATTATTACAGTTCTAGCGATAATAACTGCATTATATGCGTAATAATGCATGTTATATTGATGATAATAAAAGTACTAAGTATATTTATTATAGTTCTAGCGATTATAACTGCATAATATGCGTAATAATGCATGTTATATTGATAATAATGTAAGTAATAAGTATAATTATTATAGTTCTAGCGATAATAATAGTAAAATATGGCTAATAGTGCATGTTATATTGATAATAATAAAAGTAATAAGTATATTTATTATACTTCTGTCGATAATAACTGCATTATATGGGTGATAATGCATGTTATATTGATAATAATGTAAGTAATAAGTATAATTATTACAGTTCTAGCTATAATAACTGCATTATATGCGTAATAATCCATGTTATATTGATAATATCGGGAGTAATATGTATAATTATTACAGTTCTAGCGATAATAACTGCATAATATGGGTAATAATGCATGTTATATTGAAAATAATATACGTAATAAGTATAATTATTACAGTTCTAGCGATAATAACTCCATTATATGGGTAATAATGCATGTTATATTGATAATAATATAAGTAATAGGTATAATTATTACAGTTCTAGCGATAATAACTGCATTATATGGGTAATAATGCATGTTATATTGATAATATCGGGAGTAATAAGTATAATTATTATAGTTCTAGCGATAATACTAGTATAATATGGCTAATAGTGCATGTTCCATTGATAATAATAAAAGTAATAAGTATAATTATTACAGTTCTAGCGATAATAACTGCATTATATGGGCAATAATGCATGTTATATTGATAATATTGGGAGCAATAAGTATAATTATTATAGTTCTAGCGATAATGATAGTAAAATATGGCTAATAGTGCATGTTATATTGATAATAATAAAAGTAATAAGTATATTTATTACAGTTCTATCGATAATAACTGCATAATATGGGTAATAATGCATGTTATATTGACGGTAATGAAAGTAGTAAGTATATTTATTACAGTTCTAGCGATAATAACTGCATTGTATGCGTAATAATGCGTGTTATATTGATAATATCGGGAGTAATAAGTATAATTATTATAGTTCTAACGATAATAATAGTAAAATATGGCTAATAGTGCATGTCATATTGATAATAATAAAAGTAATAAGTATATTTATTACAGTTCTATCGATAATAACTGCATAATATGGGTAATAATGCATGTTATATTGATGATAATAAAAGTAATACGTATATTTATTATAGTTCTAGCGATAATAACTCCATTATATGGGTAATAATGCATGTTATATTGATAATAATATAAGTAATAAGTATAATTATTACAGTTCTAGCGATAATAACTGCATAATATGGGTAATAATGCATGTTATATTGCTAATAATATAAGTAATAAGTATATTTATTACAGTTCTAGCGATAATAACTGCATTATATGGGTAATAATGCATGTTATATTGATAATATTGGGAGTAATAAGTATAATTATTACAGTTCTAGCAATAATACCAGTAAAATATGGCTACGCGTGCCTGTTATATTGATAATAATAAAAGTAATAAGTATATTTATTATACTTCTGTCGATAATAACTGCATTATATGGGTAATAATGCATGTTATATTGATAATAATATATGTAATAAGTATAATTATTACAGTTCTAGCGATCATAACTCCATTATATGGGTAATAATGCATGTTATATTGATAATAATATAAGTAATAAGTATAATTATTACAGTTCTAGCGATAATAACTGCATAATCTGGGTAATAATGCACGTCATATTGCTAATAATATAAGTAATAAGTATAATTATTACAGTTCTAGCGATAATAACTGCATTACATGGGTAATAATGCACGTTATATTGCTAATAATATAAGTAATAAGTATAATTATTACAGTTCTAGCGATAATAACTGCATTATATGCGTAATAATGCATGTTATATTGATATTAATAAAAGTAATAAGTATATTTATTATAGTTCTATCGATAATAACTGCATAATATGGGCAATAATGCATTTTATATTGATGGTAATGAAAGTAGTAAGTATATTTATTACAGTTCTAGCGATAATAACTGCATTGTATGCGTAATAATGCATGTTACATTGATAATATCGGGAGTAATAAGTATAACTATTATAGTTCTAACGATAATAATAGTAAAATATGGCTAATAGTGCTTGTTATATTGATAATAATAAAAGTAATAAGTATATTTATTACAGTTCTATCGATAATAACTGCATAATATGGGTAATAATGCA
The DNA here is from genome assembly GCA_963576845.1 of Megachile leachella. Classification (NCBI taxonomy): domain Eukaryota; kingdom Metazoa; phylum Arthropoda; class Insecta; order Hymenoptera; family Megachilidae; genus Megachile; species Megachile leachella. Next base: position 275,120 of record CAUYWW010000203.1, on the reverse strand, counting down.
TGTTATATTGATGATAATAAAAGTAATACGTATATTTATTATAGTTCTACCGATAATAACTGCATTATATGCGTAATAATCCATGTTATATTGATAATATCGGGAGTAATAGGTATAATTATTACAGTTCTAGCAATAATACTAGTAAAATATGGCTACGAGTGCCTGTTATATTGATAATAATAAAAGTAATAAGTATATTTATTATACTTCTGTCGATAATAACTGCATTATATGGGTAATAATGCATGTTATATTGATAATAATATAAGTAATAAGTATAATTATTACAGTTCTAGCGATAATAACTGCATAATCTGGGTAATAATGCATGTTATATTGATAATAATATAAGTAATAAGTATAATTATTACAGTTCTAGCGATAATAACTGCATAATGTGGGTAATAATGCATTTTATATTGATGGTAATGAAAGTAGTAAGTATATTTATTACAGTTCTAGCGATAATAACTGCATTGTATGCGTAATAATGCATGTTACATTGATAATATCGGGAGTAATAAGTATAACTATTATAGTTCTAACGATAATAATAGTAAAATATGGCTAATAGTGCATGTTATATTGATAATAATAAAAGTAATAAGTATATTTATTACAGTTCTATCGATAATAACTGCATAATATGGGTAATAATGCATGTTATACTGATGATAATAAAAGTAATACGTATATTTATTATAGTTCTAGCGATAATAACTCCATTATATGGGTAATAATGCATGTTATATTGATAATAATATAAGTAATAAGTATAATTATTACAGTTCTAGCGATAATAACTGCATAATATGGGTAATAATGCATGTTATATTGCTAATAATATAAGTAATAAGTATATTTATTACAGTTCTAGCGATAATAACTGCATTATATGGGTAATAATGCATGTTATATTGATAATATTGGGAGTAATAAGTATAATTATTATAGTTCTAGCGATAATAATAGTATAATATGGGTAATAGTGCATGTTCTATTGATAATAATAAAAGTAATAAGTATACTTATTATAGTTCTATCGATAATAACTGCATAATATGGGTAATAATGCATGTTGTATTGATGATAATAAAAGTAGTAAGTATATTTATTATAGTTCTAGCGGTTATAACTGCATATAATGGGTAATAATGCATGTTATATTGAGAATAATATAGGAAATAAGTATAATTATTACAGTTCTATCGATAATAACTGCATAATATGGGTAAGAATGCATGTTATATTGATCATAATAAAAGTACTAAGTATATTTATTATAGTTCTAGCGATTATAACTGCATAATATGGGTAATAATGCATGTTATATTGAGAATAATATAAGTAATAAGTATATTTATTACAGTTCTAGCGATAATAACTGCATTATATGGGTAATAATGCATGTTATATTGATAATATCGGGAGTAATAAGTATAATTAATATAGTTCTAGCGATAATAATAGTATAATATGGGTAATAGTGCATGTTCTATTGCTAATAATAAAAGTAATAAGTATATTTATTATAGTTCTATCGATAATAACTGCATAATATGGGTAATAATGCATGTTATATTGATGATAATAAAAGTAGTAAGTATATTTATTACAGTTCTAGCGATAATAACTGCATTGCATGCGTAATAATGCATGTTATATTGATAATATCGGGAGTAATAAGTATAACTATTATAGTTCTAACGATAATAATAGTAAAATATGGCTAATAGTGCATGTTATATTGATAATAATAAAAGTAATAAGTATATTTATTACAGTTCTATCGATAATAACTGCATAATATGGGTAATAATGCATGTTATATTGATGATAATAAAAGTAATACGTATATTTATTATAGTTCTACCGATAATAACTGCATTATATGCGTAATAATCCATGTTATATAGATAATATCGGGAGTAATAAGTATAATTATTACATTTCTAGCAATAATACCAGTAAAATATGGCTACGCGTGCCTGTTATATTGATAATAATAAAAGTAATAAGTATATTTATTATACTTCTGTCGATAATAACTGCATTATATGGGTAATAATGCATGTTATATTGATAATAATATATGTAATAAGTATAATTATTACAGTTCTAGCGATCATAACTCCAATATATGGGTAATAATGCATGTTATATTGATAATAATATAAGTAATAAGTATAATTATTACAGTTCTAGCGATAATAACTGCATAATCTGGGTAATAATGCACGTCATATTGCTAATAATATAAGTAATAAGTATAATTATTACAGTTCTAGCGATAATAACTGCATTATATGCGTAATAATGCATGTTATATTGATATTAATAAAAGTAATAAGTATATTTATTATAGTTCTATCGATAATAACTGCATAATATGGGCAATAATGCATTTTATATTGATGGTAATGAAAGTAGTAAGTATATTTATTACAGTTCTAGCGATAATAACTGCATTGTATGCGTAATAATGCATGTTACATTGATAATATCGGGAGTAATAAGTATAACTATTATAGTTCTAACGATAATAATAGTAAAATATGGCTAATAGTGCATGTTATATTGATAATAATAAAAGTAATAAGTATATTTATTACAGTTCTATCGATAATAACTGCATAATATGGGTAATAATGCATGTTATATTGATGATAATAAAAGTAATACGTATACTTATTATAGTTCTACCGATAATAACTGCATTATATGCGTAATAATCCATGTTATATTGATAATATCGGGAGTAATAAGTATAATTATTACAGTTCTAGCAATAATACTAGTAAAATATGGCTACGAGTGCCTGTTATATTGATAATAATAAAAGTAATAAGTATATTTATTATACTTCTGTCGATAATAACTGCATTATATGGGTAATAATGCATGTTATATTGATAATAATATAAGTAATAAGTATAATTATTACAGTTCTAGCGATAATAACTGCATTGTATGCGTAATAATGCATGTTACATTGATAATATCGGGAGTAATAAGTATAACTATTATAGTTCTAACGATAATAATAGTAAAATATGGCTAATAGTGCATGTTATATTGATAATAATAAAAGTAATAAGTATATTTATTACAGTTCTATCGATAATAACTGCATAATATGGGTAATAATGCATGTTATATTGATGATAATAAAAGTAATACGTATATTTATTATAGTTCTACCGATAATAACTGCATTATATGCGTAATAATCCATGTTATATTGATAATATCGGGAGTAATAAGTATAATTATTACAGTTCTAGCAATAATACTAGTAAAATATGGCTACGAGTGCCTGTTATATTGATAATAATAAAAGTAATAAGTATATTTATTATACTTCTGTCGATAATAACTGCATTATATGGGTAATAATGCATGTTATATTGATAATAATATAAGTAATAAGTATAATTATTACAGTTCTAGCGATAATAACTGCATAATCTGGGTAATAATGCATGTTATATTGATAATAATATAAGTAATAAGTATAATTATTACAGTTCTAGCGATAATAACTGCATAATGTGGGTAATAATGCACGTTATATTGCTAATAATATAAGTAATAAGTATAATTATTACAGTTCTAGCGATAATAACTGCATTATATGGGTAACTATGCATGTTATATTGATAATATCGGGAGTAATAAGTATAATTATTATAGTTCTAGCGATAATAAGAGTATAATATGGCTAATAGTGCATGTTCTATTGATAATAATAAAAGTTATAAGTATAATTATTACAGTTCTAGCGATGATAACTGCATAACATGGGTAATATTGCACGTTATATTGCTAATAATATAAGTAATAAGTATAATTATTACAGTTCTAGCGATAATAACTGCATTATATGCGTAATAATGCATGTTATATTGATGATAATAAAAGTACTAAGTATATTTATTATAGTTCTAGCGATTATAACTGCATAATATGCGTAGTAATGCATGTTATATTGATAATAATGTAAGTAATAAGTATAATTATTATAGTTCTAGCGATAATAATAGTAAAATATGGCTAATAGTGCATGTTATATTGATAATAATAAAAGTAATAAGTATATTTATTATACTTCTGTCGATAATAACTGCATTATATGGGTGATAATGCATGTTATATTGATAATAATGTAAGTAATAAGTATAATTATTACAGTTCTAGCTATAATAACTGCATTATATGCGTAATAATCCATGTTATATTGATAATATCGGGAGTAATATGTATAATTATTACAGTTCTAGCGATAATAACTGCATAATATGGGTAATAATGCATGTTATATTGATAATAATATACGTAATAAATATAATTATTACAGTTCTAGCGATAATAACTCCATTATATGGGTAATAATGCATGTTATATTGATAATAATATAAGTAATAGGTATAATTATTACAGTTCTAGCGATAATAACTGCATAATATGGGTAATAATGCACGTTATATTGCTAATAATATAAGTAATAAGTATAATTAATGCAGTTCTAGCGATAATAACTGCATTATATGGGTAATAATGCATGTTATATTGATAATATCGGGAGTAATAAGTATAATTATTATAGTTCTAGCGATAATACTAGTATAATATGGCTAATAGTGCATGTTCCATTGATAATAATAAAAGTAATAAGTATAATTATTACAGTTCTAGCGATAATAACTGCATTATATGGGCAATAATGCATGTTATATTGATAATATTGGGAGCAATAAGTATAATTATTATAGTTCTAGCGATAATGATAGTAAAATATGGCTAATAGTGCATGTTATATTGATAATAATAAAAGTAATAAGTATATTTATTACAGTTCTATCGATAATAACTGCATAATATGGGTAATAATGCATGTTATATTGACGGTAGTGAAAGTAGTAAGTATATTTATTACAGTTCTAGCGATAATAACTGCATTGTATGCGTAATAATGCGTGTTATATTGATAATATCGGGAGTAATAAGTATAATTATTATAGTTCTAACGATAATAATAGTAAAATATGGCTAATAGTGCATGTCATATTGATAATAATAAAAGTAATAAGTATATTTATTACAGTTCTATCGATAATAACTGCATAATATGGGTAATAATGCATGTTATATTGATGATAATAAAAGTAATACGTATATTTATTATAGTTCTAGCGATAATAACTCCATTATATGGGTAATAATGCATGTTATATTGATAATAATATAAGTAATAAGTATAATTATTACAGTTCTAGCGATAATAACTGCATAATATGGGTAATAATGCATGTTATATTGCTAATAATATAAGTAATAAGTATATTTATTACAGTTCTAGCGATAATAACTGCATTATATGGGTAATAATGCATGTTATATTGATAATATTGGGAGTAATAAGTATAATTATTATAGTTCTAGCGATAATAATAGTATAATATGGGTAATAGCGCATGTTCTATTGATAATAATAAAAGTAATAAGTATACTTATTATAGTTCTATCGATAATAACTGCATAATATGGGTAATAATGCATGTTGTATTGATGATAATAAAAGTAGTAAGTATATTTATTATAGTTCTAGCGGTTATAACTGCATATAATGGGTAATAATGCATGTTATATTGAGAATAATATAGGAAATAAGTATAATTATTACAGTTCTAGCGATAATAACTGCATAATGTGGGTAATAATGCACGTTATATTGCTAATAATATAAGTAATAAGTATAATTATTACAGTTCTAGCGATAATAACTGCATTATATGGGTAACTATGCATGTTATATTGATAATATCGGGAGTAATAAGTATAATTATTATAGTTCTAGCGATAATAAGAGTATAATATGGCTAATAGTGCATGTTCTATTGATAATAATAAAAGTTATAAGTATAATTATTACAGATCTAGCGATGATAACTGCATAACATGGGTAATATTGCACGTTATATTGCTAATAATATAAGTAATAAGTATAATTATTACAGTTCTATCGATAATAACTGCATAATATGGGTAATAATGCATGTTATATTGATGATAATAAAAGTAGTAAGTATATTTATTACAGTTCTAGCGATAATAACTGCATTGCATGCGTAATAATGCATGTTATATTGATAATATCGGGAGTAATAAGTATAACTATTATAGTTCTAACGATAATAATAGTAAAATATGGCTAATAGTGCATGTTATATTGATAATAATAAAAGTAATAAGTATATTTATTACAGTTCTATCGATAATAACTGCATAATATGGGTAATAATGCATGTTATATGGATGATAATAAAAGTAATACGTATATTTATTATAGTTCTACCGATAATAACTGCATTATATGCGTAATAATCCATGTTATATTGATAATATCGGGAGTAATAAGTATAATTATTACAGTTCTAGCAATAATACCAGTAAAATATGGCTACGCGTGCCTGTTATATTGATAATAATAAAAGTAATAAGTATATTTATTATACTTCTGTCGATAATAACTGCATTATAAGGGTAATAATGCGTGTTATATTGGTAATAATATATGTAATAAGTATAATTATTACAGTTCTAGCGATAATAACTCCATTATATAGGTAATAATGCATGTTATATTGATAATAATAAAAGTAATAAGTATATTTATTATAGTTCTATCGATAATAACTGCATAATATGGGCAATAATGCATGTTATATTGATGGTAATGAAAGTAGTAAGTATATTTATTACAGTTCTAGCGATAATAACTGCATTGTATGCGTAATAATGCATTTTATATTGATAATATCGGGAGTAATAAGTATAATTATTATAGTTCTAGCGATAATAATAGTATAATATGGCTAATAGTGCAAGTTCCATTGATAATAATAAAAGTAATAAGTATATTTATTACAGTTCTAGCGATAATAACTGCATTATATGGGTAATAGTGCATGTTCTATTGATAATAATAAAAGTTATAAGTATAATTATTACAGTTCTAGCGATGATAACTGCATAACATGGGTAATATTGCACGTTATATTGCTAATAATATAAGTAATAAGTATAATTATTACAGTTCTAGCGATAATAACTCCATTATATAGGTAATAATGCATGTTATATTGATAATAATATACGTAATAAGTATAATTATTACAGTTCTAGCGATAATAACTGCATAATCTGGGTAATAATGCATGTTATATTGATAATAATATAAGTAATAAGTATAATTATTACAGTTCTAGCGATAATAACTGCATAATGTGGGTAATAATGCACGTTATATTGCTAATAATATAAGTAATAAGTATAATTATTACAGTTCTAGCGATAATAACTGCATTATATGGGTAACTATGCATGTTATATTGATAATATCGGGAGTAATAAGTATAATTATTATAGTTCTAGCGATAATAAGAGTATAATATGGCTAATAGTGCATGTTCCATTGATAATAATAAAAGTTATAAGTATAATTATTACAGTTCTAGCGATGATAACTGCATAACATGGGTAATATTGCACGTTATATTGCTAATAATATAAGTAATAAGTATAATTATTACAGTTCTAGCGATAATAACTGCATTATATGCGTAATAATGCATGTTATATTGATGATAATAAAAGTACTAAGTATATTTATTATAGTTCTAGCGATTATAACTGCATAATATGCGTAATAATGCATGTTATATTGATAATAATGTAAGTAATAAGTATAATTATTATAGTTCTAGCGATAATAATAGTAAAATATGGCTAATAGTGCATGTTATATTGATAATAATAAAAGTAATAAGTATATTTATTATACTTCTGTCGATAATAACTGCATTATATGGGTGATAATGCATGTTATATTGATAATAATGTAAGTAATAAGTATAATTATTACAGTTCTAGCTATAATAACTGCATTATATGCGTAATAATCCATGTTATATTGATAATATCGGGAGTAATATGTATAATTATTACAGTTCTAGCGATAATAACTGCATAATATGGGTAATAATGCATGTTATATTGAAAATAATATACGTAATAAGTATAATTATTACAGTTCTAGCGATAATAACTCCATTATATGGGTAATAATGCATGTTATATTGATAATAATATAAGTAATAGGTATAATTATTACAGTTCTAGCGATAATAACTGCATAATATGGGTAATAATGCACGTTATATTGCTAATAATATAAGTAATAAGTATAATTAATACAGTTCTAGCGATAATAACTGCATTATATGGGTAATAATGCATGTTATATTGATAATATCGGGAGTAATAAGTATAATTATTATAGTTCTAGCGATAATACTAGTATAATATGGCTAATAGTGCATGTTCCATTGATAATAATAAAAGTAATAAGTATAATTATTACAGTTCTAGCGATAATAACTGCATTATATGGGCAATAATGCATGTTATATTGATAATATTGGGAGCAATAAGTATAATTATTATAGTTCTAGCGATAATGATAGTAAAATATGGCTAATAGTGCATGTTATATTGATAATAATAAAAGTAATAAGTATATTTATTACAGTTCTATCGATAATAACTGCATAATATGGGTAATAATGCATGTTATATTGACGGTAATGAAAGTAGTAAGTATATTTATTACAGTTCTAGCGATAATAACTGCATTGTATGCGTAATAATGCGTGTTATATTGATAATATCGGGAGTAATAAGTATAATTATTATAGTTCTAACGATAATAATAGTAAAATATGGCTAATAGTGCATGTCATATTGATAATAATAAAAGTAATAAGTATATTTATTACAGTTCTATCGATAATAACTGCATAATATGGGTAATAATGCATGTTATATTGATGATAATAAAAGTAATACGTATATTTATTATAGTTCTAGCGATAATAACTCCATTATATGGGTAATAATGCATGTTATATTGATAATAATATAAGTAATAAGTATAATTATTACAGTTCTAGCGATAATAACTGCATAATATGGGTAATAATGCATGTTATATTGCTAATAATATAAGTAATAAGTATATTTATTACAGTTCTAGCGATAATAACTGCATTATATGGGTAATAATGCATGTTATATTGATAATATTGGGAGTAATAAGTATAATTATTATAGTTCTAGCGATAATAATAGTATAATATGGGTAATAGTGCATGTTCTATTGATAATAATAAAAGTAATAAGTATACTTATTATAGTTCTATCGATAATAACTGCATAATATGGGTAATAATGCATGTTGTATTGATGATAATAAAAGTAGTAAGTATATTTATTATAGTTCTAGCGGTTATAACTGCATATAATGGGTAATAATGCATGTTATATTGAGAATAATATAGGAAATAAGTAAAATTATTACAGTTCTATCGATAATAACTGCATAATATGGGTAAGAATGCATGTTATATTGATCATAATAAAAGTACTAAGTATATTTATTATAGTTCTAGCGATTATAACTGCATAATATGGGTAATAATGCATGTTATATTGAGAATAATATAAGTAATAAGTATATTTATTACAGTTCTAGCGATAATAACTGCATTATATGGGTAATAATGCATGTTATATTGATAATATCGGGAGTAATAAGTATAATTATTATAGTTCTAGCGATAATAATAGTATAATATGGGTAATAGTGCATGTTCTATTGATAATAATAAAAGTAATAAGTATATTTATTATAGTTCTATCGATAATAACTGCATAATATGGGTAATAATGCATGTTATATTGATGATAATAAAAGTAATAAGTATATTTATTACAGTTCTATCGATAATAACTGCATAATATGGGTAATAATGCATGTTATATTGATGATAATAAAAGTAATACGTATATTTATTATAGTTCTACCGATAATAACTGCATTATATGCGTAATAATCCATGTTATATTGATAATATCGGGAGTAATAAGTATAATTATTACAGTTCTAGCAATAATACCAGTAAAATATGGCTACGCGTGCCTGTTATATTGATAATAATAAAAGTAATAAGTATATTTATTATACTTCTGTCGATAATAACTGCATTATATGGGTAATAATGCATGTTATATTGATAATAATATATGTAATAAGTATAATTATTACAGTTCTAGCGATCATAACTCCAATATATGGGTAATAATGCATGTTATATTGATAATAATATAAGTAATAAGTATAATTATTACAGTTCTAGCGATAATAACTGCATAATCTGGGTAATAATGCACGTCATATTGCTAATAATATAAGTAATAAGTATAATTATTACAGTTCTAGCGATAATAACTGCATTATATGCGTAATAATGCATGTTATATTGATATTAATAAAAGTAATAAGTATATTTATTATAGTTCTATCGATAATAACTGCATAATATGGGCAATAATGCATTTTATATTGATGGTAATGAAAGTAGTAAGTATATTTATTACAGTTCTAGCGATAATAACTGCATTGTATGCGTAATAATGCATGTTACATTGATAATATCGGGAGTAATAAGTATAACTATTATAGTTCTAACGATAATAATAGTAAAATATGGCTAATAGTGCATGTTATATTGATAATAATAAAAGTAATAAGTATATTTATTACAGTTCTATCGATAATAACTGCATAATATGGGTAATAATGCATGTTATATTGATGATAATAAAAGTAATACGTATATTTATTATAGTTCTACCGATAATAACTGCATTATATGCGTAATAATCCATGTTATATTGATAATATCGGGAGTAATAAGTATAATTATTACAGTTCTAGCAATAATACTAGTAAAATATGGCTACGAGTGCCTGTTATATTGATAATAATAAAAGTAATAAGTATATTTATTATACTTCTGTCGATAATAACTGCATTATATGGGTAATAATGCATGTTATATTGATAATAATATAAGTAATAAGTATAATTATTACAGTTCTAGCGATAATAACTGCATTGTATGCGTAATAATGCATGTTACATTGATAATATCGGGAGTAATAAGTATAACTATTATAGTTCTAACGATAATAATAGTAAAATATGGCTAATAGTGCATGTTATATTGATAATAATAAAAGTAATAAGTATATTTATTACAGTTCTATCGATAATAACTGCATAATATGGGTAATAATGCATGTTATATTGATGATAATAAAAGTAATACGTATATTTATTATAGTTCTACCGATAATAACTGCATTATATGCGTAATAATCCATGTTATATTGATAATATCGGGAGTAATAAGTATAATTATTACAGTTCTAGCAATAATACTAGTAAAATATGGCTACGAGTGCCTGTTATATTGATACTAATAAAAGTAATAAGTATATTTATTATACTTCTGTCGATAATAACTGCATTATATGGGTAATAATGCATGTTATATTGATAATAATATAAGTAATAAGTATAATTATTACAGTTCTAGCGATAATAACTGCATAATCTGGGTAATAATGCATGTTATATTGATAATAATATAAGTAATAAGTATAATTATTACAGTTCTAGCGATAATAACTGCATAATGTGGGTAATAATGCACGTTATATTGCTAATAATATAAGTAATAAGTATAATTATTACAGTTCTAGCGATAATAACTGCATTATATGGGTAACTATGCATGTTATATTGATAATATCGGGAGTAATAAGTATAATTATTATAGTTCTAGCGATAATAAGAGTATAATATGGCTAATAGTGCATGTTCTATTGATAATAATAAAAGTTATAAGTATAATTATTACAGTTCTAGCGATGATAACTGCATAACATGGGTAATATTGCACGTTATATTGCTAATAATATAAGTAATAAGTATAATTATTACAGTTCTAGCGATAATAACTGCATTATATGCGTAATAATGCATGTTATATTGATGATAATAAAAGTACTAAGTATATTTATTATAGTTCTAGCGATTATAACTGCATAATATGCGTAATAATGCATGTTATATTGATAATAATGTAAGTAATAAGTATAATTATTATAGTTCTAGCGATAATAATAGTAAAATATGGCTAATAGTGCATGTTATATTGATAATAATAAAAGTAATAAGTATATTTATTATACTTCTGTCGATAATAACTGCATTATATGGGTGATAATGCATGTTATATTGATAATAATGTAAGTAATAAGTATAATTATTACAGTTCTAGCTATAATAACTGCATTATATGCGTAATAATCCATGTTATATTGATAATATCGGGAGTAATATGTATAATTATTACAGTTCTAGCGATAATAACTGCATAATATGGGTAATAATGCATGTTATATTGATAATAATATACGTAATAAATATAATTATTACAGTTCTAGCGACAATAACTCCATTATATGGGTAATAATGCATGTTATATTGATAATAATATAAGTAATAGGTATAATTATTACAGTTCTAGCGATAATAACTGCATAATATGGGTAATAATGCACGTTATATTGCTAATAATATAAGTAATAAGTATAATTAATACAGTTCTAGCGATAATAACTGCATTATATGGGTAATAATGCATGTTATATTGATAATATCGGGAGTAATAAGTATAATTATTATAGTTCTAGCGATAATACTAGTATAATATGGCTAATAGTGCATGTTCCATTGATAATAATAAAAGTAATAAGTATAATTATTACAGTTCTAGCGATAATAACTGCATTATATGGGCAATAATGCATGTTATATTGATAATATTGGGAGCAATAAGTATAATTATTATAGTTCTAGCGATAATGATAGTAAAATATGGCTAATAGTGCATGTTATATTGATAATAATAAAAGTAATAAGTATATTTATTACAGTTCTATCGATAATAACTGCATAATATGGGTAATAATGCATGTTATACTGACGGTAGTGAAAGTAGTAAGTATATTTATTACAGTTCTAGCGATAATAACTGCATTGTATGCGTAATAATGCGTGTTATATTGATAATATCGGGAGTAATAAGTATAATTATTATAGTTCTAACGATAATAATAGTAAAATATGGCTAATAGTGCATGTCATATTGATAATAATAAAAGTAATAAGCATATTTATTACAGTTCTATCGATAATAACTGCATAATATGGGTAATAATGCATGTTATATTGATGATAATAAAAGTAATACGTATATTTATTATAGTTCTAGCGATAATAACTCCATTATATGGGTAATAATGCATGTTATATTGATAATAATATAAGTAATAAGTATAATTATTACAGTTCTAGCGATAATAACTGCATAATATGGGTAATAATGCATGTTATATTGCTAATAATATAAGTAATAAGTATATTTATTACAGTTCAAGCGATAATAACTGCATTATATGGGTAATAATGCATGTTATATTGATAATATTGGGAGTAATAAGTATAATTATTATAGTTCTAGCGATAATAATAGTATAATATGGGTAATAGTGCATGTTCTATTGATAATAATAAAAGTAATAAGTATACTTATTATAGTTCTATCGATAATAACTGCATAATATGGGTAATAATGCATGTTGTATTGATGATAATAAAAGTAGTAAGTATATTTATTATAGTTCTAGCGGTTATAACTGCATATAATGGGTAATAATGCATGTTATATTGAGAATAATATAGGAAATAAGTATAATTATTACAGTTCTAGCGATAATAACTGCATAATGTGGGTAATAATGCACGTTATATTGCTAATAATATAAGTAATAAGTATAATTATTACAGTTCTAGCGATAATAACTGCATTATATGGGTAACTATGCATGTTATATTGATAATATCGGGAGTAATAAGTATAATTATTATAGTTCTAGCGATAATAAGAGTATAATATGGCTAATAGTGCATGTTCTATTGATAATAATAAAAGTTATAAGTATAATTATTACAGTTCTAGCGATGATAACTGCATAACATGGGTAATATTGCACGTTATATTGCTAATAATATAAGTAATAAGTATAATTATTACAGTTCTATCGATAATAACTGCATAATATGGGTAATAATGCATGTTATATTGATGATAATAAAAGTAGTAAGTATATTTATTACAGTTCTAGCGATAATAACTGCATTGCATGCGTAATAATGCATGTTATATTGATAATATCGGGAGTAATAAGTATAACTATTATAGTTCTAACGATAATAATAGTAAAATATGGCTAATAGTGCATGTTATATTGATAATAATAAAAGTAATAAGTATATTTATTACAGTTCTATCGATAATAACTGCATAATATGGGTAATAATGCATGTTATATGGATGATAATAAAAGTAATACGTATATTTATTATAGTTCTACCGATAATAACTGCATTATATGCGTAATAATCCATGTTATATTGATAATATCGGGAGTAATAAGTATAATTATTACAGTTCTAGCAATAATACCAGTAAAATATGGCTACGCGTGCCTGTTATATTGATAATAATAAAAGTAATAAGTATATTTATTATACTTCTGTCGATAATAACTGCATTATAAGGGTAATAATGCATGTTATATTGGTAATAATATATGTAATAAGTATAATTATTACAGTTCTAGCGATAATAACTCCATTATATAGGTAATAATGCATGTTATATTGATAATAATAAAAGTAATAAGTATATTTATTATAGTTCTATCGATAATAACTGCATAATATGGGCAATAATGCATGTTATATTGATGGTAATGAAAGTAGTAAGTATATTTATTACAGTTCTAGCGATAATAACTGCATTGTATGCGTAATAATGCATTTTATATTGATAATATCGGGAGTAATAAGTATAATTATTATAGTTCTAGCGATAATAATAGTATAATATGGCTAATAGTGCATGTTCTATTGATAATAATAAAAGTTATAAGTATAATTATTACAGTTCTAGCGATGATAACTGCATAACATGGGTAATATTGCACGTTATATTGCTAATAATATAAGTAATAAGTATAATTATTACAGTTCTAGCGATAATAACTGCATTATATGCGTAATAATGCATGTTATATTGATGATAATAAAAGTACTAAGTATATTTATTATAGTTCTAGCGATTATAACTGCATAATATGCGTAATAATGCATGTTATATTGATAATAATGTAAGTAATAAGTATAATTATTATAGTTCTAGCGATAATAATAGTAAAATATGGCTAATAGTGCATGTTATATTGATAATAATAAAAGTAATAAGTATATTTATTATACTTCTGTCGATAATAACTGCATTATATGGGTGATAATGCATGTTATATTGATAATAATGTAAGTAATAAGTATAATTATTACAGTTCTAGCTATAATAACTGCATTATATGCGTAATAATCCATGTTATATTGATAATATCGGGAGTAATATGTATAATTATTACAGTTCTAGCGATAATAACTGCATAATATGGGTAATAATGCATGTTATATTGATAATAATATACGTAATAAGTATAATTATTACAGTTCTAGCGATAATAACTCCATTATATGGGTAATAATGCATGTTATATTGATAATAATATAAGTAATAGGTATAATTATTACAGTTCTAGCGATAATAACTGCATAATATGGGTAATAATGCACGTTATATTGCTAATAATATAAGTAATAAGTATAATTAATACAGTTCTAGCGATAATAACTGCATTATATGGGTAATAATGCATGTTATATTGATAATATCGGGAGTAATAAGTATAATTATTATAGTTCTAGCGATAATACTAGTATAATATGGCTAATAGTGCATGTTCCATTGATAATAATAAAAGTAATAAGTATAATTATTACAGTTCTAGCGATAATAACTGCATTATATGGGCAATAATGCATGTTATATTGATAATATTGGGAGCAATAAGTATAATTATTATAGTTCTAGCGATAATGATAGTAAAATATGGCTAATAGTGCATGTTATATTGATAATAATAAAAGTAATAAGTATATTTATTACAGTTCTATCGATAATAACTGCATAATATGGGTAATAATGCATGTTATATTGACGGTAATGAAAGTAGTAAGTATATTTATTACAGTTCTAGCGATAATAACTGCATTGTATGCGTAATAATGCGTGTTATATTGATAATATCGGGAGTAATAAGTATAATTATTATAGTTCTAACGATAATAATAGTAAAATATGGCTAATAGTGCATGTCATATTGATAATAATAAAAGTAATAAGTATATTTATTACAGTTCTATCGATAATAACTGCATAATATGGGTAATAATGCATGTTATATTGATGATAATAAAAGTAATACGTATATTTATTATAGTTCTAGCGATAATAACTCCATTATATGGGTAATAATGCATGTTATATTGATAATTATATAAGTAATAAGTATAATTATTACAGTTCTAGCGATAATAACTGCATAATATGGGTAATAATGCATGTTATATTGCTAATAATATAAGTAATAAGTATATTTATTACAGTTCTAGCGATAATAACTGCATTATATGGGTAATAATGCATGTTATATTGATAATATTGGGAGTAATAAGTATAATTATTATAGTTCTAGCGATAACAATAGTATAATATGGGTAATAGTGCATGTTCTATTGATAATAATAAAAGTAATAAGTATACTTATTATAGTTCTATCGATAATAACTGCATAATATGGGTAATAATGCATGTTGTATTGATGATAATGTAAGTAATAAGTATAATTATTACAGTTCTAGCTATAATAACTGCATTATATGCGTAATAATCCATGTTATATTGATAATATCGGGAGTAATATGTATAATTATTACAGTTCTAGCGATAATAACTGCATAATATGGGTAATAATGCATGTTATATTGATAATAATATACGTAATAAATATAATTATTACAGTTCTAGCGACAATAACTCCATTATATGGGTAATAATGCATGTTATATTGATAATAATATAAGTAATAGGTATAATTATTACAGTTCTAGCGATAATAACTGCATAATATGGGTAATAATGCACGTTATATTGCTAATAATATAAGTAATAAGTATAATTAATACAGTTCTAGCGATAATAACTGCATTATATGGGTAATAATGCATGTTATATTGATAATATCGGGAGTAATAAGTATAATTATTATAGTTCTAGCGATAATACTAGTATAATATGGCTAATAGTGCATGTTCCATTGATAATAATAAAAGTAATAAGTATAATTATTACAGTTCTAGCGATAATAACTGCATTATATGGGCAATAATGCATGTTATATTGATAATATTGGGAGCAATAAGTATAATTATTATAGTTCTAGCGATAATGATAGTAAAATATGGCTAATAGTGCATGTTATATTGATAATAATAAAAGTAATAAGTATATTTATTACAGTTCTATCGATAATAACTGCATAATATGGGTAATAATGCATGTTATACTGACGGTAGTGAAAGTAGTAAGTATATTTATTACAGTTCTAGCGATAATAACTGCATTGTATGCGTAATAATGCGTGTTATATTGATAATATCGGGAGTAATAAGTATAATTATTATAGTTCTAACGATAATAATAGTAAAATATGGCTAATAGTGCATGTCATATTGATAATAATAAAAGTAATAAGCATATTTATTACAGTTCTATCGATAATAACTGCATAATATGGGTAATAATGCATGTTATATTGATGATAATAAAAGTAATACGTATATTTATTATAGTTCTAGCGATAATAACTCCATTATATGGGTAATAATGCATGTTATATTGATAATAATATAAGTAATAAGTATAATTATTACAGTTCTAGCGATAATAACTGCATAATATGGGTAATAATGCATGTTATATTGCTAATAATATAAGTAATAAGTATATTTATTACAGTTCCAGCGATAATAACTGCATTATATGGGTAATAATGCATGTTATATTGATAATATTGGGAGTAATAAGTATAATTATTATAGTTCTAGCGATAATAATAGTATAATATGGGTAATAGTGCATGTTCTATTGATAATAATAAAAGTAATAAGTATACTTATTATAGTTCTATCGATAATAACTGCATAATATGGGTAATAATGCATGTTGTATTGATGATAATAAAAGTAGTAGGTATATTTATTATAGTTCTAGCGGTTATAACTGCATATAATGGGTAATAATGCATGTTATATTGAGAATAATATAGGAAATAAGTATAATTATTACAGTTCTAGCGATAATAACTGCATAATGTGGGTAATAATGCACGTTATATTGCTAATAATATAAGTAATAAGTATAATTATTACAGTTCTAGCGATAATAACTGCATTATATGGGTAACTATGCATGTTATATTGATAATATCGGGAGTAATAAGTATAATTATTATAGTTCTAGCGATAATAAGAGTATAATATGGCTAATAGTGCATATTCTATTGATAATAATAAAAGTTATAAGTATAATTATTACAGTTCTAGCGATGATAACTGCATAACATGGGTAATATTGCACGTTATATTGCTAATAATATAAGTAATAAGTATAATTATTACAGTTCTATCGATAATAACTGCATAATATGGGTAATAATGCATGTTATATTGATGATAATAAAAGTAGTAAGTATATTTATTACAGTTCTAGCGATAATAACTGCATTGCATGCGTAATAATGCATGTTATATTGATAATATCGGGAGTAATAAGTATAACTATTATAGTTCTAACGATAATAATAGTAAAATATGGCTAATAGTGCATGTTATATTGATAATAATAAAAGTAATAAGTATATTTATTACAGTTCTATCGATAATAACTGCATAATATGGGTAATAATGCATGTTATATGGATGATAATAAAAGTAATACGTATATTTATTATAGTTCTACCGATAATAACTGCATTATATGCGTAATAATCCATGTTATATTGATAATATCGGGAGTAATAAGTATAATTATTACAGTTCTAGCAATAATACCAGTAAAATATGGCTACGCGTGCCTGTTATATTGATAATAATAAAAGTAATAAGTATATTTATTATACTTCTGTCGATAATAACTGCATTATAAGGGTAATAATGCATGTTATATTGGTAATAATATATGTAATAAGTATAATTATTACAGTTCTAGCGATAATAACTCCATTATATAGGTAATAATGCATGTTATATTGATAATAATAAAAGTAATAAGTATATTTATTATAGTTCTATCGATAATAACTGCATAATATGGGCAATAATGCATGTTATATTGATGGTAATGAAAGTAGTAAGTATATTTATTACAGTTCTAGCGATAATAACTGCATTGTATGCGTAATAATGCATTTTATATTGATAATATCGGGAGTAATAAGTATAATTATTATAGTTCTAGCGATAATAATAGTATAATATGGCTAATAGTGCATGTTCTATTGATAATAATAAAAGTTATAAGTATAATTATTACAGTTCTAGCGATGATAACTGCATAACATGGGTAATATTGCACGTTATATTGCTAATAATATAAGTAATAAGTATAATTATTACAGTTCTAGCGATAATAACTGCATTATATGCGTAATAATGCATGTTATATTGATGATAATAAAAGTACTAAGTATATTTATTATAGTTCTAGCGATTATAACTGCATAATATGCGTAATAATGCATGTTATATTGATAATAATGTAAGTAATAAGTATAATTATTATAGTTCTAGCGATAATAATAGTAAAATATGGCTAATAGTGCATGTTATATTGATAATAATAAAAGTAATAAGTATATTTATTATACTTCTGTCGATAATAACTGCATTATATGGGTGATAATGCATGTTATATTGATAATAATGTAAGTAATAAGTATAATTATTACAGTTCTAGCTATAATAACTGCATTATATGCGTAATAATCCATGTTATATTGATAATATCGGGAGTAATATGTATAATTATTACAGTTCTAGCGATAATAACTGCATAATATGGGTAATAATGCATGTTATATTGATAATAATATACGTAATAAGTATAATTATTACAGTTCTAGCGATAATAACTCCATTATATGGGTAATAATGCATGTTATATTGATAATAATATAAGTAATAGGTATAATTATTACAGTTCTAGCGATAATAACTGCATAATATGGGTAATAATGCACGTTATATTGCTAATAATATAAGTAATAAGTATAATTAATACAGTTCTAGTGATAATAACTGCATTATATGGGTAATAATGCATGTTATATTGATAATATCGGGAGTAATAAGTATAATTATTATAGTTCTAGCGATAATACTAGTATAATATGGCTAATAGTGCATGTTCCATTGATAATAATAAAAGTAATAAGTATAATTATTACAGTTCTAGCGATAATAACTGCATTATATGGGCAATAATGCATGTTATATTGATAATATTGGGAGCAATAAGTATAATTATTATAGTTCTAGCGATAATGATAGTAAAATATGGCTAATAGTGCATGTTATATTGATAATAATAAAAGTAATAAGTATATTTATTACAGTTCTATCGATAATAACTGCATAATATGGGTAATAATGCATGTTATATTGACGGTAATGAAAGTAGTAAGTATATTTATTACAGTTCTAGCGATAATAACTGCATTGTATGCGTAATAATGCGTGTTATATTGATAATATCGGGAGTAATAAGTATAATTATTATAGTTCTAACGATAATAATAGTAAAATATGGCTAATAGTGCATGTCATATTGATAATAATAAAAGTAATAAGTATATTTATTACAGTTCTATCGATAATAACTGCATAATATGGGTAATAATGCATGTTATATTGATGATAATAAAAGTAATACGTATATTTATTATAGTTCTAGCGATAATAACTCCATTATATGGGTAATAATGCATGTTATATTGATAATTATATAAGTAATAAGTATAATTATTACAGTTCTAGCGATAATAACTGCATAATATGGGTAATAATGCATGTTATATTGCTAATAATATAAGTAATAAGTATATTTATTACAGTTCTAGCGATAATAACTGCATTATATGGGTAATAATGCATGTTATATTGATAATATTGGGAGTAATAAGTATAATTATTATAGTTCTAGCGATAACAATAGTATAATATGGGTAATAGTGCATGTTCTATTGATAATAATAAAAGTAATAAGTATACTTATTATAGTTCTATCGATAATAACTGCATAATATGGGTAATAATGCATGTTGTATTGATGATAATGTAAGTAATAAGTATAATTATTACAGTTCTAGCTATAATAACTGCATTATATGCGTAATAATCCATGTTATATTGATAATATCGGGAGTAATATGTATAATTATTACAGTTCTAGCGATAATAACTGCATAATATGGGTAATAATGCATGTTATATTGATAATAATATACGTAATAAATATAATTATTACAGTTCTAGCGACAATAACTCCATTATATGGGTAATAATGCATGTTATATTGATAATAATATAAGTAATAGGTATAATTATTACAGTTCTAGCGATAATAACTGCATAATATGGGTAATAATGCACGTTATATTGCTAATAATATAAGTAATAAGTATAATTAATACAGTTCTAGCGATAATAACTGCATTATATGGGTAATAATGCATGTTATATTGATAATATCGGGAGTAATAAGTATAATTATTATAGTTCTAGCGATAATACTAGTATAATATGGCTAATAGTGCATGTTCCATTGATAATAATAAAAGTAATAAGTATAATTATTACAGTTCTAGCGATAATAACTGCATTATATGGGCAATAATGCATGTTATATTGATAATATTGGGAGCAATAAGTATAATTATTATAGTTCTAGCGATAATGATAGTAAAATATGGCTAATAGTGCATGTTATATTGATAATAATAAAAGTAATAAGTATATTTATTACAGTTCTATCGATAATAACTGCATAATATGGGTAATAATGCATGTTATACTGACGGTAGTGAAAGTAGTAAGTATATTTATTACAGTTCTAGCGATAATAACTGCATTGTATGCGTAATAATGCGTGTTATATTGATAATATCGGGAGTAATAAGTATAATTATTATAGTTCTAACGATAATAATAGTAAAATATGGCTAATAGTGCATGTCATATTGATAATAATAAAAGTAATAAGCATATTTATTACAGTTCTATCGATAATAACTGCATAATATGGGTAATAATGCATGTTATATTGATGATAATAAAAGTAATACGTATATTTATTATAGTTCTAGCGATAATAACTCCATTATATGGGTAATAATGCATGTTATATTGATAATAATATAAGTAATAAGTATAATTATTACAGTTCTAGCGATAATAACTGCATAATATGGGTAATAATGCATGTTATATTGCTAATAATATAAGTAATAAGTATATTTATTACAGTTCCAGCGATAATAACTGCATTATATGGGTAATAATGCATGTTATATTGATAATATTGGGAGTAATAAGTATAATTATTATAGTTCTAGCGATAATAATAGTATAATATGGGTAATAGTGCATGTTCTATTGATAATAATAAAAGTAATAAGTATACTTATTATAGTTCTATCGATAATAACTGCATAATATGGGTAATAATGCATGTTGTATTGATGATAATAAAAGTAGTAAGTATATTTATTATAGTTCTAGCGGTTATAACTGCATATAATGGGTAATAATGCATGTTATATTGAGAATAATATAGGAAATAAGTATAATTATTACAGTTCTAGCGATAATAACTGCATAATGTGGGTAATAATGCACGTTATATTGCTAATAATATAAGTAATAAGTATAATTATTACAGTTCTAGCGATAATAACTGCATTATATGGGTAACTACGCATGTTATATTGATAATATCGGGAGTAATAAGTATAATTATTATAGTTCTAGCGATAATAAGAGTATAATATGGCTAATAGTGCATGTTCTATTGATAATAATAAAAGTTATAAGTATAATTATTACAGTTCTAGCGATGATAACTGCATAACATGGGTAATATTGCACGTTATATTGCTAATAATATAAGTAATAAGTATAATTATTACAGTTCTATCGATAATAACTGCATAATATGGGTAATAATGCATGTTATATTGATGATAATAAAAGTAGTAAGTATATTTATTACAGTTCTAGCGATAATAACTGCATTGCATGCGTAATAATGCATGTTATATTGATAATATCGGGAGTAATAAGTATAACTATTATAGTTCTAACGATAATAATAGTAAAATATGGCTAATAGTGCATGTTATATTGATAATAATAAAAGTAATAAGTATATTTATTACAGTTCTATCGATAATAACTGCATAATATGGGTAATAATGCATGTTATATGGATGATAATAAAAGTAATACGTATATTTATTATAGTTCTACCGATAATAACTGCATTATATGCGTAATAATCCATGTTATATTGATAATATCGGGAGTAATAAGTATAATTATTACAGTTCTAGCAATAATACCAGTAAAATATGGCTACGCGTGCCTGTTATATTGATAATAATAAAAGTAATAAGTATATTTATTATACTTCTGTCGATAATAACTGCATTATAAGGGTAATAATGCATGTTATATTGGTAATAATATATGTAATAAGTATAATTATTACAGTTCTAGCGATAATAACTCCATTATATAGGTAATAATGCATGTTATATTGATAATAATAAAAGTAATAAGTATATTTATTATAGTTCTATCGATAATAACTGCATAATATGGGCAATAATGCATGTTATATTGATGGTAATGAAAGTAGTAAGTATATTTATTACAGTTCTAGCGATAATAACTGCATTGTATGCGTAATAATGCATTTTATATTGATAATATCGGGAGTAATAAGTATAATTATTATAGTTCTAGCGATAATAATAGTATAATATGGCTAATAGTGCATGTTCTATTGATAATAATAAAAGTTATAAGTATAATTATTACAGTTCTAGCGATGATAACTGCATAACATGGGTAATATTGCACGTTATATTGCTAATAATATAAGTAATAAGTATAATTATTACAGTTCTAGCGATAATAACTGCATTATATGCGTAATAATGCATGTTATATTGATGATAATAAAAGTACTAAGTATATTTATTATAGTTCTAGCGATTATAACTGCATAATATGCGTAATAATGCATGTTATATTGATAATAATGTAAGTAATAAGTATAATTATTATAGTTCTAGCGATAATAATAGTAAAATATGGCTAATAGTGCATGTTATATTGATAATAATAAAAGTAATAAGTATATTTATTATACTTCTGTCGATAATAACTGCATTATATGGGTGATAATGCATGTTATATTGATAATAATGTAAGTAATAAGTATAATTATTACAGTTCTAGCTATAATAACTGCATTATATGCGTAATAATCCATGTTATATTGATAATATCGGGAGTAATATGTATAATTATTACAGTTCTAGCGATAATAACTGCATAATATGGGTAATAATGCATGTTATATTGATAATAATATACGTAATAAGTATAATTATTACAGTTCTAGCGATAATAACTCCATTATATGGGTAATAATGCATGTTATATTGATAATAATATAAGTAATAGGTATAATTATTACAGTTCTAGCGATAATAACTGCATAATATGGGTAATAATGCACGTTATATTGCTAATAATATAAGTAATAAGTATAATTAATACAGTTCTAGCGATAATAACTGCATTATATGGGTAATAATGCATGTTATATTGATAATATCGGGAGTAATAAGTATAATTATTATAGTTCTAGCGATAATACTAGTATAATATGGCTAATAGTGCATGTTCCATTGATAATAATAAAAGTAATAAGTATAATTATTACAGTTCTAGCGATAATAACTGCATTATATGGGCAATAATGCATGTTATATTGATAATATTGGGAGCAATAAGTATAATTATTATAGTTCTAGCGATAATGATAGTAAAATATGGCTAATAGTGCATGTTATATTGATAATAATAAAAGTAATAAGTATATTTATTACAGTTCTATCGATAATAACTGCATAATATGGGTAATAATGCATGTTATATTGACGGTAATGAAAGTAGTAAGTATATTTATTACAGTTCTAGCGATAATAACTGCATTGTATGCGTAATAATGCGTGTTATATTGATAATATCGGGAGTAATAAGTATAATTATTATAGTTCTAACGATAATAATAGTAAAATATGGCTAATAGTGCATGTCATATTGATAATAATAAAAGTAATAAGTATATTTATTACAGTTCTATCGATAATAACTGCATAATATGGGTAATAATGCATGTTATATTGATGATAATAAAAGTAATACGTATATTTATTATAGTTCTAGCGATAATAACTCCATTATATGGGTAATAATGCATGTTATATTGATAATTATATAAGTAATAAGTATAATTATTACAGTTCTAGCGATAATAACTGCATAATATGGGTAATAATGCATGTTATATTGCTAATAATATAAGTAATAAGTATATTTATTACAGTTCTAGCGATAATAACTGCATTATATGGGTAATAATGCATGTTATATTGATAATATTGGGAGTAATAAGTATAATTATTATAGTTCTAGCGATAACAATAGTATAATATGGGTAATAGTGCATGTTCTATTGATAATAATAAAAGTAATAAGTATACTTATTATAGTTCTATCGATAATAACTGCATAATATGGGTAATAATGCATGTTGTATTGATGATAATAAAAGTAGTAAGTATATTTATTATAGTTCTAGCGGTTATAACTGCATATAATGGGTAATAATGCATGTTATATTGAGAATAATATAGGAAATAAGTATAATTATTACAGTTCTATCGATAATAACTGCATAATATGGGTAAGAATGCATGTTATATTGATCATAATAAAAGTACTAAGTATATTTATTATAGTTCTAGCGATTATAACTGCATAATATGGGTAATAATGCATGTTATATTGAGAATAATATAAGTAATAAGTATATTTATTACAGTTCTAGCGATAATAACTGCATTATATGGGTAATAATGCATGTTATATTAATAATATCGGGAGTAATAAGTATAATTATTATAGTTCTAGCGATAATAATAGTATAATATGGGTAATAGTGCATGTTCTATTGATAATAATAAAAGTAATAAGTATATTTATTATAGTTCTATCGATAATAACTGCATAATATGGGTAATAATGCATGTTATATTGATGATAATAAAAGTAGTAAGTATATTTATTACAGTTCTAGCGATAATAACTGCATTGCATGCGTAATAATGCATGTTATATTGATAATATCGGGAGTAATAAGTATAACTATTATAGTTCTAACGATAATAATAGTAAAATATGGCTAATAGTGCATGTTATATTGATAATAATAAAAGTAATAAGTATATTTATTACAGTTCTATCGATAATAACTGCATAATATGGGTAATAATGCATGTTATATGGATGATAATAAAAGTAATACGTATATTTATTATAGTTCTACCGATAATAACTGCATTATATGCGTAATAATCCATGTTATATTGATAATATCGGGAGTAATAAGTATAATTATTACAGTTCTAGCAATAATACCAGTAAAATATGGCTACGCGTGCCTGTTATATTGATAATAATAAAAGTAATAAGTATATTTATTATACTTCTGTCGATAATAACTGCATTATATGGGTAATAATGCATGTTATATTGATAATAATATATGTAATAAGTATAATTACTACAGTTCTAGCGATAATAACTCCATTATGTAGGTAATAATGCATGTTATATTGATAATAATAAAAGTAATAAGTATATTTATTATAGTTCTATCGATAATAACTGCATAATATGGGCAATAATGCATGTTATATTGATGGTAATGAAAGTAGTAAGTATATTTATTACAGTTCTAGCGATAATAACTGCATTGTATGCGTAATAATGCATGTTATATTGATAATATCGGGAGTAATAAGTATAATTATTATAGTTCTAGCGATAATAATAGTATAATATGGCTAATAGTGCAAGTTCCATTGATAATAATAAAAGTAATAAGTATATTTATTACAGTTCTAGCGATAATAACTGCATTATATGGGTAATAGTGCATGTTCTATTGATAATAATAAAAGTTATAAGTATAATTATTACAGTTCTAGCGATGATAACTGCATAACATGGGTAATATTGCACGTTATATTGCTAATAATATAAGTAATAAGTATAATTATTACAGTTCTAGCGATAATAACTCCATTATATAGGTAATAATGCATGTTATATTGATAATAATATACGTAATAAGTATAATTATTACAGTTCTAGCGATAATAACTCCATTATAGGGGTAATAATGCATGTTATATTGATAATAATATAAGTAAAAGGTATAATTAGTACAGTTCTAGCGATAATAACTGCATAATATGGGTAATAATGCACGTTATATTGCTAATAATATAAGTAATAAGTATAATTATTACAGTTCTAGCGATAATAACTGCATTGTATGCGTAATAATGCATGTTATATTGATAATAATATAAGTAATAAGTACAATTATTACAGTTCTAGCGATGATAACTGCATAACATGGGTAATATTGCACGTTATATTGCTAATAATATAAGTAATAAGTATAATTATTACAGTTCTAGCGATAATAACTGCATTATATGCGTAATAATGCATGTTATATTGATGATAATATATGTAATAAATATAATTATTACAGTTCTAGCGATAATAACTCCATTATATAGGTAATAATGCATGTTATATTGATAATAATATAAGTAATAAGTACAATTATTACAGTTCTAGCGATGATAACTGCATAACATGGGTAATATTGCACGTTATATTGCTAATAATATAAGTAATAAGTATAATTATTACAGTTCTAGCGATAATAACTGCATTATATGCGTAATAATGCATGTTATATTGATGATAATAAAAGTACTAAGTATATTTATTATAGTTCTAGCGATTATAACTGCATAATATGCGTAATAATGCATGTTATATTGATAATAATATAAGTAATAAGTATAATTATTACAATTCTAGCGATAGTAACTGCATTATATGGGTAATAATGCATGTTATATTGATAATATCGGGAGTAATAAGTATAATTATTATAGTTCTAGCGATAATAATAGTAAAATATGGCTAATAGTGCATGTTATATTGATAATAATAAAAGTAATAAGTATATTTATTATACTTCTGTCGATAATAACTGCATTATATGGGTGATAATGCATGTTATATTGATAATAATGTACGTATTAAGTATAATTATTACAGTTCTAGCGATAATAACTCCATTATATAGGTAATAATGCATGTTATATTGATAATAATATACGTAATAAGTATAATTATTACAGTTCTAGCGATAATAACTCCATTATATGGGTAATAATGCATGTTATATTGATAATAATATAAGTAATAGGTATAATTATTACAGTTCTAGCGATAATAACTGCATAATATGGGTAATAATGCACGTTATATTGCTAATAATATAAGTAATAAGTATAATTATTATAGTTCTACCGATAATAACTGCATTATATGCGTAATAGTCCATGTTATATTGATAATATCGGGAGTAATAAGTATATTTATTATACTTCTGTCGATAATAACTGCATTATATGGGTAATAATGCATGTTATATTGATAATAATATATGTAATAAGTATAATTATTACAGTTCTAGCGATAATAACTCCATTATATGGGTAATAATGCATGTTATATTGATAATATCGGGAGAAATAACTATATTTATTATAGTTCTAGCGATAATAATAGTATAATATGGCTAATAGTGCATGTTCTATTGATAATAATAAAAGTAATAAGTATAATTATTACAGTTCTAGCGATGATAACTGCATAACATGGGTAATATTGCACGTTATATTGCTAATAATATAAGTAATAAGTATAATTATTACAGTTCTAGCGATAATAACTGCATTATATGCGTAATAATGCATGTTATATTGACGATAATATATGTAATAAGTATAATTATTACAGTTCTAGCGATAATAACTCCATTATATGGGTAATAATGCTTGTTATATTGATAATAATATAAGTAATAAGTATAATTATTACAGTTCTAGCGATAATAACTGCATAATGTGGGTAATAATGCACGTTATATTGCTAATAATATAAGTAATAAGTATAATTATTACAGTTCTAGCGATAATAACTGCATTATATGGGTAACTATGCATGTTATATTGATAATATCGGGAGTAATAAGTATAATTATTATAGTTCTAGCGATAATAATAGTATAATATGGCTTATAGTGCATGTTCTATTGATAATAATAAAAGTTATAAGTATAATTATTACAGTTCTAGCGATGATAACTGCATAACATGGGTAATATTGCACGTTATATTGCTAATAATATAAGTAATAAGTATAATTATTACAGTTCTAGCGATAATAACTGCATTATATGCGTAATAATGCATGTTATATTGATGATAATATATGTAATAAATATAATTATTACAGTTCTAGCGATAATAACTCCATTATATGGGTAATAATGCATGTTATATTGATAATAATATAAGTAATAAGTATAATTATTACAGTTCTACCGATGATAACTGCATAACATGGGTAATATTGCACGTTATATTGCTAATAATATAAGTAATAAGTATAATTATTACAGTTCTAGCGATAATAACTGCATTATATGCGTAATAATGCATGTTATATTGATGATAATAAAAGTACTAAGTATATTTATTATAGTTCTAGCGATTATAACTGCATAATATGCGTAATAATGCATGTTATATTGATAATAATATAAGTAATAAGTATAATTATTACAATTCTAGCGATAGTAACTGCATTATATGGGTAATAATGCATGTTAAATTGATAATATCGGGAGTAATATGTATAATTATTATAGTTCTAGCGATAATAATAGTAAAATATGGCTAATAGTGCATGTTATATTGATAATAATAAAAGTAATAAGTATATTTATTATACTTCTGTCGATAATAACTGCATTATATGGGTGATAATGCATGTTATATTGATAATAATGTACGTATTAAGTATAATTATTACAGTTCTAGCGATAATAACTCCATTATATAGGTAATAATGCATGTTATATTGATAATAATATACGTAATAAGTATAATTATTACAGTTCTAGCGATAATAACTCCATTATATGGGTAATAATGCATGTTATATTGATAATAATAAAAGTAATAAGTATAATTATTACAATTCTAGCGATAATAACTGCATTATATGGGTAATAATGCATGTTATATTGATAATATCGGGAGTAATAAGTATAATTATTATAGTTCTAGCGATAATAATAGTATAATATGGCTAATAGTGCATGTTCCATTGATAATAATAAAAGTAATAAGTATATTTATTATAGTTCTATCGATAATAACTGCATAATATGGGTAATAATGCATGTTATATTGATAATAATATATGTAATAAGTATAATTATTACAGTTCTAGCGATAATAACTCCATTATATGGGTAATAATGCATGTTATATTGAAAATTTCGGGAGTAATAACTATATTTATTATAGTTCTAGCGATAATAATAGTATAATATGGCTGATAATGCATGTTCTATTGATAATAATAAAAGTAATAAGTATAATAATTACAGTTCTAGCGATGATAACTGCATAACATGGGTAATATTGCACGTTATATTGCTAATAATATAAGTAATAAGTATAATTATTACAGTTCTAGCGATAATAACTGCATTATATGCGTAATAATGCATGTTATATTGATGATAATATATGTAATAAGTATAATTATTACAGTTCTAGCGATAATAACTCCATTATATGGGTAATAATGCATGTTATATTGATAATAATATAAGTAATAAGTATAATTATTACAGTTCTAGCGATTATAACTGCATAATGTGGGTAATAATGCACGTTATATTGCTAATAATATAAGTAATAAGTATAATTATTACAGTTCTAGCGATAATAACTCCATTATATGGGTAACTATGCATGTTATATTGATAATATCGGGAGTAATAAGTATAATTATTATAGTTCTAGCGATAATAAAAGTATAATATGGCTAATAGTGCATGTTCTATTGATAATAATAAAAGTTATAAGTATAATTATTACAGTTCTGGCGATGATAACTGCATAACATGGGTAATATTGCACGTTATATTGCTAATAATATAAGTAATAAGTATAATTATTACAGTTCTAGCGATAATAACTGCATTATATGCGTAATAATGCATGTTATATTGATGATAATATATGTAATAAATATAATTATTACAGTTCTAGCGATAATAACTCCATTATATAGGTAATAATGCATGTTATATTGATAATAATATAAGTAATAAGTATAATTATTACAGTTCTAGCGATGATAACTGCATAACATGGGTAATATTGCACGTTATATTGCTAATAATATAAGTAATAAGTATAATTATTACAGTTCTAGCGATAATAACTGCATTATATGCGTAATAATGCATGTTATATTGATGATAATAAAAGTACTAAGTATATTTATTATAGTTCTAGCGATTATAACTGCATAATATGCGTAATAATGCATGTTATATTGATAATAATATAAGTAATAAGTATAATTATTACAATTCTAGCGATAGTAACTGCATTATATGGGTAATAATGGATGTTATATTGATAATATCGGGAGTAATACGTATAATTATTGCAGTTCTAGCGATAATACTAGTAAAATATGGCTAATAGTGCATGTTATATTGATAATAATAAAAGTAATAAGTATAATTATTACAATTCTAGCGATAATAACTGCATTATATGGGTAATAATGCATGTTATATTGATAATATCGGGAGTAATAAGTATAATTATTATAGTTCTAGCGATAATAATAGTATAATATGGCTAATAGTGCATGTTCCATTGATAATAATAAAAGTAATAAGTATATTTATTATAGTTCTATCGATAATAACTGCATAATATGGGTAATAATGCATGTTATATTGATAATAATATATGTAATAAGTATAATTATTACAGTTCTAGCGATAATAACTCCATTATATGGGTAATAATGCATGTTATATTGATAATATCGGGAGTAATAACTATATTTATTATAGTTCTAGCGATAATAATAGTATAATATGGCTAATAGTGCATGTTCTATTGATAATAACAAAAGTAATAAGTATAATAATTACAGTTCTAGCGATGATAACTGCATAACATGGGTAATATTGCACGTTATATTGCTAATAATATAAGTAATAAGTATTATTATTACAGTTCTAGCGATAATAACTGCATTATATGCGTAATAATGCATGTTATATTGATGATAATAAAAGTACTAAGTATATTTATTATAGTTCTAGCGATTATAACTGCATAATATGCGTAATAATGCATGTTATATTGATAATAATATAAGTAATAAGTATAATTATTACAGTTCTAGCGATAATAACTGCATTATATGGGTAATAATGCATGTTATATTGATAATATCGGGAGTAATAAGTATAATTATTATAGTTCTAGCGATAATAATAGTATAATATGGCTAATAGTGCATGTTCCATTGATAATAATAAAAGTAATAAGTATAATTATTACAGTTCTAGCGATAATAACTGCATTATATGCGTAATAATGCATGTTATATTGATGATAATATATGTAATAAGTATAATTATTACAGTTCTAGCGATAATAACTCCATTATATGGGTAATAATGCATGTTATATTGATAATAATATAAGTAATAAGTATAATTATTACAGTTCTAGCGATAATAACTGCATAATGTGGTTAATAATGCACGTTATGTTGCTAATAATATAAGTAATAAGTATAATTATTACAGTTCTAGCGATAATAACTGCATTATATGGGTAATAATGCATGTTATATTGATAATATCGGGAGTAGTAAGTATAATTATTATAGTTCTAGCGATAATAATCGTATAATATGGCTAATAGTGCATGTTCCATTGATAATAATAAAAGTAATGAGTATAATTATTACAGTTCTAGCGATAATAACTGCATTATATGCGTAATAATGCATGTTATATTGATGATAATATATGTAATAAGTATAATTATTACAGTTCTAGCGATAATAACTCCATTATATGGGTAATAATGCATGTTATATTGATAATAATATAAGTAATAAGTATAATTATTACAATTCTAGCGATAATAACTGCATTATATGGGTAATAATGCATGTTATATTGATAATATCGGGAGTAATGAGTATAATTATTATAGTTCTAGCGATAATAATAGTATAATATGGCTAATAGTGCATGTTCCATTGATAATAATAAAAGTAATAAGTATATTTATTATAGTTCTATCGATAATAACTGCATAATATGGGTAATAATGCATGTTATATTGACAATAATATATGTAATAAGTATAATTATTACAGTTCTATCGATAATAACTGCATAATATGGGTAATAATGCATGTTATATTGCTAATAATATAAGTAATAAGTATAATTATTACAGTTCTAGCGATAATAACTGCATTATATGCGTAATAATGCATGTTATATTGATGATAATAAAAGTACTAAGTATATTTATTATAGTTCTAGCGATTATAACTGCATAATATGCGTAATAATGCATGTTATATTGATAATAATATAAGTAATAAGTATAATTATTACAGTTCTAGCGATAATAACTCCATTATATAGGTAATAATTCATGTTATATTGATAATAATATAAGTAATAAGCATAATTATTACAGTTCTAGCGATAATAACTCCATTATATGGGTAATAATGCATGTTATATTAATAATATCGGGAGTAATAAGTATATTTATTATAGTTCTAGCGATAATAATAGTACAATATGGCTAATAGTGCTGGTTGTATTGATAATAACAAAAGTAATATGTATATTTATTATAGTTCTAGCGATAATAACTGCATAATATGGGTAATAATGCATGTTATATTGATAATAATATAAGTAATAAGTATAATTATTACAGTTCTAGCGATAATAACAGCATTATTTGGGTAATAATGGATGTTATATTGATAATATCGGGAGTAATACGTATAATTATTGCAGTTCTAGCGATAATACTAGTAAAATATGGCTAATAGTGCATGTTATATTGATAATAATAAAAGTAATAAGTATATTTATTACAGTTCTAGCGATAATAACTGCATTATATGGGTAATAATGCATGTTATATTGATAATAATATAAGTAATAAGTATAATTATTACAGTTCTAGCGATAATAACTGCATTATATGGGTAATGATGCATGTTATATTGATAATATCGGGAGTAATAAGTATAATTATTATAGTTCTAGCGATAATAATAGTATAATATGGCTAATAGTGCATGTTCCATTGATAATAATAAAAGTAATAAGTATAATTATTACAGTTCTAGCGATAATAACTGCATTATATGGGTAATAATGCATGTTATATTGATAATATCGGGAGTAATAAGTATAATTATTATAGTTCTAGCGATAATAATAGTATAATATGGCTAATAGTGCATGTTCCATTGATAATAATAAAAGTAATAAGTATATTTATTATACTTCTATCGATAATAACTGCATAATATGGGTAATAATGCATGTTATATTGATGATAATAAAAGTAATACGTATATTTATTATAGTTCTACCGATAATAACTGCATTATATGCGTAATAATCCATGTTATATTGATAATATCGGGAGTAATAAGCATATTTATTATACTTCTGTCGATAATAACTGCATTATATGGGTAATAATGCATGTTATATTGCTAATAATATAAGTAATAAGTATAATTATTACAGTTCTAGCGATAATAACTGCATTATATGCGTAATAATGCATGTTATATTGATGATAATATATGTAATAAGTATAATTATTACAGTTCTAGCGATAATAACTCCATTATATGGGTAATAATGCATGTTATATTGATAATAATATAAGTAATAAGTATAATTATTACAGTTCTAGCGATTATAACTGCATAATGTGGGTAATAATGCACGTTATATTGCTAATAATATAAGTAATAAGTATAATTATTACAGTTCTAGCGATAATAACTCCATTATATGGGTAACTATGCATGTTATATTGATAATATCGGGAGTAATAAGTATAATTATTATAGTTCTAGCGATAATAAAAGTATAATATGGCTAATAGTGCATGTTCTATTGATAATAATAAAAGTTATAAGTATAATTATTACAGTTCTAGCGATGATAACTGCATAACATGGGTAATATTGCACGTTATATTGCTAATAATATAAGTAATAAGTATAATTATTACAGTTCTAGCGATAATAACTGCATTATATGCGTAATAATGCATGTTATATTGATGATAATATATGTAATAAATATAATTATTACAGTTCTAGCGATAATAACTCCATTATATAGGTAATAATGCATGTTATATTGATAATAATATAAGTAATAAGTATAATTATTACAGTTCTAGCGATGATAACTGCATAACATGGGTAATATTGCACGTTATATTGCTAATAATATAAGTAATAAGTATAATTATTACAGTTCTAGCGATAATAACTGCATTATATGCGTAATAATGCATGTTATACTGATGATAATAAAAGTACTAAGTATATTTATTATAGTTCTAGCGATTATAACTGCATAATATGCGTAATAATGCATGTTATATTGATAATAATATAAGTAATAAGTATAATTATTACAATTCTAGCGATAGTAACTGCATTATATGGGTAATAATGGATGTTATATTGATAATATCGGGAGTAATACGTATAATTATTGCAGTTCTAGCGATAATACTAGTAAAATATGGCTAATAGTGCATGTTATATTGATAATAATAAAAGTAATAAGTATAATTATTACAATTCTAGCGATAATAACTGCATTATATGGGTAATAATGCATGTTATATTGATAATATCGGGAGTAATAAGTATAATTATTATAGTTCTAGCGATAATAATAGTATAATATGGCTAATAGTGCATGTTCCATTGATAATAATAAAAGTAATAAGTATATTTATTATAGTTCTATCGATAATAACTGCATAATATGGGTAATAATGCATGTTATATTGATAATAATATATGTAATAAGTATAATTATTACAGTTCTAGCGATAATAACTCCATTATATGGGTAATAATGCATGTTATATTGATAATATCGGGAGTAATAACTATATTTATTATAGTTCTAGCGATAATAATAGTATAATATGGCTAATAGTGCATGTTCTATTGATAATAATAAAAGTAATAAGTATAATAATTACAGTTCTAGCGATGATAACTGCATAACATGGGTAATATTGCACGTTATATTGCTAATAATATAAGTAATAAGTATTATTATTACAGTTCTAGCGATAATAACTGCATTATATGCGTAATAATGCATGTTATATTGATGATAATAAAAGTACTAAGTATATTTATTATAGTTCTAGCGATTATAACTGCATAATATGCGTAATAATGCATGTGATATTGATAATAATATATGTAATAAGTATAATTATTACAGTTCTAGCGATAATAACTCCATTATATGGGTAATAATGCATGTTATATTGATAATATCGGGAGTAATAACTATATTTATTATAGTTCTAGCGATAATAATAGTATAATATGGCTAATAGTGCATGTTCTATTGATAATAATAAAAGTAATAAGTATAATAATTACAGTTCTAGCGATGATAACTGCATAACATGGGTAATATTGCACGTTATATTGCTAATAATATAAGTAATAAGTATAATTATTACAGTTCTAGCGATAATAACTGCATTATATGCGTAATAATGCATGTTATATTGATGATAATATATGTAATAAGTATAATTATTACAGTTCTAGCGATAATAACTCCATTATATGGGTAATAATGCATGTTATATTGATAATAATATAAGTAATAAGTATAATTATTACAGTTCTAGCGATAATAACTGCATAATGTGGGTAATAATGCACGTTATATTGCTAATAATATAAGTAATAAGTATAATTATTACAGTTCTAGCGATAATAACTGCATTATATGGGTAACTATGCATGTTATATTGATAATATCGGGAGTAATAAGTATAATTATTATAGTTCTAGCGATAATAATAGTATAACATGGCTAATAGTGCAAGTTCTATTGATAATAATAAAAGTTATAAGTATAATTATTACAGTTCTAGCGATGATAACTGCATAACATGGGTAATATTGCACGTTATATTGCTAATAATATAAGTAATAAGTATAATTATTACAGTTCTAGCGATAATAACTGCATTATATGCGTAATAATGCATGTTATATTGATGATAATATATGTAATAAATATAATTATTACAGATCTAGCGATAATAACTCCATTATATAGGTAATAATGCATGTTATATTGATAATAATATAAGTAATAAGTATAATTATTACAGTTCTAGCGATGATAACTGCATAACATGGGTAATATTGCACGTTATATTGCTAATAATATAAGTAATAAGTATAATTATTACAGTTCTAGCGATAATAACTGCATTATATGCGTAATAATGCATGTTATATTGATGATAATAAAAGTACTAAGTATATTTATTATAGTTCTAGCGATTATAACTGCATAATATGCGTAATAATGCATGTTATATTGATAATAATATAAGTAATAAGTATAATTATTACAATTCTAGCGATAGTAACTGCATTATATGGGTAATAATGCATGTTATATTGATAATATCGGGAGTAATAAGTATAATTATTATAGTTCTAGCGATAATAATAGTAAAATATGGCTAATAGTGCATGTTATATTGATAATAATAAAAGTAATAAGTATATTTATTATACTTCTGTCGATAATAACTGCATTATATGGGTGATAATGCATGTTATATTGATAATAATGTAAGTAATAAGTATAATTATTACAGTTCTAGCGATAATAACTCCATTATATAGGTAATAATGCATGTTATATTGATAATAATATACGTAATAAGTATAATTATTACAGTTCTAGCGATAATAACTCCATTATATGGGTAATAATGCATGTTATATTGATAATAATATAAGTAATAGGTATAATTATTACAGTTCTAGCGATAATAACTGCATAATATGGGTAATAATGCACGTTATATTGCTAATAATATAAGTAATAAGTATAATTATTACAGTTCTAGCGATAATAACTGCATTATATGGGTAATAATGCATGTTATATTGATAATATCGGGAGTAATAAGTATAATTATTATAGTTCTAGCGATAATAATAGTATAATATGGCTAATAGTGCATGTTCCATTGATAATAATAAAAGTAATAAGTATAATTATTACAGTTCTAGCGATA
Organism: Megachile leachella; assembly: GCA_963576845.1. Classification (NCBI taxonomy): domain Eukaryota; kingdom Metazoa; phylum Arthropoda; class Insecta; order Hymenoptera; family Megachilidae; genus Megachile; species Megachile leachella. The sequence continues at coordinate 236,387 of CAUYWW010000203.1, read as the reverse complement.
ATAACTGCATTATATGCGTAATAATGCATGTTATATTGATGATAATATATGTAATAAGTATAATTATTACAGTTCTAGCGATAATAACTCCATTATATGGGTAATAATGCATGTTATATTGATAATAATATATGTAATAAGTATAATTATTACAGTTCTAGCGATAATAACTGCATAATATGGGTAATAATGCATGTTATATTGCTAATAATATAAGTAATAAGTATAATTATTACAGTTCTAGCGATAATAACTGCATTATATGCGTAATAATGCATGTTATATTGATGATAATAAAAGTACTAAGTATATTTATTATAGTTCTAGCGATTATAACTGCATAATATGCGTAATAATGCATGTTATATTGATAATAATATAAGTAATAAGTATAATTATTACAGTTCTAGCGATAATAACTCCATTATATAGGTAATAATTCATGTTATATTGATAATAATATAAGTAATAAGCATAATTATTACAGTTCTAGCGATAATAACTCCATTATATGGGTAATAATGCATGTTATATTAATAATATCGGGAGTAATAAGTATATTTATTATAGTTCTAGCGATAATAATAGTACAATATGGCTAATAGTGCTGGTTGTATTGATAATAACAAAAGTAATATGTATATTTATTATAGTTCTAGCGATAATAACTGCATAATATGGGTAATAATGCATGTTATATTGATAATAATATAAGTAATAAGTATAATTATTACAGTTCTAGCGATAATAACAGCATTATTTGGGTAATAATGGATGTTATATTGATAATATCGGGAGTAATACGTATAATTATTGCAGTTCTAGCGATAATACTAGTAAAATATGGCTAATAGTGCATGTTATATTGATAATAATAAAAGTAATAAGTATATTTATTACAGTTCTAGCGATAATAACTGCATTATACGGGTAATAATGCATGTTATATTGATAATAATATAAGTAATAAGTATAATTATTACAGTTCTAGCGATAATAACTGCATTATATGGGTAATAATGCATGTTATATTGATAATATCGGGAGTAATAAGTATAATTATTATAGTTCTAGCGATAATAATAGTATAATATGGCTAATAGTGCATGTTCCATTGATAACAATAAAAGTAATAAGTATAATTATTACAGTTCTAGCGATAATAACTGCATTATATGCGTAATAATGCATGTTATATTGATGATAATATATGTAATAAGTATAATTATTACAGTTCTAGCGATAATAACTGCATTATATGGGTAATAATGCATGTTATATTGATAATATCGGGAGTAATAAGTATAATTATTATAGTTCTAGCGATAATAATAGTATAATATGGCTAATAGTGCATGTTCCATTGATAATAATAAAAGTAATAAGTATATTTATTATACTTCTATCGATAATAACTGCATAATATGGGTAATAATGCATGTTATATTGATGATAATAAAAGTAATACGTATATTTATTATAGTTCTACCGATAATAACTGCATTATATGCGTAATAATTCATGTTATATTGATAATATCGGGAGTAATAAGCATATTTATTATACTTCTGTCGATAATAACTGCATTATATGGGTAATAATGCATGTTATATTGCTAATAATATAAGTAATAAGTATAATTATTACAGTTCTAGCGATAATAACTGCATTATATGCGTAATAATGCATGTTATATTGATGATAATATATGTAATAAGTATAATTATTACAGTTCTAGCGATAATAACTCCATTATATGGGTAATAATGCATGTTATATTGATAATAATATAAGTAATAAGTATAATTATTACAGTTCTAGCGATAATAACTGCATTATATGCGAAATAATGCATGTTATATTGATGATAATAAAAGTACTAAGTATATTTATTATAGTTCTAGCGATTATAACTGCATAATATGCGTAATAATGCATGTTATATTGATAATAATGTAAGTAATAAGTATAATTATTACAGTTCTAGCGATAATAACTCCATTATATAGGTAATAATTCATGTTATATTAATAATAATATAAGTAATAAGCATAATTATTACAGTTCTAGCGATAATAACTGCATTATTTGGGTAATAATGGATGTTATATTGATAATATCGGGAGTAATACGTATAATTATTGCAATTCTAGCGATAATACTAGTAAAATATGGCTAATAGTGCATGTTATATTGATAATAATAAAAGTAATAAGTATAATTATTACAATTCTAGCGATAATAACTGCATTATATGGGTAATAATGCATGTTATATTGATAATATCGGGAGTAATAAGTATAATTATTATAGTTCTAGCGATAATAATAGTATAATATGGCTAATAGTGCATGTTCCATTGATAATAATAAAAGTAATAAGTATATTTATTATAGTTCTATCGATAATAACTGCATAATATGGGTAATAATGCATATTATATTGATAATAATATATGTAATAAGTATAATTATTACAGTTCTAGCGATAATAACTCCATTATATGGGTAATAATGCATGTTATATTGATAATATCGGGAGTAATAACTATATTTATTATAGTTCTAGCGATAATAATAGTATAATATGGCTAATAGTGCATGTTCTATTGATAATAATAAAAGTAATAAGTATAATAATTACAGTTCTAGCGATGATAACTGCATAACATGGGTAATATTGCACGTTATATTGCTAATAATATAAGTAATAAGTATAATTATTACAGTTCTAGCGATAATAACTGCATAATGTGGGTAATAATGCACGTTATATTGCTAATAATATAAGTAATAAGTATAATTATTACAGTTCTAGCGATAATAACTGCATTATATGGGTAACTATGCATGTTATATTGATAATATCGGGAGTAATAAGTATAATTATTATAGTTCTAGCGATAATAATAGTATAATATGGCTAATAGTGCAAGTTCTATTGATAATAATAAAAGTTATAAGTATAATTATTACAGTTCTAGCGATGATAACTGCATAACATGGGTAATATTGCACGTTATATTGCTAATAATATAAGTAATAAGTATAATTATTACAGTTCTAGCGATAATAACTGCATTATATGCGTAATAATGCATGTTATATTGATGATAATATATGTAATAAATATAATTATTACAGTTCTAGCGATAATAACTCCATTATATAGGTAATAATGCATGTTATATTGATAATAATATAAGTAATAAGTATAATTATTACAGTTCTAGCGATGATAACTGCATAACATGGGTAATATTGCACGTTATATTGCTAATAATATAAGTAATAAGTATTATTATTACAGTTCTAGCGATAATAACTGCATTATATGCGTAATAATGCATGTTATATTGATGATAATAAAAGTACTAAGTATATTTATTATAGTTCTAGCGATTATAACTGCATAATATGCGTAATAATGCATGTTATATTGATAATAATATAAGTAATAAGTATAATTATTACAGTTCTAGCGATAATAACTGCATTATATGGGTAATAATGCATGTTATATTGATAATATCGGGAGTAATAAGTATAATTATTATAGTTCTAGCGATAATAATAGTATAATATGGCTAATAGTGCATGTTCCATTGATAATAATAAAAGTAATAAGTATAATTATTACAGTTCTAGCGATAATAACTGCATTATATGCGTAATAATGCATGTTATATTGATGATAATATATGTAATAAGTATAATTATTACAGTTCTAGCGATAATAACTCCATTATATGGGTAATAATGCATGTTATATTGATAATAATATAAGTAATAAGTATAATTATTACAGTTCTAGCGATAATAACTGCATAATGTGGTTAATAATGCACGTTATGTTGCTAATAATATAAGTAATAAGTATAATTATTACAGTTCTAGCGATAATAACTGCATTATATGGGTAATAATGCATGTTATATTGATAATATCGGGAGTAATAAGTATAATTATTATAGTTCTATCGATAATAATAGTATAATATGGCTAATAGTGCATGTTCCATTGATAATAATAAAAGTAATAAGTATAATTATTACAGTTCTAGCGATAATAACTGCATTATATGCGTAATAATGCATGTTATATTGATGATAATATATGTAATAAGTATAATTATTACAGTTCTAGCGATAATAACTGCATTATATGCGTAATAATGCATGTTATATTGATGATAATATATGTAATAAGTATAATTATTACAGTTCTAGCGATAATAACTCCATTATATGGGTAATAATGCATGTTATATTGATAATAATATAAGTAATAAGTATAATTATAACAGTTCTAGCGATAATAACTGCATAATGTGGTTAATAATGCACGTTATGTTGCTAATAATATAAGTAATAAGTATAATTATTACAGTTCTAGCGATAATAACTGCATTATATGGGTAATAATGCATGTTATATTGATAATATCGGGAGTAATAAGTATAATTATTACAGTTCTAGCGATAATAACTCCATTATATGCGTAATAATGCATGTTATATTGATGATAATATATGTAATAAGTATAATTATTACAGTTCTAGCGATAATAACTCCATTATATGGGTAATAATGCATGTTATATTGATAATAATATAAGTAATAAGTATAATTATTACAGTTCTAGCGATAATAACTGCATAATGTGGTTAATAATGCACGTTATGTTGCTAATAATATAAGTAATAAGTATAATTATTACAGTTCTAGCGATAATAACTGCATTATATGGGTAATAATGCATGTTATATTGATAATATCGGGAGTAATAAGTATAATTATTATAGTTCTAGCGATAATAATCGTATAATATGGCTAATAGTGCATGTTCCATTGATAATAATAAAAGTAATGAGTATAATTATTACAGTTCTAGCGATAATAACTGCATTATATGCGTAATAATGCATGTTATATTGATGATACTATATGTAATAAGTATAATTATTACAGTTCTAGCGATAATAACTCCATTATATGGGTAATAATGCATGTTATATTGATAATAATATAAGTAATAAGTATAATTATTACAATTCTAGCGATAATAACTGCATTATATGGGTAATAATGCATGTTATATTGATAATATCGGGAGTAATGAGTATAATTATTATAGTTCTAGCGATAATAATAGTATAATATGGCTAATAGTGCATGTTCCATTGATAATAATAAAAGTAATGAGTATATTTATTATAGTTCTATCGATAATAACTGCATTATATGGGTAATAATGCATGTTATATTGATAATAATATAAGTAATAAGTATAATTATTACAATTCTAGCGATAATAACTGCATTATATGGGTAATAATGCATGTTATATTGATAATATCGGGAGTAATGAGTATAATTATTATAGTTCTAGCGATAATAATAGTATAATATGGCTAATAGTGCATGTTCCATTGATAATAATAAATGTAATAAGTATAATTATTACAGTTCTAGCGATAATAACTGCATTATATGCGTAATAATGCATGTTATATTGATGATAATATATGTAATAAGTATAATTATTACAGTTCTAGCGATAATAACTCCATTATATGGGTAATAATGCATGTTATATTGATAATAATATAAGTAATAAGTATAATTATTACAGTTCTAGCGATAATAACTGCATAATGTGGTTAATAATGCACGTTATGTTGCTAATAATATAAGTAATAAGTATAATTATTACAGTTCTAGCGATAATAACTGCATTATATGGGTAATAATGCATGTTATATTGATAATATCGGGAGTAATAAGTATAACTATTATAGTTCTAGCGATAATAATCGTATAATATGGCTAATAGTGCATGTTCTATTGATAATAATAAAAGTAATGAGTATAATTATTACAGTTCTAGCGATAATAACTGCATTATATGCGTAATAATGCATGTTATATTGCTAATAATATAAGTAATAAGTATAATTATTACAGTTCTAGCGATAATAACTGCATTATATGCGTAATAATGCATGTTATATTGATGATAATATATGTAATAAGTATAATTATTACAGTTCTAGCGATAATAACTCCATTATATGGGTAATAATGCATGTTATATTGATAATAATATAAGTAATAAGTATAATTATTACAGTTCTAGCGATAATAACTGCATTATATGCGTAATAATGCATGTTATATTGATGATAATAAAAGTACTAAGTATATTTATTATAGTTCTAGCGATTATAACTGCATAATATGCGTAATAATGCATGTTATATTGATAATAATGTAAGTAATAAGTATAATTATTACAGTTCTAGCGATAATAACTCCATTATATAGGTAATAATTCATGTTATATTAATAATAATATAAGTAATAAGCATAATTATTACAGTTCTAGCGATAATAACTGCATTATTTGGGTAATAATGCATGTTATATTGATAATATCGGGAGTAATAACTATATTTATTATAGTTCTAGCGATAATAATAGTATAATATGGCTAATAGTGCATGTTCTATTGATAATAATAAAAGTAATAAGTATAATAATTACAGTTCTAGCGATGATAACTGCATAACATGGGTAATATTGCACGTTATATTGCTAATAATATAAGTAATAAGTATAATTATTACAGTTCTAGCGATAATAACTGCATTATATGCGTAATAATGCATGTTATATTGATGATAATATATGTAATAAGTATAATTATTACAGTTCTAGCGATAATAACTCCATTATATGGGTAATAATGCATGTTATATTGATAATAATATAAGTAATAAGTATAATTATTACAGTTCTAGCGATAATAACTGCATAATGTGGGTAATAATGCACGTTATATTGCTAATAATATAAGTAATAAGTATAATTATTACAGTTCTAGCGATAATAACTGCATTATATGGGTAACTATGCATGTTATATTGATAATATCGGGAGTAATAAGTATAATTATTATAGTTCTAGCGATAATAATAGTATAATATGGCTAATAGTGCAAGTTCTATTGATAATAATAAAAGTTATAAGTATAATTATTACAGTTCTAGCGATGATAACTGCATAACATGGGTAATATTGCACGTTATATTGCTAATAATATAAGTAATAAGTATAATTATTACAGTTCTAGCGATAATAACTGCATTATATGCGTAATAATGCATGTTATATTGATGATAATATATGTAATAAATATAATTATTACAGTTCTAGCGATAATAACTCCATTATATAGGTAATAATGCATGTTATATTGATAATAATATAAGTAATAAGTATAATTATTACAGTTCTAGCGATGATAACTGCATAACATGGGTAATATTGCACGTTATATTGCTAATAATATAAGTAATAAGTATTATTATTACAGTTCTAGCGATAATAACTGCATTATATGCGTAATAATGCATGTTATATTGATGATAATAAAAGTACTAAGTATATTTATTATAGTTCTAGCGATTATAACTGCATAATATGCGTAATAATGCATGTTATATTGATAATAATATAAGTAATAAGTATAATTATTACAGTTCTAGCGATAATAACTGCATTATATGGGTAATAATGCATGTTATATTGATAATATCGGGAGTAATAAGTATAATTATTATAGTTCTAGCGATAATAATAGTATAATATGGCTAATAGTGCATGTTCCATTGATAATAATAAAAGTAATAAGTATAATTATTACAGTTCTAGCGATAATAACTGCATTATATGCGTAATAATGCATGTTATATTGATGATAATATATGTAATAAGTATAATTATTACAGTTCTAGCGATAATAACTCCATTATATGGGTAATAATGCATGTTATATTGATAATAATATAAGTAATAAGTATAATTATTACAGTTCTAGCGATAATAACTGCATTATATGGGTAATAATGCATGTTATATTGATAATATCGGGAGTAATAAGTATAATTATTATAGTTCTATCGATAATAATAGTATAATATGGCTAATAGTGCATGTTCCATTGATAATAATAAAAGTAATAAGTATAATTATTACAGTTCTAGCGATAATAACTGCATTATATGCGTAATAATGCATGTTATATTGATGATAATATATGTAATAAGTATAATTATTACAGTTCTAGCGATAATAACTCCATTATATGGGTAATAATGCATGTTATATTGATAATAATATAAGTAATAAGTATAATTATTACAGTTCTAGCGATAATAACTGCATAATGTGGTTAATAATGCACGTTATGTTGCTAATAATATAAGTAATAAGTATAATTATTACAGTTCTAGCGATAATAACTGCATTATATGGGTAATAATGCATGTTATATTGATAATATCGGGAGTAATAAGTATAATTATTACAGTTCTAGCGATAATAACTCCATTATATGCGTAATAATGCATGTTATATTGATGATAATATATGTAATAAGTATAATTATTACAGTTCTAGCGATAATAACTCCATTATATGGGTAATAATGCATGTTATATTGATAATAATATAAGTAATAAGTATAATTATTACAGTTCTAGCGATAATAACTGCATAATGTGGTTAATAATGCACGTTATGTTGCTAATAATATAAGTAATAAGTATAATTATTACAGTTCTAGCGATAATAACTGCATTATATGGGTAATAATGCATGTTATATTGATAATATCGGGAGTAATAAGTATAATTATTATAGTTCTAGCGATAATAATCGTATAATATGGCTAATAGTGCATGTTCCATTGATAATAATAAAAGTAATGAGTATAATTATTACAGTTCTAGCGATAATAACTGCATTATATGCGTAATAATGCATGTTATATTGATGATACTATATGTAATAAGTATAATTATTACAGTTCTAGCGATAATAACTCCATTATATGGGTAATAATGCATGTTATATTGATAATAATATAAGTAATAAGTATAATTATTACAATTCTAGCGATAATAACTGCATTATATGGGTAATAATGCATGTTATATTGATAATATCGGGAGTAATGAGTATAATTATTATAGTTCTAGCGATAATAATAGTATAATATGGCTAATAGTGCATGTTCCATTGATAATAATAAAAGTAATGAGTATATTTATTATAGTTCTATCGATAATAACTGCATTATATGGGTAATAATGCATGTTATATTGATAATAATATAAGTAATAAGTATAATTATTACAATTCTAGCGATAATAACTGCATTATATGGGTAATAATGCATGTTATATTGATAATATCGGGAGTAATGAGTATAATTATTATAGTTCTAGCGATAATAATAGTATAATATGGCTAATAGTGCACGTTCCACTGATAATAATAAAAGTAATAAGTATAATTATTACAGTTCTAGCGATAATAACTGCATTATATGCGTAATAATGCATGTTATATTGATGATAATATATGTAATAAGTATAATTATTACAGTTCTAGCGATAATAACTCCATTATATGGGTAATAATGCATGTTATATTGATAATAATATAAGTAATAAGTATAATTATTACAGTTCTAGCGATAATAACTGCATAATGTGGTTAATAATGCACGTTATGTTGCTAATAATATAAGTAATAAGTATAATTATTACAGTTCTAGCGATAATAACTGCATTATATGGGTAATAATGCATGTTATATTGATAATATCGGGAGTAATAAGTATAATTATTATAGTTCTAGCGATAATAATCGTATAATATGGCTAATAGTGCATGTTCCATTGATAATAATAAAAGTAATGAGTATAATTATTACAGTTCTAGCGATAATAACTGCATTATATGCGTAATAATGCATGTTATATTGCTAATAATATAAGTAATAAGTATAATTATTACAGTTCTAGCGATAATAACTGCATTATATGCGTAATAATGCATGTTATATTGATGATAATAAAAGTACTAAGTATATTTATTATAGTTCTAGCGATTATAACTGCATAATATGCGTAATAATGCATGTTATATTGATAATAATATAAGTAATAACTATAATTATTACAGTTCTAGCGATAATAACTCCATTATATAGGTAATAATGCATGTTATATTGATAATAATATAAGTAATAAGTATAATTATTACAGTTCTAGCGATAATAACAGCATTATTTGGGTAATAATGGATGTTATATTGATAATATCGGGAGTAATGAGTATAATTATTATAGTTCTAGCGATAATAATAGTATAATATGGCTAATAGTGCATGTTCCATTGATAATAATAAAAGTAATGAGTATATTTATTATAGTTCTATCGATAATAACTGCATTATATGGGTAATAATGCATGTTATATTGATAATAATATAAGTAATAAGTATAATTATTACAATTCTAGCGATAATAACTGCATTATATGGGTAATAATGCATGTTATATTGATAATATCGGGAGTAATGAGTATAATTATTATAGTTCTAGCGATAATAATAGTATAATATGGCTAATAGTGCATGTTCCATTGATAATAATAAAAGTAATAAGTATAATTATTACAGTTCTAGCGATAATAACTGCATTATATGCGTAATAATGCATGTTATATTGATGATAATATATGTAATAAGTATAATTATTACAGTTCTAGCGATAATAACTGCATTATATGGGTAATAATGCATGTTATATTGATAATATCGGGAGTAATAAGTATAATTATTATAGTTCTAGCGATAATAATAGTATAATATGGCTAATAGTGCATGTTCCATTGATAATAATAAAAGTAATAAGTATATTTATTATACTTCTATCGATAATAACTGCATAATATGGGTAATAATGCATGTTATATTGATGATAATAAAAGTAATACGTATATTTATTATAGTTCTACCGATAATAACTGCATTATATGCGTAATAATCCATGTTATATTGATAATATCGGGAGTAATAAGCATATTTATTATACTTCTGTCGATAATAACTGCATTATATGGGTAATAATGCATGTTATATTGCTAATAATATAAGTAATAAGTATAATTATTACAGTTCTAGCGATAATAACTGCATTATATGCGTAATAATGCATGTTATATTGATGATAATATATGTAATAAGTATAATTATTACAGTTCTAGCGATAATAACTCCATTATATGGGTAATAATGCATGTTATATTGATAATAATATAAGTAATAAGTATAATTATTACAGTTCTAGCGATAATAACTGCATTATATGCGTAATAATGCATGTTATATTGATGATAATAAAAGTACTAAGTATATTTATTATAGTTCTAGCGATTATAACTGCATAATATGCGTAATAATGCATGTTATATTGATAATAATGTAAGTAATAAGTATAATTATTACAGTTCTAGCGATAATAACTCCATTATATAGGTAATAATTCATGTTATATTAATAATAATATAAGTAATAAGCATAATTATTACAGTTCTAGCGATAATAACTGCATTATTTGGGTAATAATGGATGTTATATTGATAATATCGGGAGTAATACGTATAATTATTGCAGTTCTAGCGATAATACTAGTAAAATATGGCTAATAGTGCATGTTATATTGATAATAATAAAAGTAATAAGTATAATTATTACAATTCTAGCGATAATAACTGCATTATATGGGTAATAATGCATGTTATATTGATAATATCGGGAGTAATAACTATATTTATTATAGTTCTAGCGATAATAATAGTATAATATGGCTAATAGTGCATGTTCTATTGATAATAATAAAAGTAATAAGTATAATAATTACAGTTCTAGCGATGATAACTGCATAACATGGGTAATATTGCACGTTATATTGCTAATAATATAAGTAATAAGTATAATTATTACAGTTCTAGCGATAATAACTGCATTATATGCGTAATAATGCATGTTATATTGATGATAATATATGTAATAAGTATAATTATTACAGTTCTAGCGATAATAACTCCATTATATGGGTAATAATGCATGTTATATTGATAATAATATAAGTAATAAGTATAATTATTACAGTTCTAGCGATAATAACTGCATAATGTGGGTAATAATGCACGTTATATTGCTAATAATATAAGTAATAAGTATAATTATTACAGTTCTAGCGATAATAACTGCATTATATGGGTAACTATGCATGTTATATTGATAATATCGGGAGTAATAAGTATAATTATTATAGTTCTAGCGATAATAATAGTATAATATGGCTAATAGTGCAAGTTCTATTGATAATAATAAAAGTTATAAGTATAATTATTACAGTTCTAGCGATGATAACTGCATAACATGGGTAATATTGCACGTTATATTGCTAATAATATAAGTAATAAGTATAATTATTACAGTTCTAGCGATAATAACTGCATTATATGCGTAATAATGCATGTTATATTGATGATAATATATGTAATAAATATAATTATTACAGTTCTAGCGATAATAACTCCATTATATAGGTAATAATGCATGTTATATTGATAATAATATAAGTAATAAGTATAATTATTACAGTTCTAGCGATGATAACTGCATAACATGGGTAATATTGCACGTTATATTGCTAATAATATAAGTAATAAGTATTATTATTACAGTTCTAGCGATAATAACTGCATTATATGCGTAATAATGCATGTTATATTGATGATAATAAAAGTACTAAGTATATTTATTATAGTTCTAGCGATTATAACTGCATAATATGCGTAATAATGCATGTTATATTGATAATAATATAAGTAATAAGTATAATTATTACAATTCTAGCGATAGTAACTGCATTATATGGGTAATAATGCATGTTATATTGATAATATCGGGAGTAATAAGTATAATTATTATAGTTCTAGCGATAATAATAGTAAAATATGGCTAATAGTGCATGTTATATTGATAATAATAAAAGTAATAAGTATATTTATTATACTTCTGTCGATAATAACTGCATTATATGGGTGATAATGCATGTTATATTGATAATAATGTACGTATTAAGTATAATTATTACAGTTCTAGCGATAATAACTCCATTATATAGGTAATAATGCATGTTATATTGATAATAATATACGTAATAAGTATAATTATTACAGTTCTAGCGATAATAACTCCATTATATGGGTAATAATGCATGTTATATTGATAATAATATAAGTAATAGGTATAATTATTACAGTTCTAGCGATAATAACTGCATAATATGGGTAATAATGCACGTTATATTGCTAATAATATAAGTAATAAGTATAATTATTATAGTTCTACCGATAATAACTGCATTATATGCGTAATAATCCATGTTATATTGATAATATCGGGAGTAATAAGTATATTTATTATACTTCTGTCGATAATAACTGCATTATATGGGTAATAATGCATGTTATATTGATAATAATATAAGTAATAAGTATAATTATTACAGTTCTAGCGATAATAACTGCATTATATGGGTAATAATGCATGTTATATTGATAATATCGGGAGTAATAAGTATAATTATTATAGTTCTAGCGATAATAATAGTATAATATGGCTAATAGTGCATGCTCCATTGATAATAATAAAAGTAATAAGTATAATTATTACAGTTCTAGCGATAATAACTGCATTATATGCGTAATAATGCATGTTATATTGATGATAATATATGTAATAAGTATAATTATTACAGTTCTAGCGATAATAACTCCATTATATGGGTAATAATGCATGTTATATTGATAATAATATAAGTAATAAGTATAATTATTACAGTTCTAGCGATAATAACTGCATAATGTGGGTAATAATGCACGTTATATTGCTAATAATATAAGTAATAAGTATAATTATTACAGTTCTAGCGATAATAACTGCATTATATGCGTAATAATGCATGTTATATTGATGATAATATATGTAATAAGTATAATTATTACAGTTCTAGCGATAATAACTCCATTATATGGGTAATAATGCATGTTATATTGATAATAATATAAGTAATAAGTATAATTATTACAGTTCTAGCGATAATAACTTTATTATATGCGTAATAATGCATGTTATATTGATGATAATAAAAGTACTAAGTATATTTATTATAGTTCTAGCGATTATAACTGCATAATATGCGTAATAATGCATGTTATATTGATAATAATGTAAGTAATAAGTATAATTATTACAGTTCTAGCGATAATAACTCCATTATATAGGTAATAATTCATGTTATATTGATAATAATATAAGTAATAAGCATAATTATTACAGTTCTAGCGATAATAACTGCATTATTTGGGTAATAATGGATGTTATATTGATAATATCGGGAGTAATACGTATAATTATTGCAGTTCTAGCGATAATACTAGTAAAATATGGCTAATAGTGCATGTTATATTGATAATAATAAAAGTAATAAGTATAATTATTACAATTCTAGCGATAATAACTGCATTATATGGGTAATAATGCATGTTATATTAATAATATCGGGAGTAATAAGTATAATTATTATAGTTCTAGCGATAATAATAGTATAATATGGCTAATAGTGCATGTTCCATTGATAATAATAAAAGTAATAAGTATATTTATTATAGTTCTATCGATAATAACTGCATAATATGGGTAATAATGCATGTTATATTGATAATAATATATGTAATAAGTATAATTATTACAGTTCTAGCGATAATAACTCCATTATATGGGTAATAATGCATGTTATATTGATAATATCGGGAGTAATAACTATATTTATTATAGTTCTAGCGATAATAATAGTATAATATGGCTAATAGTGCATGTTCTATTGATAATAATAAAAGTAATAAGTATAATAATTACAGTTCTAGCGATGATAACTGCATAACATGGGTAATATTGCACGTTATATTGCTAATAATATAAGTAATAAGTATAATTATTACAGTTCTAGCGATAATAACTGCATTATATGCGTAATAATGCATGTTATATTGATGATAATATATGTAATAAGTATAATTATTACAGTTCTAGCGATAATAACTCCATTATATGGGTAATAATGCATGTTATATTGATAATAATATAAGTAATAAGTATAATTATTACAGTTCTAGCGATAATAACTGCATAATGTGGGTAATAATGCACGTTATATTGCTAATAATATAAGTAATAAGTATAATTATTACAGTTCTAGCGATAATAACTGCATTATATGGGTTACTATGCATGTTATATTGATAATATCGGGAGTAATAAGTATAATTATTATAGTTCTAGCGATAATAATAGTATAATATGGCTAATAGTGCATGTTCTATTGATAATAATAAAAGTTATAAGTATAATTATTACAGTTCTAGCGATGATAACTGCATAACATGGGTAATATTGCACGTTATATTGCTAATAATATAAGTAATAAGTATAATTATTACAGTTCTAGCGATAATAACTGCATTATATGCGTAATAATGCATGTTATATTGATGATAATATATGTAATAAATATAATTATTACAGTTCTAGCGATAATAACTCCATTATATAGGTAATAATGCATGTTATATTGGTAATAATATAAGTAATAAGTATAATTATTACAGTTCTAGCGATGATAACTGCATAACATGGGTAATATTGCACGTTATATTGCTAATAATATAAGTTATAAGTATAATTATTACAGTTCTAGCGATAATAACTGCATTATATGCGTAATAATGCATGTTATATTGATGATAATAAAAGTACTAAGTATATTTATTATAGTTCTAGCGATTATAACTGCATAATATGCGTAATAATGCATGTTATATTGATAATAATATAAGTAATAAGTATAATTATTACAATTCTAGCGATAGTAACTGCATTATATGGGTAATAATGCATGTTAAATTGATAATATCGGGAGTAATATGTATAATTATTATAGTTCTAGCGATAATAATAGTAAAATATGGCTAATAGTGCATGTTATATTGATAATAATAAAAGTAATAAGTATATTTATTATACCTCTGTCGATAATAACTGCATTATATGGGTGATAATGCATGTTATATTGATAATAATGTACGTATTAAGTATAATTATTACAGTTCTAGCGATAATAACTCCATTATATAGGTAATAATGCATGTTATATTGATAATAATATACGTAATAAGTATAATTATTACAGTTCTAGCGATAATAACTCCATTATATGGGTAATAATGCATGTTATATTGATAATAATATAAGTAATAGGTATAATTATTACAGTTCTAGCGATAATACCTGCATAATATGGGTAATAATGCACGTTATATTGCTAATAATATAAGTAATAAGTATAATTATTATAGTTCTACCGATAATAACTGCATTATATGCGTAATAATCCATGTTATATTGATAATATCGGGAGTAATAAGTATATTTATTATACTTCTGTCGATAATAACTGCATTATATGGGTAATAATGCATGTTATATTGATAATAATATATGTAATAAGTATAATTATTACAGTTCTAGCGATAATAACTCCATTATATGGGTAATAATGCATGTTATATTGATAATATCGGGAGTAATAACTATATTTATTATAGTTCTAGCGATAATAATAGTATAATATGGCTAATAGTGCATGTTCTATTGGTAATAATAAAAGTAATAAGTATAATTATTACAGTTCTAGCGATAATAACTGCATTATATGCGTAATAATGCATGTTATATTGATGATAATATATGTAATAAGTATAATTATTACAGTTCTAGCGATAATAACTCCATTATATGGGTAATAATGCATGTTATATTGATAATAATATAAGTAATAAGTATAATTATTACAGTTCTAGCGATAATAACTGCATAATGTGGGTAATAATGCACGTTATATTGCTAATAATATAAGTAATAAGTATAATTATTACAGTTCTAGCGATAATAACTGCATTATATGCGTAATAATGCATGTTATATTGATGATAATATATGTAATAAGTATAATTATTACAGTTCTAGCGATAATAACTCCATTATATGGGTAATAATGCATGTTATATTGATAATAATATAAGTAATAAGTATAATTATTACAGTTCTAGCGATAATAACTTTATTATATGCGTAATAATGCATGTTATATTGATGATAATAAAAGTACTAAGTATATTTATTATAGTTCTAGCGATTATAACTGCATAATATGCGTAATAATGCATGTTATATTGATAATAATGTAAGTCATAAGTATAATTATTACAGTTCTAGCGATAATAACTCCATTATATAGGTAATAATTCATGTTATATTGATAATAATATAAGTAATAAGCATAATTATTACAGTTCTAGCGATAATAACTGCATTATTTGGGTAATAATGGATGTTATATTGATAATAATATAAGTAATAGGTATAATTATTACAGTTCTAGCGATAATAACTGCATAATATGGGTAATAATGCACGTTATATTGCTAATAATATAAGTAATAAGTATAATTATTATAGTTCTACCGATAATAACTGCATTATATGCGTAATAATCCATGTTATATTGATAATATCGGGAGTAATAAGTATATTTATTATACTTCTGTCGATAATAACTGCATTATATGGGTAATAATGCATGTTATATTGATGATAATGAAAGTAGTAAGTATATTTATTACAGTTCTAGCGATAATAACTGCATTATATGCGTAATAAGGCATGTTATATTGATAATATAGGGAGTAATAAGTATAATTATTATAGTTCTAGCGATAATAATAGTAAAATATGGCAAATAGTGCATGTAATATTGATAATAATAAATGTAATAAGTATATTTATTACAGTTCTATCCAAAATAACTGCATAATATGGGTAATAATGCATGTTATATTGATGATAATAAAAGTAGTACGTATATTTATTATAGTTCTAGCGATAATAACTGCATAATATGAGTAATAATGCATGTTATATTGATGATAATATAAGTAATAAGTATAATTATTACAGTTCTAGCGATAATAACTGCATTATATGGGTAATAATGCATGTTATATTGATGATAATATAAGTAATAAGTATAATTATTACAGTTCTAGCGATAATAACTGCATTATATGGTTAATAATGCACGTTATATTGCTAACAATATAAGTAGTAAGTATAACTATTACAGTTCTATCGATAATAACTGCATAATATGGGTAATAATGCATGTTATATTGATAATAATATAAGTAATAAGTATAATTATTACAGTTCTATCGATAATAACTGCACTATATGGGTAATAATGCATGTTATATTGATGATAATGAAAGTAGTAAGTATATTTGTTACAGTTCTAGCGATAATAACTGCATTATATGCGTAATAATGCAAGTTATATTGATAATATCGGGAGTAATAAGCATAATTATTACAGTTCTAGCGATAAGAATAGTAAAATATGGCTAATAGTACATGTTATACTGATAATAATAAAAGTAATAAGTATATTTATTATACTTCTGTCGATAATAACTGCATTATATGGGTAATAATGCATGTTATATTGATGATAATGAAAGTAGTAAGTATATTTATTACAGCTCTAGCGATAATAACTGCATTATATGCGTAATAAGGCATGTTATATTGATAATATAGGGAGTAATAAGTATAATTCTTATAGTTCTAGCGAGAATAATAGTAAAATATGGCAAATAGTGCATGTGATATTGATAATAATAAATGTAATAAGTATATTTATTACAGTTCTATCCAAAATAACTGCATAATATGGGGAATAATGCATGTTATATTGATGATAATAAAAGTAATACGTATATTTATTATAGTTCCAGCGATAATAACTGCTTAATATGGGTAATAATGCATGTTATATTGATAATAATATAAGTAATACGTATAATTATTACAGTTCTATCGATAATAACTGCACAATATGGGTAATAATGCATGTTATATGGATAATAATATAAGTAATAAGTATATTTATTATACTTCTGTCGATAATAACTGCATTATATGGGTAATAATGCATGTTATATTGATGATAATGAAAGCAGTAAGTATATTTATTACAGTTCTAGCGATAATAACTGCATTATATGCGTAATAAGGCATGTTATATTGATAATATAGGGAGTAATAAGTATAATTATTATAGTTCTAGCGATAATAATAGTAAAATATGGCAAATAGTGCATGTAATATTGATAATAATAAATGTAATAAGTATATTTATTACAGTTCTATCCAAAATAACTGCATAATATGGGTAATAATGCATGTTATATTGATGATAATAAAAGTAGTACGTATATTTATTATAGTTCTAGCGATAATAACTGCATAATATGAGTAATAATGCATGTTATATTGATGATAATATAAGTAATAAGTATAATTATTACAGTTCTAGCGATAATAACTGCATTATATGGGTAATAATGCATGTTATATTGATGATAATATAAGTAATAAGTATAATTATTACAGTTCTAGCGATAATAACTGCATTATATGGTTAATAATGCACGTTATATTGCTAACAATATAAGTAGTAAGTATAACTATTACAGTTCTATCGATAATAACTGCATAATATGGGTAATAATGCATGTTATATTGATAATAATATAAGTAATAAGTATAATTATTACAGTTCTATCGATAATAACTGCACTATATGGGTAATAATGCATGTTATATTGATGATAATGAAAGTAGTAAGTATATTTGTTACAGTTCTAGCGATAATAACTGCATTATATGCGTAATAATGCAAGTTATATTGATAATATCGGGAGTAATAAGCATAATTATTACAGTTCTAGCGATAAGAATAGTAAAATATGGCTAATAGTACATGTTATACTGATAATAATAAAAGTAATAAGTATATTTATTATACTTCTGTCGATAATAACTGCATTATATGGGTAATAATGCATGTTATATTGATAATATCGGGAGCAATAAGTATAATTATTACAGTTCTAGCGATAATAACTGCATAATATGGGCAATAATGCATGTTATATTGATGATAATGAAAGTAGTAAGTATATTTATTACAGTTCTAGCGATAATAACTGCATTATTTGCGTAATAATGCATGTTATATTGATAATATCGGGAGTAATAAGTATAATTACTATAGTTCTAGCAATAATAAGAGTAAAATATGGCTAATAGTGCATGTTATATTGATAATAATAATAGTAATAACTATAATTATTACAGTTCTAGCGATAATAACTGCATTATATGGGTAATAATGCACGTTATATTGCTAATAATATAAGTAATAAGTGTAATTATTACAGTTCTAGCGATAATAACTGCATTATATGGGTAATAATGCATGTTATATTGATAATATTGGGAGTAATAAGTATATTTATTATAGTTCTAGCGATAATAACTGCATAATATGGGTAATAATGCATGTTATATTGATAATAATATAAGTAATAAGTATAATTATTACAGTTTAGCGATAATAACTGCATTATATGGGTAATAATGCATGTTATATTGATAATATTGGGAGTAATAAGTATATTTATTATAGTTCTAGCGATAATAACTGCATAATATGGGTAATAATGCATGTTATATTGATAATAATATAAGTAATAAGTATAATTATTACAGTTTAGCGATAATAACTGCATTATATGGGTAATAATGCACGTTATATTGCTAATAATATAAGTAACAAGTATAATTATTACAGTTCCAGCGATAATAACTGCATTATATGGGTAATAATGCATGTTATATTGATAATATCGGGAGTAATAAGTATAATTATTATAGTTCTAGCGATAATAATAGTAAAATATGGCAAATAGTGCATGTAATATTGATAATAATAAATGTAATAAGTATATTTATTACAGTTCTATCCAAAATAACTGCATCATATGGGTAATAATGCATGTTATATTGATGATAATAAAAGTAATACGTATATTTATTATAGTTCCAGCGATAATAACTGCATAATATGGGTAATAGTGCATGTTATATTGATAAAAATATAAGTAATATGTATAATTATTACGGTTCTAGCGATAATAACTGCATTATATGGGTAATAATGCACGTTATATTGCTAATAATATAAGTAACAAGTATAATTATTACAGTTCCAGCGATAATAACTGCATTATATGGGTAATAATGCATGTTATATTGATAATATCGGCTGTAATAAGTATAATTATTATTGTTCTAGCGATAATAATAGTAAAATATGGCAAATAGTGCATGTTATATTGATAATAATAAAAGTAATAAGTATATTTATTACAGTTCTACCGATAATAACTGCATAATGTGGGTAACAATGCATGTTATATTGATGATAATAAAAGTAATAAGTATAATTATTACAGTTCTAGCGATAATAACTCCATTATATGGGTAATAATGCATGTTATATTGATAATAATATAAGTAATAAGTATATTTATTATAGTTCTATCGATAATAATTGCATAATATGGGTAATAATGCATGTTATATTGATGATAATAAAAGTAATACGTATATTTATTATAGTTCTAACGATAATAACTGCATAATATGGGTAATAATGCATGTTATATTGATAATAATATAAGTAATAAGTATAATTATTACAGTTCTAGCGACAATAACTGCAATTTATGGGTAATAATGCACGTCATATTGCTAACAATATAAGTAATAAGTATAACTATTACAGTTCTAGCGATAATAACTGCATTATATGGGTAATAATGCATGTTATATTAATAATATCGGGCGTAATAAGTACAATTATTATAGTTCTAGCGATAATAATAGTACAATATGGCTAATAGTGCATGTTATATTGATAATAATAAAAGTAATAAGTATATTTATTACCGTTCTATCGATAATAACTGCACAATATGGGTAATAATGCATGTTATATTGATAATAATATAAGTAATAAGTATATTTATTATACTTCTGTCGATAATAACTGCATTATATGGGTAATAATGCATGTTATATTGATGATAATGAAAGTAGTAAGTATATTTATTACAGTTCTAGCGATAATAACTGCATTATATGCGTAATAAGGCATGTTATATTGATAATATAGGGAGTAATAAGTATAATTCTTATAGTTCTAGCGAGAATAATAGTAAAATATGGCAAATAGTGCATGTGATATTGATAATAATAAATGTAATAAGTATATTTATTACAGTTCTATCCAAAATAACTGCATAATATGGGGAATAATGCATGTTATATTGATGATAATAAAAGTAATACGTATATTTATTATAGTTCCAGCGATAATAACTGCTTAATATGGGCAATAATGCATGTTATATTGATAATAATATAAGTAATACGTATAATTATTACAGTTCTATCGATAATAACTGCACAATATGGGTAATAATGCATGTTATATGGATAATAATATAAGTAATAAGTATATTTATTATACTTCTGTCGATAATAACTGCATTATATGGGTAATAATGCATGTTATATTGATGATAATGAAAGTAGTAAGTATATTTGTTACAGTTCTAGCGATAATAACTGCATTATATGCGTAATAATGCAAGTTATATTGATAATATCGGGAGTAATAAGCATAATTATTACAGTTCTAGCGATAAGAATAGTAAAATATGGCTAATAGTACATGTTATACTGATAATAATAAAAGTAATAAGTATATTTATTATACTTCTGTCGATAATAACTGCATTATATGGGCAATAATGCATGTTATATTGATGATAATGAAAGTAGTAAGTATATTTATTACAGTTCTAGCGATAATAACTGCATTATTTGCGTAATAATGCATGTTATATTGATAATATCGGGAGTAATAAGTATAATTACTATAGTTCTAGCAATAATAATAGTAAAATATGGCTAATAGTGCATGTTATATTGATAATAATAATAGTAATAACTATAATTATTACAGTTCTAGCGATAATAACTGCATTATATGGGTAATAATGCACGTTATATTGCTAATAATATAAGTAATAAGTGTAATTATTACAGTTCTAGCGATAATAACTGCATTATATGGGTAATAATGCATGTTATATTGATAATATTGGGAGTAATAAGTATATTTATTATAGTTCTAGCGATAATAACTGCATAATATGGGTAATAATGCATGTTATATTGATAATAATATAAGCAATAAGTATAATTATTACAGTTTAGCGATAATAACTGCATTATATGGGTAATAATGCACGTTATATTGCTAATAATATAAGTAACAAGTATAATTATTACAGTTCCAGCGATAATAACTGCATTATATGGGTAATAATGCATGTTATATTGATAATATCGGGAGTAATAAGTATAATTATTATAGTTCTAGCGATAATAATAGTAAAATATGGCAAATAGTGCATGTAATATTGATAATAATAAATGTAATAAGTATATTTATTACAGTTCTATCCAAAATAACTGCATAATATGGGTAATAATGCATGTTATATTGATGATAATAAAAGTAGTACGTATATTTATTATAGTTCTAGCGATAATAACTGCATAATATGAGTAATAATGCATGTTATATTGATGATAATATAAGTAATAAGTATAATTATTACAGTTCTAGCGATAATAACTGCATTATATGGGTAATAATGCATGTTATATTGATGATAATATAAGTAATAAGTATAATTATTACAGTTCTAGCGATAATAACTGCATTATATGGTTAATAATGCACGTTATATTGCTAACAATATAAGTAGTAAGTATAACTATTACAGTTCTATCGATAATAACTGCATAATATGGGTAATAATGCATGTTATATTGATAATAATATAAGTAATAAGTATAATTATTACAGTTCTATCGATAATAACTGCACTATATGGGTAATAATGCATGTTATATTGATGATAATGAAAGTAGTAAGTATATTTGTTACAGTTCTAGCGATAATAACTGCATTATATAGGTAATAATGCATGTTATATTGATAATAATATACGTAATAAGTATAATTATTACAGTTCTAGCGATAATAACTGCATTATATGGGTAATAATGCACGTTATATTGCTAATAATATAAGTAATAAGTGTAATTATTACAGTTCTAGCGATAATAACTGCATTATATGGGTAATAATGCATGTTATATTGATAATATTGGGAGTAATAAGTATATTTATTATAGTTCTAGCGATAATAACTGCATAATATGGGTAATAATGCATGTTATATTGATAATAATATAAGCAATAAGTATAATTATTACAGTTTAGCGATAATAACTGCATTATATGGGTAATAATGCACGTTATATTGCTAATAATATAAGTAACAAGTATAATTATTACAGTTCCAGCGATAATAACTGCATTATATGGGTAATAATGCATGTTATATTGATAATATCGGGAGTAATAAGTATAATTATTATAGTTCTAGCGATAATAATAGTAAAATATGGCAAATAGTGCATGTAATATTGATAATAATAAATGTAATAAGTATATTTATTACAGTTCTATCCAAAATAACTGCATAATATGGGTAATAATGCATGTTATATTGATGATAATAAAAGTAGTACGTATATTTATTATAGTTCTAGCGATAATAACTGCATAATATGAGTAATAATGCATGTTATATTGATGATAATATAAGTAATAAGTATAATTATTACAGTTCTAGCGATAATAACTGCATTATATGGGTAATAATGCATGTTATATTGATGATAATATAAGTAATAAGTATAATTATTACAGTTCTAGCGATAATAACGGCATTATACGGGTAATAATGCATGTTATATTGATAATAATAAAAGTCATAAGTATATTTATTATACTTCTGTCGATAATAACTGCATTATATGGGTAATAATGCATGTTATATTGATAATGATTTAAGTAATAAGTATAATTATTAGAGTTCTAGCGATAATAACTCCATTATATGGGTAATAATGCATGTTATATTGATAATAGTATGACTAATAAGTATAATTATTACAGTTCTAGCGATAATAACTGCATTATATGGGTAATAATGCGTGTTATATTGATGATAATAAAAGTAATACGTACATTTATTATAGTTCTAGCGATAATAACTGCATAATATGGGTAATAGTGCATGTTATATTGATAATAATAAAAGTAATAAGTATATTTATTACACTTCTGTCGATAATAACTGCATTATATGGGTAATAATGCATGTTATATTGATAATAATATAAGTAATAGGTATAATTATTACAGTTCTAGCGATAATAACTCCATTATATGGGTAATAATGCATGTTATAATGATACTATCGGGAGTAATAAGTATAATTATTACAGTTCTAGCGATAATAACTGCATTATATGGGTAATAATGCACGTTATGTTGCTAATAATATAAGTAATAAGTATAACTATTACAGTTCTAGCGATAATAACGGCATTATACGGGTAATAATGCATGTTATATTGATAATAATAAAAGTAATAAGTATATTTATTATAGTTCTATCGATAATAACTGCACACTATGGGTAATAATGCATGTTATATTGATGATAATGAAAGTAGTAAGTATATTTGTTACAGTTCCAGCGATAATAACTGCATTATATGAGTAATAATGCATGTTATATTGATAATATCGGGAGTAATAAGTATAATTGTTACAGTTCTAGCGATAATACTAGTAAAATATGGCTACTAGTGCCTGTTATATTGATAATAATAAAAGTAATAAGTATATTTATTATACTTCTGTCGATAATAACTGCATTATATGGGTAATAATGCATGTTATATTGATAATATCGGGAGTAATATGTATAGTTATTATAGTTCTACCGATAATAATAGTAAAATATGGCTATAAGTGCCTGTTATATTGATAATAATAAAAGTAATAAGTATATTTATTATGATTCTGTCGATAATAACTGCATAATATGGGCAGTAATGCATGCTATATTAATAATAATATAAGTAATAAGTATAATTATTACAGTTCTAGCGATAATAACTGAATTATATGGGTAATAATGCATGTTATATTGATAATAATATAAGTAATAAGTATAGTTATTATACTTCTGTCGATAATAGCTGCATTATATGGGTAATAATGCATGTTATATTGATAATATCGGGAGTAATAAGTATAGTTATTACAGTTCTAGCGATACTAACTGCATAATATGGGCAATAATGCATATTATATTGATGATAATGAAAGTAGTAAGTATATTTATTACAGTTATAGCGATAATAACTGCATTATTTGCGTAATAATGCATGTTATATAGGTAATATCGGGAGTAATAAGTACAATTATTATAGTTCTAGCGATAATAATAGTAAAATATGGATATTAGTGCCTGTTATATTGATAATAATAAAAGTAATAAGTATATTTATTATACTGATGTCGATAATAACTGCATTATATGGGTAATAATGCATGTTATATTGATAATATCGGGAGTAATAAGTACAATTATTATAGTTCTAGCGATAATAATAGTAAAATATGGCAAATAGTGCATGTTATATTGATAAAAATAAAAGTAATAAGTATATTTATTACAGTTCTATCGATAATAACTGCGTAATATGGGTAATAATGCATGTTATATTGATGATAATAAAAGTAATAAGTATATTTATTATAGTTCTATCGATAATAACTGCATAATATGGGTAATAATGCATGTTATATTGATGATAATGAAAGTAGTAAGTATATTTATTAGAGTTCTAGCGATAATAACTGCATTATATGGGTAATAATGGATGTTATATTGATAATATCGGGTGTAATAAGTATAATTATTACAGTTCTAGCGATAATACTAGTAAAATATGGCTACTAGTGCCTGTTATATTGATAATAATAAAAGTAATAAGTATATTTATTATACTTCTGTCGATAATAACTGCATTATATGGGTAATAATGCATGTTATATTGATAATTATATAAGTAATAAGTATAATTATTACAGTTCTAGCGATAATAACTCCATTATATGGGTAATAATGCATGTTATATTGATAATAATATAAGTAATAGGTATAATTATTACAGTCCTAGCGATAATAACTCCATTATATGGGTAATAATGCATGTTATAATGATACTATCGGGAGTAATAAGTATAATTATTACAGTTTTAGCGATAATAACTGCATTATATGGGTAATAATGCACGTTATGTTGCTAATAATATAAGTAATAAGTATAATTATTACAGTTCTAGCGATAATAACGGCATTATACGGGTAATAATGCATGTTATATTGATAATAATAAAAGTAATAAGTATATTTATTATAGTTCTATCGATAATAACTGCATAATATGGGTAATAGTGCATGTTATATTGATAATAATAAAAGTAATAAGTATATTTATTATACTTCTGTCGATAATAACTGCATTATATGGGTAATAATGCATGTTATTACGATAATATCGGGAGTAATAAGTACAATTATTATAGTTCTAGCGATAATAATAGTAAAATATGGCAAATAGTGCATGTTATATTGATAAAAATAAAAGTAATAAGTATATTTATTACAGTTCTATCGATAATAACTGCATAATATGGGTAATAATGCATGTTATATTGATGATAATAAAAGTAATAAGTATATTTATTATACTTCTGTCGATAATAACTGCTTTATATGGGTAATAATGCATGTTATATTGATAATGATTTAAGTAATAAGTATAATTATTACAGTTCTAGCGATAATAACTCCATTATATGGGTAATAATGCATGTTATATTGATAATAGTATGACTAATAAGTATAATTATTACAGTTCTAGCGATAATAACTGCATTATATGGGTAATAATGCGTGTTATATTGATGATAATAAAAGTAATACGTATATTTATTATAGTTCTAGCGATAATAACTGCATAATATGGGTAATAGTGCATGTTATATTGATAATAATAAAAGTAATAAGTATATTTATTACACTTCTGTCGATAATAACTGCATTATATGGGTAATAATGCATGTTATATTGATAATAATATAAGTAATAGGTATAATTATTACAGCTCTAGCGATAATAACTCCATTATATGGGTAATAATGCATGTTATAATGATACTATCGGGAGTAATAAGTATAATTATTACAGTTCTAGCGATAATAACTGCATTATATGGGTAATAATGCACGTTATGTTGCTAATAATATAAGTAATAAGTATAATTATTACAGTTCTAGCGATAATAACGGCATTATACGGGTAATAATGCATGTTATATTGATAATAATAAAAGTAATAAGTATATTTATTATAGTTCTATCGATAATAACTGCACACTATGGGTAATAATGCATGTTATATTGATGATAATGAAAGTAGTAAGTATATTTGTTACAGTTCCAGCGATAATAACTGCATTATATGAGTAATAATGCATGTTATATTGATAATATCGGGAGTAATAAGTATAATTGTTACAGTTCTAGCGATAATACTAGTGAAATATGGCTACTAGTGCCTGTTATATTGATAATAATAAAAGTAATAAGTATATTTATTATACTTCTGTCGATAATAACTGCATTATATGGGTAATAATGCATGTTATATTGATAATATCGGGAGTAATATGTATAGTTATTATAGTTCTACCGATAATAATAGTAAAATATGGCTATTAGTGCCTGTTATATTGATAATAATAAAAGTAATAAGTATATTTATTATACTTCTGTCGATAATAACTGCATTATATGGGTAATAATGCATGTTATATTGATAATGATTTAAGTAATAAGTATAATTATTACAGTTCTAGCGATAATAACTGCATTATATGGGTAATAATGCGTGTTATATTGATGATAATAAAAGTAATACGTATATTTATTATAGTTCTAGCGATAATAACTGCATAATATGGGTAATAGTGCATGTTATATTGATAATAATAAAAGTAATAGGTATATTTATTATACTTCTGTCGATAATAACTGCATTATATGGGTAATAATGCATGTTATATTGATAATTATATAAGTAATAAGTATAATTATTACAGTTTTAGCGATAATACTAGTAAAATATGGCTACTAGTGCCTGTTATATTGATGATAATAAAAGTAATACGTATATTTATTATAGTTCTAGCGATAATAACTGCATAATATGGGTAATAGTGCATGTTATATTGATAATAATATAAGTAATAAGTATAATTATTACAGTTCTAGCGATAATAACTCCATTATATGGGTAACAATGCATGTTATATTGATAATAATATAAGTAATAAGTATAATTGTTACAGTTCTATCGATAATATCTCCATTATATGGGTGATAATGCATGTTATATTGATAATATCGGGAGTAATAAGTATAATTATTACAGTTCAGGCGATAATACTAGTAAAATATGGCTACTAGTGCCTCTTATATTGATAATAATAAAAGTAATAAGTATTTTTATTATACTTCTGTCGATAATAACTGCATTATATGGGTAATAATGCATGTTATATTGATGATAATGAAAGTAGTAAGTATATTTGTTACAGTTCCAGCGATAATAACTGCATTATATGAGTAATAATGCATGTTATATTGATAATATCGGGAGTAATAAGTATAATTATTACAGTTCTAGCGATAATAATAGTAAAATATGGCTATTAGTGCCTGTTATATTGATAATAATAAAAGCAATAAGTATATTTATTATACTTCTGTCGATAATAACTGCATTATATGGGTAATAATGCATGTTATATTGATAATAATATAAGTAATAAGTATAATTATTACAGTTCTAGCGATAATAACTGCATTATATGGGTAATAATGCACGTTATATTGCTAATAATATAAGTAATAAGTATAATTATTACAGTTCTAGCGATAATAATTGCATTATATGGGCAATAATGCTCGTTATATTGCTAATAATATAAGTAATAAGTATAATTATTACAGTTCTAGCAATAATAACTGCATTATATGGGTAATAATGCATGTTATATTGATAATATTGGGAGTAATAAGTATAATTATTATAGTTCTAGCGATAATAATAGTAAGATATGGCAAATAATGCATGTTATATTGATAATAATAAAAGTAATAAATATATTTATTACAGTTCTATCGATAATAACTGCATAATAAGGGTAATAATCTATGTTATATTGACGATAATGAAAGTAGTAAGTATATTTATTAGAGTTCTAGCGATAATAACTGCATTACATGGGTAATAATGCATGTTATATTGATAATATCGGGAGTAATAAGTATAATTATTACAGTTCTAGCGATAATAACTGCATAATATGGGCAATAATGCATGTTATATTGCTAATAATAAAAGCAATAAGTATATTTATTATAGTTCTATCGATAATAACTGCACAATATGGGTAATAATGCATGTTATATTGATGATAATGAAAGTAGTAAGTATATTTGTTACAGTTCTAGCGATAATAACTGCATTATATGAGTAATAATGCATGTTATATTGATAATATCGGGAGTAATAAGTATAATTATTACAGTTCTAGCGATAATAATAGTAAAATATGGCTATTAGTGCCTGTTATATTGATAATAATAAAAGTAATAAGTATATTTATGATACTTCTGTCGATAATAACTGCATTATATGGGTGATAATGCACGTTATATTGATAATAATATAAGTAATAAGTATAATTATTACAGTTCTAGCGATAATAGCTCCATTATATGGGTAATAATGCATGTTATATTGATAATAATATAAGTAATAAGTATAATTATTACAGTTCTAGCGATAATAACTGAATTATATGGGTAATAATGCATGTTATATTGATAACAATATAAGTAATAAGTATAGTTATTATACTTCTGTCGATAATAACTGCATTATATGGGTAATAATGCATGTTATATTGATAATATCGGGAGTAATAAGTATAGTTATTACAGTTCTAGCGATACTAACTGCATAATATGGGCAATAATGCATATTATATTGATGATAGTGAAAGTAGTAAGTATATTTATTACAGTTATAGCGATAATAACTGCATTATTTGCGTAATAATGCATGTGAAATTAGGTAATATCGGGAGTAATAAGTACAGTTATTATAGTTCTAGCGATAATAATAGTAAAATATGGATATTAGTGCCTGTTATATTGATAATAATAAAAGTAATAAGTATATTTATTATACTGATGTCGATAATAACTGCATTATATGGGTAATAATGCATGTTATATTGATAATATCGGGAGTAATAAGTGCAATTATTATAGTTCTAGCGTTAATAATAGTAAAATATGGCAGATAGTGCATGTTATATTGATAAAAATAAAAGTAATAAGTATATTTATTACAGTTCTAGCGATAATAACTGCATTATATGGGTAATAATGGATGTTATATTGATAATATCGGGTGTAATAAGTATAATTATTACAGTTCTAGCGATAATAATAGTAAAATATGGCTATTAGTGCCTGTTATATTGATAATAATAAAAGTAATAAGTATATTTATGATACTTCTGTCGATAATAACTGCATTATATGGGTGATAATGCATGTTATATTGATAATAATATAAGTAATAAGTATAATTATTACAGTTCTAGCGATAATAACTGCATTATATGGGTAATAATGCGTGTTATATTGATGATAATAAAAGTAAAACGTATATTTATTATAGTTCTAGCGATCATAACTGCATAATATGGGTAGTAGTGCATGTTATATTGATAATAATAAAAGTAATAAGTATATTTATTATACTTCTGTCGATAATAACTGCATTATATGGGTAATAATGCATGTTATATTGATAATGATTTAAGTAATAAGTATAATTATTACAGTTCTAGCGATAATAACTCCATTATATGGGTAATAATGCATGTTATATTGATAATAATATGAGTAATAAGTATAATTATTACAGTTCTAGCGATAATAACTGCATTATATGGGTAATAATGCGTGTTATATTGATGATAATAAAAGTAATACGTATATTTATTATAGTTCTAGCGATAATAACTGCATAATATGGGTAATAGTGCATGTTATATTGATAATAATAAAAGTAATAGGTATATTTATTATACTTCTGTCGATAATAACTGCATTATATGGGTAATAATGCATGTTATATTGATAATTATATAAGTAGTAAGTATAATTATTACAGTTCTAGCGATAATAACTCCATTATATGGGTAATAATGCATGTTATATTGATAATAATATAAGTAATAAGTATAATTATTACAGTTCTAGCGATAATAACGGCATTATACGGGTAATAATGCATGTTATATTGATAATAATAAAAGTAATAAGTATATTTATTATAGTTCTATCGATAATAACTGCATAATATGGGTAATAGTGCATGTTATATTGATAATAATAAAAGTAATAAGTATATTTATTATACTTCTGTCGATAATAACTGCATTATATGGGTAATAATGCATGTTATATTGCTAATAATATAAGTAATAAGTATAATTATTACAGTTCTAGCGATAATAACTGCATTATATGGGTAATAATGCGTGTTATATTGATGATAATAAAAGTAAAACGTATATTTATTATAGTTCTAGCGATCATAACTGCATAATATGGGTAGTAGTGCATGTTATATTGATAATAATAAAAGCAATAAGTATATTTATTATACTTCTGTCGATAATAACTGCATTATATGGGTAATAATGTATGTTATATTGACGATAATGAAAGTAGTAGGTATATTTATTAGAGTTCTAGCGATAATAACTGCATTACATGGGTAATAATGCATGTCATATTGATAATATCGGGAGTAATAAGTATAATTATTACAGTTCTAGCGATAATAACTGCATAATGTGGGCAATAATGCCTGTTATATTGATAATAATAAAAGTAATAAGTATATTTATTATAGTTCTATCGATAATAACTGCACAATATGGGTAATAATGCATGTTATATTGATGATAATGAAAGTACTAAGTATATTTGTTACAGTTCTAGCGATAATAACTGCATTATATGAGTAATAATGCATGTTATATTGATAATATCGGGAGTAATAAGTATAATTATTACAGTTCTAGCGATAATAATAGTAAAATATGGCTATTAGTGCCTGTTATATTGATAATAATAAAAGTAATAAGTATATTTATGATACTTCTGTCGATAATAACTGCATTATATGGGTGATAATGCATGTTATATTGCTAATAATATAAGTAATAGGTATAATTATTACAGTTCTAGCGATAATAACTGCATTATATGGGTAATAATGCGTGTTATATTGATGATAATAAAAGTAATACGTATATTTATTATAGTTCTAGCGATAATAACTGCATAATATGGGTAATAGTGCATGTTATATTGATAATAATAAAAGTAATAAGTATATTTATTATACTTCTGTCGATAATAACTGCATTATATGGGTAATAATGCATGTTAAATTGATAATATCGGGAGTAATAAGTATAATTATTATAGTTCTAGCGATAATAATAGTAAAATATGGCAAATAGTGCATGTTATATTGATAATAATAAAAGTAATAAATATATTTATTACAGTTCTATCGATAATAACTGCATAATATGGGTTATAATGTATGTTATATTGACGATAATGAAAGTAGTAGGTATATTTATTAGAGTTCTAGCGATAATAACTGCATTATATGGCTAATAATGCATGTTATATTGATAATATCGGGAGTAATAAGTATAATTATTACAGTTCTAGCGATAATAACTGCATTATATGGGTAATAATGCACGTTATATTGCTAATAATATAAGTAATAAGTATAATTATTACAGTTCTAGCGATAATAACTGCATTATATGGGTAATAATGCGTGTTATATTGATGACAATAAAAGTAATACGTATATTTATTATAGTTCTAGCGATAATAACTGCATAATATGGGTAATAGTGCATGTTATATTGATAATAATATAAGTAATAAGTATAATTATTACAGTTCTAGCGATAATAACTCCATTATATGGGTAACAATGCATGTTATATTGATAATAATATAAGTAATAAGTATAATTATTACAGTTCTATCGATAATATCTCCATTATATGGGTAATAATGCATGTTATATTGATAATATCGGGAGTAATAAGTATAATTATTACAGTTCAGGCGATAATACTAGTAAAATATGGCTACTAGTGCCTCTTATATTGATAATAATAAAAGTAATAAGTATTTTTATTATACTTCTGTCGATAATAACTGCATTATATGGGTAATAATGCATGTTATATTGATGATAATGAAAGTAGTAAGTATATTTGTTACAGTTCCAGCGATAATAACTGCATTATATGAGTAATAATGCATGTTATATTGATAATATCGGGAGTAATAAGTATAATTATTACAGTTCTAGCGATAATAATAGTAAAATATGGCTATTAGTGCCTGTTATATTGATAATAATAAAAGCAATAAGTATATTTATTATACTTCTGTCGATAATAACTGCATTATATGGGTAATAATGCATGTTATATTGATAATAATATAAGTAATAAGTATAATTATTACAGTTCTAGCGATAATAACTGCATTATATGGGTAATAATGCACGTTATATTGCTAATAATATAAGTAATAAGTATAATTATTACAGTTCTAGCGATAATAATTGCATTATATGGGCAATAATGCTCGTTATATTGCTAATAATATAAGTACTAAGTATAATTATTACAGTTCTAGCAATAATAACTGCATTATATGGGTAATAATGCATGTTATATTGATAATATTGGGAGTAATATGTATATTTATTATAGTTCTAGCGATAATAACTGCATTATATGGGTAATAATGCATGTTATATTGATAATATCGGGAGTGATAAGTATAATTATTATAGTTCTAGCGATAATAATAGTAAAATATGGCAAATAATGCATGTTATATTGATAATAATAAAAGTAATAAATATATTTATTACAGTTCTGTCGATAATAACTGCATAATAAGGATAATAATCTATGTTATATTGACGATAATGAAAGTAGTAAGTATATTTATTAGAGTTCTAGCGATAATAACTGCATTACATGGGTAATAATGCATGTTATATTGATAATATCGGGAGTAATAAGTATAATTATTACAGTTCTAGCGATAATAACTGCATAATATGGGCAATAATGCATGTTATATTGCTAATAATAAAAGCAATAAGTATATTTATTATAGTTCTATCGATAATAACTGCACAATATGGGTAATAATGCCTGTTATATTGATGATAATGAAAGTAGTAAGTATATTTGTTACAGTTCTAGCGATAATAACTGCATTATATGAGTAATAATGCATGTTATATTGATAATATCGGGAGTAATAAGTATAATTATTACAGTTCTAGCGATAATAATAGTAAAATATGGCTATTAGTGCCTGTTATATTGATAATAATAAAAGTAATAAGTATATTTATGATACTTCTGTCGATAATAACTGCATTATATGGGTGATAATGCATGTTATATTGATAATAATATAAGTAATAAGTATAATTATTACAGTTCTAGCGATAATAGCTCCATTATATGGGTAATAATGCATGTTATATTGATAATAATATAAGTAATAAGTATAATTATTACAGTTCTAGCGATAATAACTGAATTATATGGGTAATAATGCATGTTATATTGATAACAATATAAGTAATAAGTATAGTTATTATACTTCTGTCGATAATAACTGCATTATATGGGTAATAATGCATGTTATATTGATAATATCGGGAGTAATAAGTATAGTTATTACAGTTCTAGCGATACTAACTGCATAATATGGGCAATAATGCATATTATATTGATGATAATGAAAGTAGTAAGTATATTTATTATACTTCTGTCGATAATAACTGCATTATATGGGTAATAATGCATGTTATATTGATAATATCGGGAGTAATAAGTACAATTATTATAGTTCTAGCGATAATAATAGTAAAATATGGCAAATAGTGCATGTTATATTGATAAAAATAAAAGTAATAAGTATATTTATTACAGTCCTATCGATAATAACTGCATGACATGGGTAATAATGCATGTTATATTGATGATAATAAAAGTAATAAGTATATTTATTATAGTTCTATCGATAATAACTGCATAATATGGGTAATAATGCATGTTATATTGATGATAATGAAAGTAGTAAGTATATTTATTAGAGTTCTAGCGATAATAACTGCATTATATGGGTAATAATGGATGTTATATTGATAATATCCGGTGTAATAAGTATAATTATTACAGTTTTAGCGATAATACTAGTAAAATATGGCTACTAGTGCCTGTTATATTGATGATAATAAAAGTAATACGTATATTTATTATAGTTCTAGCGATAATAACTGCATAATATGGGTAATAGTGCATGTTATATTGATAATAATAAAAGTAATAAGTATATTTATTATACTTCTGTCGATAATAACTGCATTATATGGGTAATAATGCATGTTATATTGATAATAATATATGTAATAAGTATAATTATTACAGTTCTAGCGATAGTAACTCCATTATATGGGTAATAATGCATGTTATATTGATAATAATATAAGTAATAAGTATAATTATTACAGTTCTAGCGATAATAACTCCATTATATGGGTAATAATGCATGTTATATTGATAATAATATAAGTAATAAGTTTAGCTATTATACTTCTGTCGATAATAACTGCATTATATGGGTAATAATGCATGTTATATTGATAATATCGGGAGTAATAAGTATAGTTATTACAGTTCTAGCGATACTAACTGCATAATATGGGCAATAATGCATATTATATTGATGATAATGAAAGTAGTAAGTATATTTATTACAGTTATAGCGATAATAACTGCATTATTTGCGTAATAATGCATGTTATATAGGTAATATCGGGAGTAATAAGTACAATTATTATAGTTCTAGCGATAATAATAGTAAAATATGGATATTAGAGCCTGTTATATTGATAATAATAAAAGTAATAAGTATATTTATTATACTGATGTCGATAATAACTGCATTGTATGGGTAATAATGCATGTTATATTGATAATATCGGGAGTAATAAGTGCAATTATTATAGTTCTAGCGTTAATAATAGTAAAATATGGCAAATAGTGCATGTTATATTGATAAAAATAAAAGTAATAAGTATATTTATTACAGTTCTATCGATAATAACTGCATAATATGGGTAATAATGCATGTTATATTGATGATAATAAAA
The DNA here is from genome assembly GCA_963576845.1 of Megachile leachella. Taxonomy (NCBI): domain Eukaryota; kingdom Metazoa; phylum Arthropoda; class Insecta; order Hymenoptera; family Megachilidae; genus Megachile; species Megachile leachella. Next base: position 198,990 of record CAUYWW010000203.1, on the reverse strand, counting down.
GTAATAAGTATATTTATTATAGTTCTATCGATAATAACTGCATAATATGGGTAATAATGCATGTTATATTGATGATAATGAAAGTAGTAAGTATATTTATTAGAGTTCTAGCGATAATAACTGCATTATATGGGTAATAATGGATGTTATATTGATAATATCGGGTGTAATAAGTATAATTATTACAGTTCTAGCGATAATACTAGTAAAATATGGCTACTAGTGCCTGTTATATTGATAATAATAAAAGTAATAAGTATATTTACTATACTTCTGTCGATAATAACTGCATTATATGAGTAATAATGCATGTTATATTGATAATAATATAAGTAATAAGTATAATTATTACAGTTCTAGCGATAATAGCTCCATTGTATGGGTAATAATGCATGTTATATTGATAGTAATATAAGTAATAAGTATAATTATTACAGTTCTAGCGATAATAACTGCATTATATGGGTAATAATGCATGTTATATTGATAATATCGGGAGTAATAAGTATAATTATTACAGTTCTAGCGATAATAATAGTAAAATATGGCAAAGAGTGCACGTTATATTGATAATAATAAAAGTAATAAATATATTTATTACAGTTCTATCGATAATAACTGCATAATATGGGTAATAATGTATGTTACATTGACGATAATGAAAGTAGTAAGTATATTTATTAGAGTTCTAGCGATAATAACTGCATTACATGGGTAATAATGCATGTTATATTGATAATATCGGGAGTAATAAGTATAATTATTACAGTTCTAGCGATAATAACTGCATAATATGGGCAATAATGCATGTTATATTGATAATAATAAAAGTAATAAGTATATTTATTATAGTTCTATCGATAATAACTGCACAATATGGGTAATAATGCATGTTATATTGATGATAATGAAAGTAGTAAGTATATTTGTTACAGTTCTAGCGATAATAACTGCATTATATGAGTAATAATGCATGTTATATTGATAATATCGGGAGTAATAAGTATAATTATTACAGTTCTAGCGATAATAATAGTAAAATATGGCTATTAGTGCCTGTTATATTGATAATAATAAAAGTAATAAGTATATTTATGATACTTCTGTCGATAATAACTGCATTATATGGGTGATAATGCATGTTATATTGATAATAATATAAGTAATAAGTATAATTATTACAGTTCTAGCGATAATAACGGCATTATACGGGTAATAATGCATGTTATATTGATAATAATAAAAGTAATAAGTATATTTATTATAGTTCTATCGATAATAACTGCACACTATGGGTAATAATGCATGTTATATTGATGATAATGAAAGTAGTAAGTATATTTGTTACAGTTCTAGCGATAATAATAGTAAAATATGGCTATTAGTGCCTGTTATATTGATAATAATAAAAGCAATAAGTATATTTATAATACTTCTGTCGATAATAACTGCATTATATGGGTAATAATGCACGTTATATTGATGATAATAAAAGTAATAAGTATATTTATTATAGTTCTATCGATAATAACTGCATAATATGGGTAATAATGCATGTTATATTGATGATAATGAAAGTAGTAAGTATATTTATTAGAGTTCTAGCGATAATAACTGCATTATATGGGTAATAATGGATGTTATATTGATAATATCGGGTGTAATAAGTATAATTATTACAGTTCTAGCGATAATACTAGTAAAATATGGCTACTAGTGCCTGTTATATTGATAATAATAAAAGTAATAAGTATATTTACTATACTTCTGTCGATAATAACTGCATTATATGAGTAATAATGCATGTTATATTGATAATAATATAAGTAATAAGTATAATTATTACAGTTCTAGCGATAATAGCTCCATTGTATGGGTAATAATGCATGTTATATTGATAGTAATATAAGTAATAAGTATAATTATTACAGTTCTAGCGATAATAACTGCATTATATGGGTAATAATGCATGTTATATTGATAATATCGGGAGTAATAAGTGCAATTATTACAGTTCTAGCGATAATAATAGTAAAATATGGCAAAGAGTGCACGTTATATTGATAATAATAAAAGTAATAAATATATTTATTACAGTTCTATCGATAATAACTGCATAATATGGGTAATAATGTATGTTACATTGACGATAATGAAAGTAGTAAGTATATTTATTAGAGTTCTAGCGATAATAACTGCATTACATGGGTAATAATGCATGTTATATTGATAATATCGGGAGTAATAAGTATAATTATTACAGTTCTAGCGATAATAACTGCATAATATGGGCAATAATGCATGTTATATTGATAATAATAAAAGTAATAAGTATATTTATTATAGTTCTATCGATACTAACTGCACAATATGGGTAATAATGCATGTTATATTGATGATAATGAAAGTAGTAAGTATATTTGTTACAGTTCTGTCGATAATAACTGCATTATATGGGTAATAATGCATGTTATATTCATAATATCGGGAGTAATAAGTATAGTTATTATAGTTCTACCGATAATAATAGTAAAATATGGCTATTAGTGCCTGTTATATTGATAATAATAAAAGTAATAAGTATATTTATTATGCTTCTGTCGATAATAACTGCATAATATGGGTAATAATACATGTTATATTGATAATAATATAAGTAATAAGTATAATTATTACACTTCTAGCGATAATAACTGCATTATATGGGTAATAATGCATGTTATATTGATAATAATAAAAGTAATAAGTATATTTATTATAGTTCTATCGATAATAACTGCACACTATGGGTAATAATGCATGTTATATTGATGATAATGAAAGTAGTAAGTATATTTGTTACAGTTCTAGCGATAATAATAGTAAAATATGGCTATTAGTGCCTGTTATATTGATAATAATAAAAGCAATAAGTATATTTATAATACTTCTGTCGATAATAACTGCATTATATGGGTAATAATGCACGTTATATTGATAATAATATAAGTAATAAGTATAATTATTACAGTTCTAGCGATAATAACTGCATTATATGGGTAATAATGCACGTTATATTGCTAATAATATAAGTAATAAGTATAATTATTACAGTTCTAGCGATAATAACTCCATTATATCGGTAACAATGCATGTTATATTGATAATAATATAAGTAATAAGTATAATTATTACAGTTCTAGCGATAATATCTCCATTATATGGGTAATAATGCATGTTATATTGATAATATCGGGAGTAATAAGTATAATTATTACAGTTCTAGCGATAATACTAGTAAAATATGGCTACTAGTGCCTCTTATATTGATAATAATAAAAGTAATAAGTATTTTTATTATACTTCTGTCAATAATAACTGCATTATATGGGTAATAATGCATGTTATATTGATGATAATGAAAGTAGTAAGTATAATTATTACAGTTCTAGCAATAATAACTGCATTATATGAGTAATAATGCATGTTATATTGATAATATTGGGAGTAATAAGTATTATTATTACAGTTCTAGCGATAATAACTGCATAATATGGGTAATAATGCGTGTTATATTGATGATAATAAAAGTAATACGTATATTTATTATAGTTCTAGCGATAATAACTGTATAATATGGGTAATAATGCATGTTATATTGATAATAATATAAGTAATAAGTATAATTATTACAGTTCTAGCGATAATAACTGCACAATATGGGTAATAATGCATGTTATATTGATGATAATGAAAGTAGTAAGTATATTTGTTACAGTTCTAGCGATAATAACTGCATTATATGAGTAATAATGCATGTTATATTGATAATATCGGGAGTAATAAGTATAATTATTACAGTCCTAGCGATAATAATAGTAAAATATGGCTATTAGTGCCTGTTACATATATTGATAATAATAAAAGTAATAAGTATATTTATTATACTTCTGTCGATAATAACTGCATGATATGGGTAATAATGCATGTTATATTCATAATATCGGGAGTAATAAGTATAGTTATTATAGTTCTACCGATAATAATAGTAAAATATGGCTATTAGTGCCTGTTATATTGATAATAATAAAAGTAATAAGTATATTTATTATGCTTCTGTCGATAATAACTGCATAATATGGGTAGTAATACATGTTATATTGATAATAATATAAGTAATATGTATAATTATTACAGATCTAGCGATAATAACTGCATTATATGGGTAATAATGCATGTTATATTGATAATAATATAAGTAATAAGTATATTTATTATACTTCTGTCGATAATAACTGCATTATATGGGTAATAATGCATGTTATATTGATGATAATAAAAGTAATACGTATATTTATTATAGTTCTATCGATAATAACTGCATAATATGGGTAATAATGCATGTTATATTGATGATAATGAAAGTAGTAAGTATATTTATTAGAGTTCTAGCGATAATAACTGCATTATATGGGTATTAATGGATGTTATATTGATAATATCGGGAGTAATAAGTATAATTATTACAGTTCTAGCGATAATACTAGTAAAATATGGCTATTAGTGCCTGTTATATTGATAATAATAAAAGCAATAAGTATATTTATAATACTTCTGTCGATAATAACTGCATTATATGGGTAATAATGCACGTTATATTGATAATAATATAAGTAATAAGTATAATTATTACAGTTCTAGCGATAATAACTGCATTATATGGGTAATAATGCACGTTATATTGCTAATAATATAAGTAATAAGTATAATTATTACAGTTCTAGCGATAATAACTCCATTATATCGGTAACAATGCATGTTATATTGATAATAATATAAGTAATAAGTATAATTATTACAGTTCTAGCGATAATATCTCCATTATATGGGTAATAATGCATGTTATATTGATAATATCGGGAGTAATAAGTATAATTATTACAGTTCTAGCGATAATACTAGTAAAATATGGCTACTAGTGCCTCTTATATTGATAATAATAAAAGTAATAAGTATTTTTATTATACTTCTGTCAATAATAACTGCATTATATGGGTAATAATGCATGTTATATTGATGATAATGAAAGTAGTAAGTATAATTATTACAGTTCTAGCAATAATAACTGCATTATATGAGTAATAATGCATGTTATATTGATAATATTGGGAGTAATAAGTATTATTATTACAGTTCTAGCGATAATAACTGCATAATATGGGTAATAATGCGTGTTATATTGATGATAATAAAAGTAATACGTATATTTATTATAGTTCTAGCGATAATAACTGTATAATATGGGTAATAATGCATGTTATATTGATAATAATATAAGTAATAAGTATAATTATTACAGTTCTAGCGATAATAACTGCACAATATGGGTAATAATGCATGTTATATTGATGATAATGAAAGTAGTAAGTATATTTGTTACAGTTCTAGCGATAATAACTGCATTATATGAGTAATAATGCATGTTATATTGATAATATCGGGAGTAATAAGTATAATTATTACAGTCCTAGCGATAATAATAGTAAAATATGGCTATTAGTGCCTGTTACATATATTGATAATAATAAAAGTAATAAGTATATTTATTATACTTCTGTCGATAATAACTGCATTATATGGGTAATAATGCATGTTATATTCATAATATCGGGAGTAATAAGTATAGTTATTATAGTTCTACCGATAATAATAGTAAAATATGGCTATTAGTGCCTGTTATATTGATAATAATAAAAGTAATAAGTATATTTATTATGCTTCTGTCGATAATAACTGCATAATATGGGTAGTAATACATGTTATATTGATAATAATATAAGTAATAAGTATAATTATTACAGTTCTAGCGATAATAACTGCATTATATGGGTAATAATGCATGTTATATTGATAATAATATAAGTAATAAGTATATTTATTATACTTCTGTCGATAATAACTGTATTATATGGGTAATAATGCATGTTATATTGATGATAATAAAAGTAATACGTATATTTATTATAGTTCTATCGATAATAACTGCATAATATGGGTAATAATGCATGTTATATTGATGATAATGAAAGTAGTAAGTATATTTATTAGAGTTCTAGCGATAATAACTGCATTATATGGGTAATAATGGATGTTATATTGATAATATCGGGAGTAATAAGTATAATTATTACAGTTCTAGCGATAATACTAAAAAAAATATGGCTACTAGTGCCTGTTATATTGATGATAATAAAAGTAATAAGTATATTTATTATACTTCTGTCGATAATAACTGCATTATATGGGTAATAATGCATGTTATATTGATAATAATATAAGTAATAAGTATAATTATTACAGTTCTAGCGATAATAACTGCATTATATGGGTAATAATGCACGTTATATTGCTAATAATATAAGTAATAAGTATAATTATTACAGTTCTAGCGATAATAACTCCATTATATGGGTAACAATGCATGTTATATTGATAATAATATAAGTAATAAGTATAATTATTACAGTTCTAGCGATAATATCTCCATTATATGGGTAATAATGCATGTTATATTGATAATATCGGGAGTAATAAGTATAATTATTACAGATCTAGCGATAATACTAGTAAAATATGGCTACTAGTGCCTCTTATATTGATAATAATAAAAGTAATAAGTATTTTTATTATACTTCTGTCAATAATAACTGCATTATATGGGTAATAATGCATGTTATATTGATGATAATGAAAGTAGTAAGTATAATTATTACAGTTCTAGCAATAATAACTGCATTATATGGGTAATAATGCATGTTATATTGATAATATTGGGAGTAATAAGTATTATTATTACAGTTCTAGCGATAATAACTGCATAATATGGGTAATAATGCGTGTTATATTGATGATAATAAAAGTAATACGTATATTTATTATAGTTCTAGCGATAATAACTGTATAATATGGGTAATAATGCATGTTATATTGATAATAATATAAGTAATAAGTATAATTATTACAGTTCTAGCGATAATAACTGCACAATATGGGTAATAATGCATGTTATATTGATGATAATGAAAGTAGTAAGTATATTTGTTACAGTTCTAGCGATAATAACTGCATTATATGAGTAATAATGCATGTTATATTGATAATATCGGGAGTAATAAGTATAATTATTACAGTCCTAGCGATAATAATAGTAAAATATGGCTATTAGTGCCTGTTACATATATTGATAATAATAAAAGTAATAAGTATATTTATTATACTTCTGTCGATAATAACTGCATTATATGGGTAATAATGCATGTTATATTCATAATATCGGGAGTAATAAGTATAGTTATTATAGTTCTACCGATAATAATAGTAAAATATGGCTATTAGTGCCTGTTATATTGATAATAATAAAAGTAATAAGTATATTTATTATGCTTCTGTCGATAATGACTGCATAATATGGGTAATAATACATGTTATATTGATAATAATATAAGTAATAAGTATAATTATTACAGTTCTAGCGATAATAACTGCATTATATGGGTAATAATGCATGTTATATTGATAATAATATAAGTAATAAGTATATTTATTATACTTCTGTCGATAATAACTGTATTATATGGGTAATAATGCATGTTATATTGATGATAATAAAAGTAATACGTATATTTATTATAGTTCTATCGATAATAACTGCATAATATGGGTAATAATGCATGTTATATTGATGATAATGAAAGTAGTAAGTATATTTATTAGAGTTCTAGCGATAATAACTGCATTATATGGGTAATAATGCATGTTATATTGATAATATCGGGAGTAATAAGTATAATTATTACAGTTCTAGCGATTATACTAGTAAAATATGGCTACTAGTGCCTGTTATATTGATAATAATAAAAGTAATAAGTATATTTATTATACTTCTGTCGATAATAACTGCATTATATGGGTAATAATACATGTTATATTGATAATAATATAAGTAATAAGTATAATTATTACAGTTCTAGCGATAATAACTGCATTATATGGGTAATAATGCACGTTATATTGCTAATAATATAAGTAATAAGTGTAATTATTACAGTTCTAGCGATAATAACTCCATTATATGGGTAACAATGCATGTTATATTGATAATAATATAAGTAATAAGTATAATTATTACAGTTCTAGCGATAATATCTCCATTATATGGGTAATAATGCATGTTATATTGATAATATCGGGAGTAATAAGTATAATTATTACAGTTCTAGCGATAATACTAGTAAAATATGGCTACTAGTGTCTCTTATATTGATAATAATAAAAGTAATAAGTATTTTTATTATACTTCTGTCAATAATAACTGCATTATATGGGTAATAATGCATGTTATATTGATGATAATGAAAGTAGTAAGTATAATTATTACAGTTCTAGCAATAATAACTGCATTATATGGGTAATAATGCATGTTATATTGATAATATTGGGAGTAATAAGTATTATTATTACAGTTCTAGCGATAATAACTGCATAATATGGGTAATAATGCGTGTTATATTGATGATAATAAAAGTAATACGTATATTTATTATAGTTCTAGCGATAATAACTGTATAATATGGGTAATAATGCATGTTATATTGATAATAATATAAGTAATATGTATAATTATTACAGTTCTAGCGATAATAACTGCACAATATGGGTAATAATGCATGTTATATTGACGATAATGAAAGTAGTAAGTATATTTGATACAGTTCTAGCGATAATAACTGCATTATATGAGTAATAATGCATGTTATATTGATAGTATCGGGAGTAATAAGTATAATTATTACAGTCCTAGCGATAATAATAGTAAAATATGGCTATTAGTGCCTGTTACATATATTGATAATAATAAAAGTAATAAGTATATTTATTATACTTCTGTCGATAATAATTGCATTATATGGGTCATAATGCATGTTATATTGATAATAATATAAGTAATAAGTATAATTATTACAGTTCTAGCGATAATATCTCCATTATATGGGTAATAATGCATGTTATATTGATAATATCGGGAGTAATAAGTATAATTATTACAGTTCTAGCGATAATACTAGTAAAATATGGCTACTAGTCCCTCTTATATTGATAATAATAAAAGTAATAAGTATTTTTATTATACTTCTGTCAATAATAACTGCATTATATGGGTAATAATGCATGTTATATTGATGATAATGAAAGTAGTAAGTATAATTATTACAGTTCTAGCAATAATAACTGCATTATATGGGTAATAATGCATGTTATATTGATAATATTGGGAGTAATAAGTATTATTATTACAGTTCTAGCGATAATAACTGCATAATATGGGTAATAATGCGTGTTATATTGATGATAATAAAAGTAATACGTATATTTATTATAGTTCTAGCGATAATAACTGTATAATATGGGTAATAATGCATGTTATATTGATAATAATATAAGTAATAAGTATAATTATTACAGTTCTAGCGATAATAACTGCACAATATGGGTAATAATGCATGTTATATTGATGATAATGAAAGTAGTAAGTATATTTGTTACAGTTCTAGCGATAATAACTGCATTATATGAGTAATAATGCATGTTATATTGATAATATCGGGAGTAATAAGTATAATTATTACAGTCCTAGCGATAATAATAGTAAAATATGGCTATTAGTGCCTGTTACATATATTGATAATAATAAAAGTAATAAGTATATTTATTATACTTCTGTCGATAATAACTGCATTATATGGGTAATAATGCATGTTATATTCATAATATCGGGAGTAATAAGTATAGTTATTATAGTTCTACCGATAATAATAGTAAAATATGGCTATTAGTGCCTGTTATATTGATAATAATAAAAGTAATAAGTATATTTATTATGCTTCTGTCGATAATAACTGCATAATATGGGTAGTAATACATGTTATATTGATAATAATATAAGTAATAAGTATAATTATTACAGTTCTAGCGATAATAACTGCATTATATGGGTAATAATGCATGTTATATTGATAATAATATAAGTAATAAGTATATTTATTATACTTCTGTCGATAATAACTGTATTATATGGGTAATAATGCATGTTATATTGATGATAATAAAAGTAATACGTATATTTATTATAGATCTATCGATAATAACTGCATAATATGGGTAATAATGCATGTTATATTGATGATAATGAAAGTAGTAAGTATATTTATTAGAGTTCTAGCGATAATAACTGCATTATATGGGTAATAATGGATGTTATATTGATAATATCGGGAGTAATAAGTATAATTATTACAGTTCTAGCGATTATACTAGTAAAATATGGCTACTAGTGCCTGTTATATTGATAATAATAAAAGTAATAAGTATATTTATTATACTTCTGTCGATAATAACTGCATTATATGGGTAATAATACATGTTATATTGATAATAATATAAGTAATAAGTATAATTATTACAGTTCTAGCGATAATAACTGCATTATATGGGTAATAATGCACGTTATATTGCTAATAATATAAGTAATAAGTGTAATTATTACAGTTCTAGCGATAATAACTCCATTATATGGGTAACAATGCATGTTATATTGATAATAATATAAGTAATAAGTATAATTATTACAGTTCTAGCGATAATATCTCCATTATATGGGTAATAATGCATGTTATATTGATAATATCGGGAGTAATAAGTATAATTATTACAGTTCTAGCGATAATACTAGTAAAATATGGCTACTAGTGCCTCTTATATTGATAATAATAAAAGTAATAAGTATTTTTATTATACTTCTGTCAATAATAACTGCATTATATGGGTAATAATGCATGTTATATTGATGATAATGAAAGTAGTAAGTATAATTATTACAGTTCTAGCAATAATAACTGCATTATATGGGTAATAATGCATGTTATATTGATAATATTGGGAGTAATAAGTATTATTATTACAGTTCTAGCGATAATAACTGCATAATATGGGTAATAATGCGTGTTATATTGATGATAATAAAAGTAATACGTATATTTATTATAGTTCTAGCGATAATAACTGTATAATATGGGTAATAATGCATGTTATATTGATAATAATATAAGTAATAAGTATAATTATTACAGTTCTAGCGATAATAACTGCACAATATGGGTAATAATGCATGTTATATTGATGATAATGAAAGTAGTAAGTATATTTGTTACAGTTCTAGCGATAATAACTGCATTATATGAGTAATAATGCATGTTATATTGATAATATCGGGAGTAATAAGTATAATTATTACAGTCCTAGCGATAATAATAGTAAAATATGGCTATTAGTGCCTGTTACATATATTGATAATAATAAAAGTAATAAGTATATTTATTATACTTCTGTCGATAATAACTGCATTATATGGGTAAAAATGCATGTTATATTCATAATATCGGGAGTAATAAGTATAGTTATTATAGTTCTACCGATAATAATAGTAAAATATGGCTATTAGTGCCTGTTATATTGATAATAATAAAAGTAATAAGTATATTTATTATGCTTCTGTCGATAATAACTGCATAATATGGGTAGTAATACATGTTATATTGATAATAATATAAGTAATAAGTATAATTATTACAGTTCTAGCGATAATAACTGCATTATATGGGTAATAATGCATGTTATATTGATAATAATATAAGTAATAAGTATATTTATTATACTTCTGTCGATAATAACTGTATTATATGGGTAATAATGCATGTTATATTGATGATAATAAAAGTAATACGTATATTTATTATAGTTCTATCGATAATAACTGCATAATATGGGTAATAATGCATGTTATATTGATGATAATGAAAGTAGTAAGTATATTTATTAGAGTTCTAGCGATAATAACTGCATTATATGGGTAATAATGGATGTTATATTGATAATATCGGGAGTAATAAGTATAATTATTACAGTTCTAGCGATTATACTAGTAAAATATGGCTACTAGTGCCTGTTATATTGATAATAATAAAAGTAATAAGTATATTTATTATACTTCTGTCGATAATAACTGCATTATATGGGTAATAATACATGTTATATTGATAATAATATAAGTAATAAGTATAATTATTACAGTTCTAGCGATAATAACTGCATTATATGGGTAATAATGCACGTTATATTGCTAATAATATAAGTAATAAGTGTAATTATTACAGTTCTAGCGATAATAACTCCATTATATGGGTAACAATGCATGTTATATTGATAATAATATAAGTAATAAGTATAATTATTACAGTTCTAGCGATAATATCTCCATTATATGGGTAATAATGCATGTTATATTGATAATATCGGGAGTAATAAGTATAATTATTACAGTTCTAGCGATAATACTAGTAAAATATGGCTACTAGTGCCTCTTATATTGATAATAATAAAAGTAATAAGTATTTTTATTATACTTCTGTCAATAATAACTGCATTATATGGGTAATAATGCATGTTATATTGATGATAATGAAAGTAGTAAGTATAATTATTACAGTTCTAGCAATAATAACTGCATTATATGGGTAATAATGCATGTTATATTGATAATATTGGGAGTAATAAGTATTATTATTACAGTTCTAGCGATAATAACTGCATAATATAGGTAATAATGCGTGTTATATTGATGATAATAAAAGTAATACGTGTATTTATTATAGTTCTAGCGATAATAACTGTATAATATGGGTAATAATGCATGTTATATTGATAATAATATAAGTAATAAGTATAATTATTACAGTTCTAGCGATAATAACTGCACAATATGGGTAATAATGCATGTTATATTGATGATAATGAAAGTAGTAAGTATATTTGATACAGTTCTAGCGATAATAACTGCATTATATGAGTAATAATGCATGTTATATTGATGATAATAAAAGTAATACGTATATTTATTATAGTTCTATCGATAATAACTGCATAATATGGGTAATAATGCATGTTATATTGATGATAATGAAAGTAGTAAGTATATTTATTAGAGTTCTAGCGATAATAACTGCATTATATGGGTAATAATGGATGTTATATTGATAATATCGGGAGTAATAAGTATAATTATTACAGTTCTAGCGATTATACTAGTAAAATATGGCTACTAGTGCCTGTTATATTGATAATAATAAAAGTAATAAGTATATTTATTATACTTCTGTCGATAATAACTGCATTATATGGGTAATAATACATGTTATATTGATAATAATATAAGTAATAAGTATAATTATTACAGTTCTAGCGATAATAACTGCATTATATGGGTAATAATGCACGTTATATTGCTAATAATATAAGTAATAAGTGTAATTATTACAGTTCTAGCGATAATAACTCCATTATATGGGTAACAATGCATGTTATATTGATAATAATATAAGTAATAAGTATAATTATTACAGTTCTAGCGATAATATCTCCATTATATGGGTAATAATGCATGTTATATTGATAATATCGGGAGTAATAAGTATAATTATTACAGTTCTAGCGATAATACTAGTAAAATATGGCTACTAGTGCCTCTTATATTGATAATAATAAAAGTAATAAGTATTTTTATTATACTTCTGTCAATAATAACTGCATTATATGGGTAATAATGCATGTTATATTGATGATAATGAAAGTAGTAAGTATAATTATTACAGTTCTAGCAATAATAACTGCATTATATGGGTAATAATGCATGTTATATTGATAATATTGGGAGTAATAAGTATTATTATTACAGTTCTAGCGATAATAACTGCATAATATGGGTAATAATGCGTGTTATATTGATGATAATAAAAGTAATACGTATATTTATTATAGTTCTAGCGATAATAACTGTATAATATGGGTAATAATGCATGTTATATTGATAATAATATAAGTAATAAGTATAATTATTACAGTTCTAGCGATAATAACTGCACAATATGGGTAATAATGCATGTTATATTGATGATAATGAAAGTAGTAAGTATATTTGTTACAGTTCTAGCGATAATAACTGCATTATATGAGTAATAATGCATGTTATATTGATAATATCGGGAGTAATAAGTATAATTATTACAGTCCTAGCGATAATAATAGTAAAATATGGCTATTAGTGCCTGTTACATATATTGATAATAATAAAAGTAATAAGTATATTTATTATACTTCTGTCGATAATAACTGCATTATATGGGTAATAATGCATGTTATATTCATAATATCGGGAGTAATAAGTATAGTTATTATAGTTCTACCGATAATAATAGTAAAATATGGCTATTAGTGCCTGTTATATTGATAATAATAAAAGTAATAAGTATATTTATTATGCTTCTGTCGATAATAACTGCATAATATGGGTAGTAATACATGTTATATTGATAATAATATAAGTAATAAGTATAATTATTACAGTTCTAGCGATAATAACTGCATTATATGGGTAATAATGCATGTTATATTGATAATAATATAAGTAATAAGTATATTTATTATACTTCTGTCGATAATAACTGTATTATATGGGTAATAATGCATGTTATATTGATGATAATAAAAGTAATACGTATATTTATTATAGTTCTATCGATAATAACTGCATAATATGGGTAATAATGCATGTTATATTGATGATAATGAAAGTAGTAAGTATATTTATTAGAGTTCTAGCGATAATAACTGCATTATATGGGTAATAATGGATGTTATATTGATAATATCGGGAGTAATAAGTATAATTATTACAGTTCTAGCGATTATACTAGTAAAATATGGCTACTAGTGCCTGTTATATTGATAATAATAAAAGTAATAAGTATAATTATTATAGTTCTATCGATAATAACTGCATAATATGGGTAATAATGCATGTTATATTGATAATAATATAAGTAATAAGTATAATTATTACAGTTCTAGCGATAATAACTGCATAATATGGGCAATAATGCATGTTATATTGATAATAATATAAGTAATAAGTATAATTATTACAGTTCTATCGATAATAACTGCATAATATGGGTAATAATGCATGTTATATTGATGATAATGAAAGCTGTAAGTATATTTATTACAGCTCTAGCGATAATAACTGCATTATATGCGTAATAATGCATGTTATATTGATAATATCGGGAGTAATAAGTATAATTATTATAGTTCTAGCGATAATAATAGTAAAATATGGGTAATAGTGCAACTTATATTGATAATAGTAAAAGTAATAAGTATATTTATTACAGTTCTATCGATAATAACTGCATAATATGGGTAATAATGCATGTTATATTGAGAATAATAATAGTAATAAGTATATTTATTATAGTTCTATCGATAATAACTGCATAATATGGGTAATAATGCATGTTATATTGATGACAATGAAAGTTGTAAGTATATTTATTACAGTTCTAGCGATAATAACTGCATTATATGCGTAATAATGCATGTTATATTGATAATATCGGGAGTAATAAGTATAATTATTATAGTTCTAGCGATAATAATAGTAAAATATGGGTAATAGTGCATGGTATATTGATAATAATAAAAGTAATAAGTATATTTATTACAGTTCTATCGATAATAACTGCATAATATGGGTAATAATGCATGTTATATTGATGATAATAAAAGTAATAAGTATAATTATTACAGTTCTAGCGATAATAACTGCATAATATGGGTAATAATGCATGTTATATTGATAATAATAAAAGTAATAAGTATATTTATTATAGTTCTAGCGATTATAACTGCATAATATGGCTAATAATGCATGTTATATTGAGAATAATATAAGTAATAAGTATAATTATTACAGTTCTAGCAATAATAACTGCATTATATGGGTAATAATGCAGGTTATATTGATAATATTGGGAGTAATAAGTATAATTATTATAGTTCTAGCGATAATAATAGTACAATATGGCTAATAATGCATGTTATATTGATAATATCGGGAGTAATAAGTATAATTATTATAGTTCTAGCGATAATAATAGTAAAATATGGCTAATAGTGCATGTTATATTGATAATAATAAAAGTAATAAGTATATTTATTACAGTTCTATCGATAATAACTGCATAATGTTGGTAATAATGCATGTTTTATTGATGATAATAAAAGTAATACGTATATTTATTATAGTTCTATCGATAATAACTGCATAATATGGGTAATAATGCATGTTATATTGATAATAATATAAGTAGTAAGTATAATTATTACAGTTCTAGCGATAATAACTGCATAATATGGGTAATAATGCATGTTATATTGATAATATCGGGAGTAATAAGTATAATTATTATAGTTCTAGCGATAATAATAGTACAATATGGATAATAGTGCATGTTATATTGATAATAATAAAAGTAATGAGTATATTTATTACAGTTCTATCGATAATAACTGCATAATATGGGTAATAATGCATGTTATATTGATAATAATATAAGTAATAAGTATAATTATTACAGTTCTAGCGATAATAACTGCATAATATGGGCAATAATGCATGTTATATTGATAATAATAATAGTAATAAGTATATTTATTATAGTTCTATCGATAATAATAGTAAAATATGGGTAATAGTGCATGTTATATTGATAATAATATAAGTAATAAGTATAATTATTACAGTTCTAGCGATAATAACTGCATTATATGGGTCATAATGCATGTTATATTGATAATATTGGGAGTAATAAGTATAATTATTATAGTCCTAGCGATAGTAATAGTAAAATATGGCTAATAGTGCATGTTCTATTGATAATAATAAAAGTAATGAGTATATTTATTACAGTTCTATCGATAATAACTGCATAATATGGGTAATAATGCATGTTATATTGATAATAATATAAGTAATAAGTATAATTATTACAGTTCTAGCGATAATAACTGCATAATATGGGCAATAATGCATGTTATATTGATAATAATAATAGTAATAAGTATATTTATTATAGTTCTATCGATAATAATAGTAAAATATGGGTAATAGTGCATGTTATATTGATAATAATATAAGTAATAAGTATAATTATTACAGTTCTAGCGATAATAACTGCATTATATGGGTCATAATGCATGTTATATTGATAATATTGGGAGTAATAAGTATAATTATTATAGTCCTAGCGATAGTAATAGTAAAATATGGCTATTAGTGCCTGTTACATATATTGATAATAATAAAAGTAATAAGTATATTTATTATACTTCTGTCGATAATAACTGCATTATATGGGTAATAATGCATGTTATATTCATAATATCGGGAGTAATAAGTATAGTTATTATAGTTCTACCGATAATAATAGTAAAATATGGCTATTAGTGCCTGTTATATTGATAATAATAAAAGTAATAAGTATATTTATTATGCTTCTGTCGATAATGACTGCATAATATGGGTAATAATACATGTTATATTGATAATAATATAAGTAATAAGTATAATTATTACAGTTCTAGCGATAATAACTGCATTATATGGGTAATAATGCATGTTATATTGATAATAATATAAGTAATAAGTATATTTATTATACTTCTGTCGATAATAACTGTATTATATGGGTAATAATGCATGTTATATTGATGATAATAAAAGTAATACGTATATTTATTATAGTTCTATCGATAATAACTGCATAATATGGGTAATAATGCATGTTATATTGATGATAATGAAAGTAGTAAGTATATTTATTAGAGTTCTAGCGATAATAACTGCATTATATGGGTAATAATGCATGTTATATTGATAATATCGGGAGTAATAAGTATAATTATTACAGTTCTAGCGATTATACTAGTAAAATATGGCTACTAGTGCCTGTTATATTGATAATAATAAAAGTAATAAGTATATTTATTATACTTCTGTCGATAATAACTGCATTATATGGGTAATAATACATGTTATATTGATAATAATATAAGTAATAAGTATAATTATTACAGTTCTAGCGATAATAACTGCATTATATGGGTAATAATGCACGTTATATTGCTAATAATATAAGTAATAAGTGTAATTATTACAGTTCTAGCGATAATAACTCCATTATATGGGTAACAATGCATGTTATATTGATAATAATATAAGTAATAAGTATAATTATTACAGTTCTAGCGATAATATCTCCATTATATGGGTAATAATGCATGTTATATTGATAATATCGGGAGTAATAAGTATAATTATTACAGTTCTAGCGATAATACTAGTAAAATATGGCTACTAGTGTCTCTTATATTGATAATAATAAAAGTAATAAGTATTTTTATTATACTTCTGTCAATAATAACTGCATTATATGGGTAATAATGCATGTTATATTGATGATAATGAAAGTAGTAAGTATAATTATTACAGTTCTAGCAATAATAACTGCATTATATGGGTAATAATGCATGTTATATTGATAATATTGGGAGTAATAAGTATTATTATTACAGTTCTAGCGATAATAACTGCATAATATGGGTAATAATGCGTGTTATATTGATGATAATAAAAGTAATACGTATATTTATTATAGTTCTAGCGATAATAACTGTATAATATGGGTAATAATGCATGTTATATTGATAATAATATAAGTAATATGTATAATTATTACAGTTCTAGCGATAATAACTGCACAATATGGGTAATAATGCATGTTATATTGACGATAATGAAAGTAGTAAGTATATTTGATACAGTTCTAGCGATAATAACTGCATTATATGAGTAATAATGCATGTTATATTGATAGTATCGGGAGTAATAAGTATAATTATTACAGTCCTAGCGATAATAATAGTAAAATATGGCTATTAGTGCCTGTTACATATATTGATAATAATAAAAGTAATAAGTATATTTATTATACTTCTGTCGATAATAATTGCATTATATGGGTCATAATGCATGTTATATTGATAATAATATAAGTAATAAGTATAATTATTACAGTTCTAGCGATAATATCTCCATTATATGGGTAATAATGCATGTTATATTGATAATATCGGGAGTAATAAGTATAATTATTACAGTTCTAGCGATAATACTAGTAAAATATGGCTACTAGTCCCTCTTATATTGATAATAATAAAAGTAATAAGTATTTTTATTATACTTCTGTCAATAATAACTGCATTATATGGGTAATAATGCATGTTATATTGATGATAATGAAAGTAGTAAGTATAATTATTACAGTTCTAGCAATAATAACTGCATTATATGGGTAATAATGCATGTTATATTGATAATATTGGGAGTAATAAGTATTATTATTACAGTTCTAGCGATAATAACTGCATAATATGGGTAATAATGCGTGTTATATTGATGATAATAAAAGTAATACGTATATTTATTATAGTTCTAGCGATAATAACTGTATAATATGGGTAATAATGCATGTTATATTGATAATAATATAAGTAATAAGTATAATTATTACAGTTCTAGCGATAATAACTGCACAATATGGGTAATAATGCATGTTATATTGATGATAATGAAAGTAGTAAGTATATTTGTTACAGTTCTAGCGATAATAACTGCATTATATGAGTAATAATGCATGTTATATTGATAATATCGGGAGTAATAAGTATAATTATTACAGTCCTAGCGATAATAATAGTAAAATATGGCTATTAGTGCCTGTTACATATATTGATAATAATAAAAGTAATAAGTATATTTATTATACTTCTGTCGATAATAACTGCATTATATGGGTAATAATGCATGTTATATTCATAATATCGGGAGTAATAAGTATAGTTATTATAGTTCTACCGATAATAATAGTAAAATATGGCTATTAGTGCCTGTTATATTGATAATAATAAAAGTAATAAGTATATTTATTATGCTTCTGTCGATAATAACTGCATAATATGGGTAGTAATACATGTTATATTGATAATAATATAAGTAATAAGTATAATTATTACAGTTCTAGCGATAATAACTGCATTATATGGGTAATAATGCATGTTATATTGATAATAATATAAGTAATAAGTATATTTATTATACTTCTGTCGATAATAACTGTATTATATGGGTAATAATGCATGTTATATTGATGATAATAAAAGTAATACGTATATTTATTATAGTTCTATCGATAATAACTGCATAATATGGGTAATAATGCATGTTATATTGATGATAATGAAAGTAGTAAGTATATTTATTAGAGTTCTAGCGATAATAACTGCATTATATGGGTAATAATGGATGTTATATTGATAATATCGGGAGTAATAAGTATAATTATTACAGTTCTAGCGATTATACTAGTAAAATATGGCTACTAGTGCCTGTTATATTGATAATAATAAAAGTAATAAGTATAATTATTATAGTTCTATCGATAATAACTGCATAATATGGGTAATAATGCATGTTATATTGATAATAATATAAGTAATAAGTATAATTATTACAGTTCTAGCGATAATAACTGCATAATATGGGCAATAATGCATGTTATATTGATAATAATATAAGTAATAAGTATAATTATTACAGTTCTATCGATAATAACTGCATAATATGGGTAATAATGCATGTTATATTGATGATAATGAAAGCTGTAAGTATATTTATTACAGCTCTAGCGATAATAACTGCATTATATGCGTAATAATGCATGTTATATTGATAATATCGGGAGTAATAAGTATAATTATTATAGTTCTAGCGATAATAATAGTAAAATATGGGTAATAGTGCAACTTATATTGATAATAGTAAAAGTAATAAGTATATTTATTACAGTTCTATCGATAATAACTGCATAATATGGGTAATAATGCATGTTATATTGAGAATAATAATAGTAATAAGTATATTTATTATAGTTCTATCGATAATAACTGCATAATATGGGTAATAATGCATGTTATATTGATGACAATGAAAGTTGTAAGTATATTTATTACAGTTCTAGCGATAATAACTGCATTATATGCGTAATAATGCATGTTATATTGATAATATCGGGAGTAATAAGTATAATTATTATAGTTCTAGCGATAATAATAGTAAAATATGGGTAATAGTGCATGGTATATTGATAATAATAAAAGTAATAAGTATATTTATTACAGTTCTATCGATAATAACTGCATAATATGGGTAATAATGCATGTTATATTGATGATAATAAAAGTAATAAGTATAATTATTACAGTTCTAGCGATAATAACTGCATAATATGGGTAATAATGCATGTTATATTGATAATAATAAAAGTAATAAGTATATTTATTATAGTTCTAGCGATTATAACTGCATAATATGGCTAATAATGCATGTTATATTGAGAATAATATAAGTAATAAGTATAATTATTACAGTTCTAGCAATAATAACTGCATTATATGGGTAATAATGCAGGTTATATTGATAATATTGGGAGTAATAAGTATAATTATTATAGTTCTAGCGATAATAATAGTACAATATGGCTAATAATGCATGTTATATTGATAATATCGGGAGTAATAAGTATAATTATTATAGTTCTAGCGATAATAATAGTAAAATATGGCTAATAGTGCATGTTATATTGATAATAATAAAAGTAATAAGTATATTTATTACAGTTCTATCGATAATAACTGCATAATGTTGGTAATAATGCATGTTTTATTGATGATAATAAAAGTAATACGTATATTTATTATAGTTCTATCGATAATAACTGCATAATATGGGTAATAATGCATGTTATATTGATAATAATATAAGTAGTAAGTATAATTATTACAGTTCTAGCGATAATAACTGCATAATATGGGTAATAATGCATGTTATATTGATAATATCGGGAGTAATAAGTATAATTATTATAGTTCTAGCGATAATAATAGTACAATATGGATAATAGTGCATGTTATATTGATAATAATAAAAGTAATGAGTATATTTATTACAGTTCTATCGATAATAACTGCATAATATGGGTAATAATGCATGTTATATTGATAATAATATAAGTAATAAGTATAATTATTACAGTTCTAGCGATAATAACTGCATAATATGGGCAATAATGCATGTTATATTGATAATAATAATAGTAATAAGTATATTTATTATAGTTCTATCGATAATAATAGTAAAATATGGGTAATAGTGCATGTTATATTGATAATAATATAAGTAATAAGTATAATTATTACAGTTCTAGCGATAATAACTGCATTATATGGGTCATAATGCATGTTATATTGATAATATTGGGAGTAATAAGTATAATTATTATAGTCCTAGCGATAGTAATAGTAAAATATGGCTAATAGTGCATGTTCTATTGATAATAATAAAAGTAATGAGTATATTTATTACAGTTCTATCGATAATAACTGCATAATATGGGTAATAATGCATGTTATATTGATAATAATATAAGTAATAAGTATAATTATTACAGTTCTAGCGATAATAACTGCATAATATGGGCAATAATGCATGTTATATTGATAATAATAATAGTAATAAGTATATTTATTATAGTTCTATCGATAATAATAGTAAAATATGGGTAATAGTGCATGTTATATTGATAATAATATAAGTAATAAGTATAATTATTACAGTTCTAGCGATAATAACTGCATTATATGGGTCATAATGCATGTTATATTGATAATATTGGGAGTAATAAGTATAATTATTATAGTCCTAGCGATAGTAATAGTAAAATATGGCTATTAGTGCCTGTTACATATATTGATAATAATAAAAGTAATAAGTATATTTATTATACTTCTGTCGATAATAACTGCATTATATGGGTAATAATGCATGTTATATTCATAATATCGGGAGTAATAAGTATAGTTATTATAGTTCTACCGATAATAATAGTAAAATATGGCTATTAGTGCCTGTTATATTGATAATAATAAAAGTAATAAGTATATTTATTATGCTTCTGTCGATAATGACTGCATAATATGGGTAATAATACATGTTATATTGATAATAATATAAGTAATAAGTATAATTATTACAGTTCTAGCGATAATAACTGCATTATATGGGTAATAATGCATGTTATATTGATAATAATATAAGTAATAAGTATATTTATTATACTTCTGTCGATAATAACTGTATTATATGGGTAATAATGCATGTTATATTGATGATAATAAAAGTAATACGTATATTTATTATAGTTCTATCGATAATAACTGCATAATATGGGTAATAATGCATGTTATATTGATGATAATGAAAGTAGTAAGTATATTTATTAGAGTTCTAGCGATAATAACTGCATTATATGGGTAATAATGCATGTTATATTGATAATATCGGGAGTAATAAGTATAATTATTACAGTTCTAGCGATTATACTAGTAAAATATGGCTACTAGTGCCTGTTATATTGATAATAATAAAAGTAATAAGTATATTTATTATACTTCTGTCGATAATAACTGCATTATATGGGTAATAATACATGTTATATTGATAATAATATAAGTAATAAGTATAATTATTACAGTTCTAGCGATAATAACTGCATTATATGGGTAATAATGCACGTTATATTGCTAATAATATAAGTAATAAGTGTAATTATTACAGTTCTAGCGATAATAACTCCATTATATGGGTAACAATGCATGTTATATTGATAATAATATAAGTAATAAGTATAATTATTACAGTTCTAGCGATAATATCTCCATTATATGGGTAATAATGCATGTTATATTGATAATATCGGGAGTAATAAGTATAATTATTACAGTTCTAGCGATAATACTAGTAAAATATGGCTACTAGTGTCTCTTATATTGATAATAATAAAAGTAATAAGTATTTTTATTATACTTCTGTCAATAATAACTGCATTATATGGGTAATAATGCATGTTATATTGATGATAATGAAAGTAGTAAGTATAATTATTACAGTTCTAGCAATAATAACTGCATTATATGGGTAATAATGCATGTTATATTGATAATATTGGGAGTAATAAGTATTATTATTACAGTTCTAGCGATAATAACTGCATAATATGGGTAATAATGCGTGTTATATTGATGATAATAAAAGTAATACGTATATTTATTATAGTTCTAGCGATAATAACTGTATAATATGGGTAATAATGCATGTTATATTGATAATAATATAAGTAATATGTATAATTATTACAGTTCTAGCGATAATAACTGCACAATATGGGTAATAATGCATGTTATATTGACGATAATGAAAGTAGTAAGTATATTTGATACAGTTCTAGCGATAATAACTGCATTATATGAGTAATAATGCATGTTATATTGATAGTATCGGGAGTAATAAGTATAATTATTACAGTCCTAGCGATAATAATAGTAAAATATGGCTATTAGTGCCTGTTACATATATTGATAATAATAAAAGTAATAAGTATATTTATTATACTTCTGTCGATAATAATTGCATTATATGGGTCATAATGCATGTTATATTGATAATAATATAAGTAATAAGTATAATTATTACAGTTCTAGCGATAATATCTCCATTATATGGGTAATAATGCATGTTATATTGATAATATCGGGAGTAATAAGTATAATTATTACAGTTCTAGCGATAATACTAGTAAAATATGGCTACTAGTCCCTCTTATATTGATAATAATAAAAGTAATAAGTATTTTTATTATACTTCTGTCAATAATAACTGCATTATATGGGTAATAATGCATGTTATATTGATGATAATGAAAGTAGTAAGTATAATTATTACAGTTCTAGCAATAATAACTGCATTATATGGGTAATAATGCATGTTATATTGATAATATTGGGAGTAATAAGTATTATTATTACAGTTCTAGCGATAATAACTGCATAATATGGGTAATAATGCGTGTTATATTGATGATAATAAAAGTAATACGTATATTTATTATAGTTCTAGCGATAATAACTGTATAATATGGGTAATAATGCATGTTATATTGATAATAATATAAGTAATAAGTATAATTATTACAGTTCTAGCGATAATAACTGCACAATATGGGTAATAATGCATGTTATATTGATGATAATGAAAGTAGTAAGTATATTTGTTACAGTTCTAGCGATAATAACTGCATTATATGAGTAATAATGCATGTTATATTGATAATATCGGGAGTAATAAGTATAATTATTACAGTCCTAGCGATAATAATAGTAAAATATGGCTATTAGTGCCTGTTACATATATTGATAATAATAAAAGTAATAAGTATATTTATTATACTTCTGTCGATAATAACTGCATTATATGGGTAATAATGCATGTTATATTCATAATATCGGGAGTAATAAGTATAGTTATTATAGTTCTACCGATAATAATAGTAAAATATGGCTATTAGTGCCTGTTATATTGATAATAATATAAGTAATAAGTATAATTATTACAGTTCTAGCGATAATAACTGCACAATATGGGTAATAATGCATGTTATATTGATGATAATGAAAGTAGTAAGTATATTTGTTACAGTTCTAGCGATAATAACTGCATTATATGAGTAATAATGCATGTTATATTGATAATATCGGGAGTAATAAGTATAATTATTACAGTCCTAGCGATAATAATAGTAAAATATGGCTATTAGTGCCTGTTACATATATTGATAATAATAAAAGTAATAAGTATATTTATTATACTTCTGTCGATAATAACTGCATTATATGGGTAATAATGCATGTTATATTCATAATATCGGGAGTAATAAGTATAGTTATTATAGTTCTACCGATAATAATAGTAAAATATGGCTATTAGTGCCTGTTATATTGATAATAATAAAAGTAATAAGTATATTTATTATGCTTCTGTCGATAATAACTGCATAATATGGGTAGTAATACATGTTATATTGATAATAATATAAGTAATAAGTATAATTATTACAGTTCTAGCGATAATAACTGCATTATATGGGTAATAATGCATGTTATATTGATAATAATATAAGTAATAAGTATATTTATTATACTTCTGTCGATAATAACTGTATTATATGGGTAATAATGCATGTTATATTGATGATAATAAAAGTAATACGTATATTTATTATAGTTCTATCGATAATAACTGCATAATATGGGTAATAATGCATGTTATATTGATGATAATGAAAGTAGTAAGTATATTTATTAGAGTTCTAGCGATAATAACTGCATTATATGGGTAATAATGGATGTTATATTGATAATATCGGGAGTAATAAGTATAATTATTACAGTTCTAGCGATTATACTAGTAAAATATGGCTACTAGTGCCTGTTATATTGATAATAATAAAAGTAATAAGTATAATTATTATAGTTCTATCGATAATAACTGCATAATATGGGTAATAATGCATGTTATATTGATAATAATATAAGTAATAAGTATAATTATTACAGTTCTAGCGATAATAACTGCATAATATGGGCAATAATGCATGTTATATTGATAATAATATAAGTAATAAGTATAATTATTACAGTTCTATCGATAATAACTGCATAATATGGGTAATAATGCATGTTATATTGATGATAATGAAAGCTGTAAGTATATTTATTACAGCTCTAGCGATAATAACTGCAT
The DNA here is from genome assembly GCA_963576845.1 of Megachile leachella. NCBI lineage: Eukaryota > Metazoa > Arthropoda > Insecta > Hymenoptera > Megachilidae > Megachile > Megachile leachella. The sequence goes on along the minus strand of CAUYWW010000203.1, from coordinate 172,247 downwards.
TATATGCGTAATAATGCATGTTATATTGATAATATCGGGAGTAATAAGTATAATTATTATAGTTCTAGCGATAATAATAGTAAAATATGGGTAATAGTGCAACTTATATTGATAATAGTAAAAGTAATAAGTATATTTATTACAGTTCTATCGATAATAACTGCATAATATGGGTAATAATGCATGTTATATTGAGAATAATAATAGTAATAAGTATATTTATTATAGTTCTATCGATAATAACTGCATAATATGGGTAATAATGCATGTTATATTGATGACAATGAAAGTTGTAAGTATATTTATTACAGTTCTAGCGATAATAACTGCATTATATGCGTAATAATGCATGTTATATTGATAATATCGGGAGTAATAAGTATAATTATTATAGTTCTAGCGATAATAATAGTAAAATATGGGTAATAGTGCATGGTATATTGATAATAATAAAAGTAATAAGTATATTTATTACAGTTCTATCGATAATAACTGCATAATATGGGTAATAATGCATGTTATATTGATGATAATAAAAGTAATAAGTATAATTATTACAGTTCTAGCGATAATAACTGCATAATATGGGTAATAATGCATGTTATATTGATAATAATAAAAGTAATAAGTATATTTATTATAGTTCTAGCGATTATAACTGCATAATATGGCTAATAATGCATGTTATATTGAGAATAATATAAGTAATAAGTATAATTATTACAGTTCTAGCGATAATAACTGCATTATATGGGTAATAATGCACGTTATATTGCTAATAATATAAGTAATAAGTGTAATTATTACAGTTCTAGCGATAATAACTCCATTATATGGGTAACAATGCATGTTATATTGATAATAATATAAGTAATAAGTATAATTATTACAGTTCTAGCGATAATATCTCCATTATATGGGTAATAATGCATGTTATATTGATAATATCGGGAGTAATAAGTATAATTATTACAGTTCTAGCGATAATACTAGTAAAATATGGCTACTAGTGCCTCTTATATTGATAATAATAAAAGTAATAAGTATTTTTATTATACTTCTGTCAATAATAACTGCATTATATGGGTAATAATGCATGTTATATTGATGATAATGAAAGTAGTAAGTATAATTATTACAGTTCTAGCAATAATAACTGCATTATATGGGTAATAATGCATGTTATATTGATAATATTGGGAGTAATAAGTATTATTATTACAGTTCTAGCGATAATAACTGCATAATATGGGTAATAATGCGTGTTATATTGATGATAATAAAAGTAATACGTATATTTATTATAGTTCTAGCGATAATAACTGTATAATATGGGTAATAATGCATGTTATATTGATAATAATATAAGTAATAAGTATAATTATTACAGTTCTAGCGATAATAACTGCACAATATGGGTAATAATGCATGTTATATTGATGATAATGAAAGTAGTAAGTATATTTGTTACAGTTCTAGCGATAATAACTGCATTATATGAGTAATAATGCATGTTATATTGATAATATCGGGAGTAATAAGTATAATTATTACAGTCCTAGCGATAATAATAGTAAAATATGGCTATTAGTGCCTGTTACATATATTGATAATAATAAAAGTAATAAGTATATTTATTATACTTCTGTCGATAATAACTGCATTATATGGGTAAAAATGCATGTTATATTCATAATATCGGGAGTAATAAGTATAGTTATTATAGTTCTACCGATAATAATAGTAAAATATGGCTATTAGTGCCTGTTATATTGATAATAATAAAAGTAATAAGTATATTTATTATGCTTCTGTCGATAATAACTGCATAATATGGGTAGTAATACATGTTATATTGATAATAATATAAGTAATAAGTATAATTATTACAGTTCTAGCGATAATAACTGCATTATATGGGTAATAATGCATGTTATATTGATAATAATGTAAGTAATAAGTATATTTATTATACTTCTGTCGATAATAACTGTATTATATGGGTAATAATGCATGTTATATTGATGATAATAAAAGTAATACGTATATTTATTATAGTTCTATCGATAATAACTGCATAATATGGGTAATAATGCATGTTATATTGATGATAATGAAAGTAGTAAGTATATTTATTAGAGTTCTAGCGATAATAACTGCATTATATGGGTAATAATGGATGTTATATTGATAATATCGGGAGTAATAAGTATAATTATTACAGTTCTAGCGATTATACTAGTAAAATATGGCTACTAGTGCCTGTTATATTGATAATAATAAAAGTAATAAGTATATTTATTATACTTCTGTCGATAATAACTGCATTATATGGGTAATAATACATGTTATATTGATAATAATATAAGTAATAAGTATAATTATTACAGTTCTAGCGATAATAACTGCATTATATGGGTAATAATGCACGTTATATTGCTAATAATATAAGTAATAAGTGTAATTATTACAGTTCTAGCGATAATAACTCCATTATATGGGTAACAATGCATGTTATATTGATAATAATATAAGTAATAAGTATAATTATTACAGTTCTAGCGATAATATCTCCATTATATGGGTAATAATGCATGTTATATTGATAATATCGGGAGTAATAAGTATAATTATTACAGTTCTAGCGATAATACTAGTAAAATATGGCTACTAGTGCCTCTTATATTGATAATAATAAAAGTAATAAGTATTTTTATTATACTTCTGTCAATAATAACTGCATTATATGGGTAATAATGCATGTTATATTGATGATAATGAAAGTAGTAAGTATAATTATTACAGTTCTAGCAATAATAACTGCATTATATGGGTAATAATGCATGTTATATTGATAATATTGGGAGTAATAAGTATTATTATTACAGTTCTAGCGATAATAACTGCATAATATAGGTAATAATGCGTGTTATATTGATGATAATAAAAGTAATACGTGTATTTATTATAGTTCTAGCGATAATAACTGTATAATATGGGTAATAATGCATGTTATATTGATAATAATATAAGTAATAAGTATAATTATTACAGTTCTAGCGATAATAACTGCACAATATGGGTAATAATGCATGTTATATTGATGATAATGAAAGTAGTAAGTATATTTGATACAGTTCTAGCGATAATAACTGCATTATATGAGTAATAATGCATGTTATATTGATGATAATAAAAGTAATACGTATATTTATTATAGTTCTATCGATAATAACTGCATAATATGGGTAATAATGCATGTTATATTGATGATAATGAAAGTAGTAAGTATATTTATTAGAGTTCTAGCGATAATAACTGCATTATATGGGTAATAATGGATGTTATATTGATAATATCGGGAGTAATAAGTATAATTATTACAGTTCTAGCGATTATACTAGTAAAATATGGCTACTAGTGCCTGTTATATTGATAATAATAAAAGTAATAAGTATATTTATTATACTTCTGTCGATAATAACTGCATTATATGGGTAATAATACATGTTATATTGATAATAATATAAGTAATAAGTATAATTATTACAGTTCTAGCGATAATAACTGCATTATATGGGTAATAATGCACGTTATATTGCTAATAATATAAGTAATAAGTGTAATTATTACAGTTCTAGCGATAATAACTCCATTATATGGGTAACAATGCATGTTATATTGATAATAATATAAGTAATAAGTATAATTATTACAGTTCTAGCGATAATATCTCCATTATATGGGTAATAATGCATGTTATATTGATAATATCGGGAGTAATAAGTATAATTATTACAGTTCTAGCGATAATACTAGTAAAATATGGCTACTAGTGCCTCTTATATTGATAATAATAAAAGTAATAAGTATTTTTATTATACTTCTGTCAATAATAACTGCATTATATGGGTAATAATGCATGTTATATTGATGATAATGAAAGTAGTAAGTATAATTATTACAGTTCTAGCAATAATAACTGCATTATATGGGTAATAATGCATGTTATATTGATAATATTGGGAGTAATAAGTATTATTATTACAGTTCTAGCGATAATAACTGCATAATATGGGTAATAATGCGTGTTATATTGATGATAATAAAAGTAATACGTATATTTATTATAGTTCTAGCGATAATAACTGTATAATATGGGTAATAATGCATGTTATATTGATAATAATATAAGTAATAAGTATAATTATTACAGTTCTAGCGATAATAACTGCACAATATGGGTAATAATGCATGTTATATTGATGATAATGAAAGTAGTAAGTATATTTGTTACAGTTCTAGCGATAATAACTGCATTATATGAGTAATAATGCATGTTATATTGATAATATCGGGAGTAATAAGTATAATTATTACAGTCCTAGCGATAATAATAGTAAAATATGGCTATTAGTGCCTGTTACATATATTGATAATAATAAAAGTAATAAGTATATTTATTATACTTCTGTCGATAATAACTGCATTATATGGGTAATAATGCATGTTATATTCATAATATCGGGAGTAATAAGTATAGTTATTATAGTTCTACCGATAATAATAGTAAAATATGGCTATTAGTGCCTGTTATATTGATAATAATAAAAGTAATAAGTATATTTATTATGCTTCTGTCGATAATAACTGCATAATATGGGTAGTAATACATGTTATATTGATAATAATATAAGTAATAAGTATAATTATTACAGTTCTAGCGATAATAACTGCATTATATGGGTAATAATGCATGTTATATTGATAATAATATAAGTAATAAGTATATTTATTATACTTCTGTCGATAATAACTGTATTATATGGGTAATAATGCATGTTATATTGATGATAATAAAAGTAATACGTATATTTATTATAGTTCTATCGATAATAACTGCATAATATGGGTAATAATGCATGTTATATTGATGATAATGAAAGTAGTAAGTATATTTATTAGAGTTCTAGCGATAATAACTGCATTATATGGGTAATAATGGATGTTATATTGATAATATCGGGAGTAATAAGTATAATTATTACAGTTCTAGCGATTATACTAGTAAAATATGGCTACTAGTGCCTGTTATATTGATAATAATAAAAGTAATAAGTATAATTATTATAGTTCTATCGATAATAACTGCATAATATGGGTAATAATGCATGTTATATTGATAATAATATAAGTAATAAGTATAATTATTACAGTTCTAGCGATAATAACTGCATAATATGGGCAATAATGCATGTTATATTGATAATAATATAAGTAATAAGTATAATTATTACAGTTCTATCGATAATAACTGCATAATATGGGTAATAATGCATGTTATATTGATGATAATGAAAGCTGTAAGTATATTTATTACAGCTCTAGCGATAATAACTGCATTATATGCGTAATAATGCATGTTATATTGATAATATCGGGAGTAATAAGTATAATTATTATAGTTCTAGCGATAATAATAGTAAAATATGGGTAATAGTGCAACTTATATTGATAATAGTAAAAGTAATAAGTATATTTATTACAGTTCTATCGATAATAACTGCATAATATGGGTAATAATGCATGTTATATTGAGAATAATAATAGTAATAAGTATATTTATTATAGTTCTATCGATAATAACTGCATAATATGGGTAATAATGCATGTTATATTGATGACAATGAAAGTTGTAAGTATATTTATTACAGTTCTAGCGATAATAACTGCATTATATGCGTAATAATGCATGTTATATTGATAATATCGGGAGTAATAAGTATAATTATTATAGTTCTAGCGATAATAATAGTAAAATATGGGTAATAGTGCATGGTATATTGATAATAATAAAAGTAATAAGTATATTTATTACAGTTCTATCGATAATAACTGCATAATATGGGTAATAATGCATGTTATATTGATGATAATAAAAGTAATAAGTATAATTATTACAGTTCTAGCGATAATAACTGCATAATATGGGTAATAATGCATGTTATATTGATAATAATAAAAGTAATAAGTATATTTATTATAGTTCTAGCGATTATAACTGCATAATATGGCTAATAATGCATGTTATATTGAGAATAATATAAGTAATAAGTATAATTATTACAGTTCTAGCAATAATAACTGCATTATATGGGTAATAATGCAGGTTATATTGATAATATTGGGAGTAATAAGTATAATTATTATAGTTCTAGCGATAATAATAGTACAATATGGCTAATAATGCATGTTATATTGATAATATCGGGAGTAATAAGTATAATTATTATAGTTCTAGCGATAATAATAGTAAAATATGGCTAATAGTGCATGTTATATTGATAATAATAAAAGTAATAAGTATATTTATTACAGTTCTATCGATAATAACTGCATAATGTTGGTAATAATGCATGTTTTATTGATGATAATAAAAGTAATACGTATATTTATTATAGTTCTATCGATAATAACTGCATAATATGGGTAATAATGCATGTTATATTGATAATAATATAAGTAGTAAGTATAATTATTACAGTTCTAGCGATAATAACTGCATAATATGGGTAATAATGCATGTTATATTGATAATATCGGGAGTAATAAGTATAATTATTATAGTTCTAGCGATAATAATAGTACAATATGGATAATAGTGCATGTTATATTGATAATAATAAAAGTAATGAGTATATTTATTACAGTTCTATCGATAATAACTGCATAATATGGGTAATAATGCATGTTATATTGATAATAATATAAGTAATAAGTATAATTATTACAGTTCTAGCGATAATAACTGCATAATATGGGCAATAATGCATGTTATATTGATAATAATAATAGTAATAAGTATATTTATTATAGTTCTATCGATAATAATAGTAAAATATGGGTAATAGTGCATGTTATATTGATAATAATATAAGTAATAAGTATAATTATTACAGTTCTAGCGATAATAACTGCATTATATGGGTCATAATGCATGTTATATTGATAATATTGGGAGTAATAAGTATAATTATTATAGTCCTAGCGATAGTAATAGTAAAATATGGCTAATAGTGCATGTTCTATTGATAATAATAAAAGTAATGAGTATATTTATTACAGTTCTATCGATAATAACTGCATAATATGGGTAATAATGCATGTTATATTGATAATAATATAAGTAATAAGTATAATTATTACAGTTCTAGCGATAATAACTGCATAATATGGGCAATAATGCATGTTATATTGATAATAATAATAGTAATAAGTATATTTATTATAGTTCTATCGATAATAATAGTAAAATATGGGTAATAGTGCATGTTATATTGATAATAATATAAGTAATAAGTATAATTATTACAGTTCTAGCGATAATAACTGCATTATATGGGTCATAATGCATGTTATATTGATAATATTGGGAGTAATAAGTATAATTATTATAGTCCTAGCGATAGTAATAGTAAAATATGGCTAATAGTGCATGTTCTATTGATAATAATAAAAGTAATAAGTATATTTATTACAGTTCTATCGATAATAACAGCATAATATGGGTAATAATGCATGTTATATTGATAATATCGGGAGTAATAAGTATAATTTTTATAGTTCTAGCGGTAATAATAGTAAAATATGGCTAATAGTGCATGTTATATTTATAATAATAAAAGTAATAAGTATATTTATTATAGTTCTAGCGATTATAACTGCATAATATGGGTAATAATGCATGTTATATTGAGAATAATATAAGTAATAAGTATAATTATTACAGTTCTAGCAATAATAACTGCATTATATGGGTAATAATGCAGGTTATATTGATAATATTGGGAGTAATAAGTATAATTATTATAGTTCTAGCGAGAATAATAGTACAATATGGCTAATAATGCATATTATATTGATAATATCGGGAGTAATAAGTATAATTACTATAGTTCTAGCGATAATAATAGTAAAATATGGCTAATAGTGCATGTTATATTGATAATAATAAAAGTAATAAGTATAATTATTACAGTTCTAGCGATAATACCTGCATAATATGGGTAATAATGCATGTTATATTGATAATAATATAAGTAGTAAGTATAATTATTACAGTTCTAGAGATAATAACTGCATAATATTGGTAATAATGCATGTTATATTGATGATAATAAAAGTAGTACGTATTTTTATTATAGTTCTAGCGATAATAACTGCATAACATGGGTAATAATGCATGTTATATTGAAAATAATATAAGTAATAAGTATAATTATTACAGTTCTAGCGATAATAACTGCATAATATGGGTAATAATGCATGTTATATTGATAATAATAAAAGTAATAAGTATATTTATTATAGTTCTAGCGATTATAACTGCATAATATGGCTAATAATGCATGTTATATTGAGAATAATATAAGTAATAAGTATAATTATTACAGTTCTAGCAATAATAACTGCATTATATGGGTAATAATGCAGGTTATATTGATAATATTGGGAGTAATAAGTATAATTATTATAGTTCTAGCGATAATAATAGTACAATATGGCTAATAATGCATGTTATATTGATAATATCGGGAGTAATAAGTATAATTATTATAGTTCTAGCGATAATAATAGTAAAATATGGCTAATAGTGCATGTTATATTGATAATAATAAAAGTAATAAGTATATTTATTACAGTTCTATCGATAATAACTGCATAATGTTGGTAATAATGCATGTTTTATTGATGATAATAAAAGTAATACGTATATTTATTATAGTTCTATCGATAATAACTGCATAATATGGGTAATAATGCATGTTATATTGATAATAATATAAGTAGTAAGTATAATTATTACAGTTCTAGCGATAATAACTGCATAATATGGGTAATAATGCATGTTATATTGATAATATCGGGAGTAATAAGTATAATTATTATAGTTCTAGCGATAATAATAGTACAATATGGATAATAGTGCATGTTATATTGATAATAATAAAAGTAATGAGTATATTTATTACAGTTCTATCGATAATAACTGCATAATATGGGTAATAATGCATGTTATATTGATAATAATATAAGTAATAAGTATAATTATTACAGTTCTAGCGATAATAACTGCATAATATGGGCAATAATGCATGTTATATTGATAATAATAATAGTAATAAGTATATTTATTATAGTTCTATCGATAATAATAGTAAAATATGGGTAATAGTGCATGTTATATTGATAATAATATAAGTAATAAGTATAATTATTACAGTTCTAGCGATAATAACTGCATTATATGGGTCATAATGCATGTTATATTGATAATATTGGGAGTAATAAGTATAATTATTATAGTCCTAGCGATAGTAATAGTAAAATATGGCTAATAGTGCATGTTCTATTGATAATAATAAAAGTAATGAGTATATTTATTACAGTTCTATCGATAATAACTGCATAATATGGGTAATAATGCATGTTATATTGATAATAATATAAGTAATAAGTATAATTATTACAGTTCTAGCGATAATAACTGCATAATATGGGCAATAATGCATGTTATATTGATAATAATAATAGTAATAAGTATATTTATTATAGTTCTATCGATAATAATAGTAAAATATGGGTAATAGTGCATGTTATATTGATAATAATATAAGTAATAAGTATAATTATTACAGTTCTAGCGATAATAACTGCATTATATGGGTCATAATGCATGTTATATTGATAATATTGGGAGTAATAAGTATAATTATTATAGTCCTAGCGATAGTAATAGTAAAATATGGCTAATAGTGCATGTTCTATTGATAATAATAAAAGTAATAAGTATATTTATTACAGTTCTATCGATAATAACAGCATAATATGGGTAATAATGCATGTTATATTGATAATATCGGGAGTAATAAGTATAATTTTTATAGTTCTAGCGGTAATAATAGTAAAATATGGCTAATAGTGCATGTTATATTTATAATAATAAAAGTAATAAGTATATTTATTATAGTTCTAGCGATTATAACTGCATAATATGGGTAATAATGCATGTTATATTGAGAATAATATAAGTAATAAGTATAATTATTACAGTTCTAGCAATAATAACTGCATTATATGGGTAATAATGCAGGTTATATTGATAATATTGGGAGTAATAAGTATAATTATTATAGTTCTAGCGAGAATAATAGTACAATATGGCTAATAATGCATATTATATTGATAATATCGGGAGTAATAAGTATAATTACTATAGTTCTAGCGATAATAATAGTAAAATATGGCTAATAGTGCATGTTATATTGATAATAATAAAAGTAATAAGTATAATTATTACAGTTCTAGCGATAATACCTGCATAATATGGGTAATAATGCATGTTATATTGATAATAATATAAGTAGTAAGTATAATTATTACAGTTCTAGAGATAATAACTGCATAATATTGGTAATAATGCATGTTATATTGATGATAATAAAAGTAGTACGTATTTTTATTATAGTTCTAGCGATAATAACTGCATAACATGGGTAATAATGCATGTTATATTGAAAATAATATAAGTAATAAGTATAATTATTACAGTTCTAGCGATAATAACTGCATAATATGGGTAATAATGCATGTTATATTGATAATAATATAAGTAATAAGTATAATTATTACAGTTCTGGCGATAATAACTGCATTATATGGGTAATAATGCACGTTATATTGCTAATCATATAAGTAATAAGTATAATTATTACAGTTCTAGCGATAATAACTGCATTATATGGGTAATAATGCACGTTATATTGATAATAATAAAAGTAATAAGTATATTTATTATAGTTCTATCGATAATAACTGCATAATATGGGTAATAATGCATGTTATATTGATTATAATGAAAACAGTAAGTATATTTATTACAGTTCTAGCGATAATAACTGCATTATATGCGTAGTAATGCATGTTATATTGATAATATCGGGAGTAATAAGTATAATTATTATAGTTCTAGCGATAATAACTGCATAACATGGGTAATAATGCATGTTATATTGATAATAATATAAGTAATAAGTGTAATTATTACAGTTCTAGCGATAATAACTGCATAATATGGGTAATAATGCATGTTATATTGATAATAATAAAAGTAATAAGTATATTTATTACAGTTCTATCGATAATAACTGCATAATATTGGTAATAATGCATGTTATATTGATGATAATAAAAGTAGTACGTATATTTATTATAGTTCTAGCGATAATAACTGCATAACATGGGTAATAAAGCATGTTATATTGATAATAATATAAGTAATAAGTATAATTATTACAGTTCTGGCGATAATAACTGCATTATATGGGTAATAATGCACGTTATATTGCTAATCATATAAGTAATAAGTATAATTATTACAGTTCTAGCGATAATAACTGCATTATATGGGTAATAATGCACGTTATATTGATAATAATAAAAGTAATAAGTATATTTATTATAGTTCTATCGATAATAACTGCATAATATGGGTAATAATGCATGTTATATTGATTATAATGAAAACAGTAAGTATATTTATTACAGTTCTAGCGATAATAACTGCATTATATGCGTAGTAATGCATGTTATATTGATAATATCGGGAGTAATAAGTATAATTATTATAGTTCTAGCGATAATAACTGCATAACATGGGTAATAATGCATGTTATATTGATAATAATATAAGTAATAAGTGTAATTATTACAGTTCTAGCGATAATAACTGCATAATATGGGTAATAATGCATGTTATATTGATAATAATAAATGTAATAAGTATATTTATTACAGTTCTATCGATAATAACTGCATAATATTGGTAATAATGCATGTTATATTGATGATAATAAAAGTAGTACGTATATTTATTATAGTTCTAGCGATAATAACTGCATAACATGGGTAATAAAGCATGTTATATTGATAATAATATAAATAATAAGTATAATTATTACAGTTCTAGCGATAATAACTGCATAATATGGGTAATAATGCATGTTATATTGATAATAATAAAAGTAATAAGTATATTTATTATAGTTCTAGCGATTATAACTACATAATATGGGTTATAATGCATGTTATATTGAGAATAATATAAGTAATAAGTATAATTATTACAGTTCTAGCGATAATAACTGCATTATATGGGTAATAATGCATGTTATATTGATAATAATATAAGTAGTAAGTATAATTATTACAGTTCTAGCGATAATAACTGCATAATATGGGTAATAATGCATGTTATATTGATAATTATAAAAGTAATAAGTATATTTATTATAGTTCTAGCGATTATAACTGCATAATATGGCTAATAATGCATGTTATATTGAGAATAATATAAGTAATAAGTATAATTATTACAGTTCTAGCAATAATAACTGCATTATATGGGTAATAATGCAGGTTATATTGATAATATTGGGCGTAATAAGTATAATTATTATAGTTCTAGCGATAATTATAGTACAATATGTCTAATAATGCATGTAATATTGATAATATCGGGAGTAATAAGTATAATTATTATAGTTCCAGCGATAATAATAGTAAAATATGGCTAATAGTGCATGTTATATTGATAATAATAAAAGTAATAAGTATATTTATTACAGTTCTATCGATAATAACTGCATAATGTTGGTAATAATGCATGTTTTATTGATGATAATAAAAGTAATACGTATATTTATTATAGTTCTATCGATAATAACTGCATAATATGGGTAATCATGCATGTCATATTGATAATAATATAAGTAATAAGTATAATTATTACAGTTCTATCGATAATAACTGCATAATATGGGTAATAATGCATGTTATATTGATAATAATATAAGTAGTAAGTATAATTATTACAGTTCTAGCGATAATAACTGCATAATATGGGTAATAATGCATGTTATATTGATAATAATAAAAGTAATAAGTATATTTATTATAGTTCTAGCGATAATTATAGTACAATATGGCTAATAATGCATGTTATATTGATAATATCGGGAGTAATAAGTATAATTATTATAGTTCTAGCGATAATAATAGTAAAATATGGCTAATAGTGCATGTTATATTGATAATAATAAAAGTAATACGTATATATATTATAGTTCTATCGATAATAACTGCATAATATGGGTAATAATGCATGTTATATTGATAATAATATAAGTAGTAAGTATAATTATTACAGTTCTAGAGATAATAACTGCATAATATTGGTAATAATGCATGTTATATTGATGATAATAAAAGTAGTACGTATTTTTATTATAGTTCTAGCGATAATAACTGCATAACATGGGTAATAATGCATGTTATATTGATAATAATATAAGTAATAAGTATAATTATTACAGTTCTAGCGATAATAACTGCATAATATGGGTTATAATGCATGTTATATTGATAATAATAAAAGTAATAAGTATATTTATTATAGTTCTAGCGATTATAACTGCATAATATAAGTTATAATGCATGTTTTATTGATAATAATATAAGTAGTAAGTATAATTATTAGAGTTCTAGCGATAATAATTGCATAATATGGGTAATAATGCATGTTATATTGATAATAATAATAGTAATAAGTATATTTACTATAGTTCCATCGATAATAACTGCATAATATGGGTAATAATGCATGTTATATTGATGATAATGAAAGCTGTAAGTATATTTATTACAGCTCTAGCGATAATAACTGCATTATATGCGTAATAATGCATGTTATATTGATAATATCGGGAGTAATAAGTATAATTATTATAGTTCTAGCGATAATAATAGTAAAATATGGGTAATAGTGCATGTTATATTGATAATAATAAAAGTAATAAGTATATTTATTACAGTTCTATCGATAATAACTGCATAATATGGGTAATAATGCATGTTATATTGATAATAATAAAAGTAATAAGTATATTTATTACAGTTCTATCGATAATACCTGCATAATATGGGTAATAATGCATGTTATATTGATGATAATAAAAGTAGTAACTATATTTATTATAGTTCTAGCGATTATAACTGCATAATATGGGTAATAATGCATGTTATATTGAGAATAATGAAAGTAATAAGTATAATTATTACAGTTCTAGCGATAATAACTGCATTATATGCGTAATAATGCATGTTATATTGATAATATCGGGAGTAATAAGTGTAATTATTATAGTTCTAGCGATAATAATAGTACAATATGGCTAATAGTGCATGTTATATTGATAATATTAAAAGTAATAAGTATAATTATTATAGTTCTAGCGATAATAATAGTAAAATATGGCTAAGAGTGTCTGTTACATTGATAATAATACAAGTAATAAGTATATTTATTATACTTTTGTCGATAATAACTGCATTATATGGGTAATAATGCACGTTATACTGCTAATAATATAAGTAATAAGTATAATTATTACAGTTCTAGTGATAATAACTGCATTATATGGGTAATAATGCATGTTATATTGATAATATCGGGAGTAATAAGTATAATTATTATAGTTCTAGCGATAATAATAGTACAATATGGCTAATAATGCATGTTATATTGATAATATCGGGAGTAATAAGTATAATTTTTATAGTTCTAGCGGTAATAATAGTAAAATATGGCTAATAGTGCATGTTATATTGATAATAATAAAAGTAATAAGTATATTTATTATAGTTCTAGCGATTATAACTGCATAATATGGGTAATAATGCATGTTATATTGATGATAATGAAAGCTGTAAGTATATTTATTACAGCTCTAGCGATAATAACTGCATTATATGCGTAATAATGCATGTTATATTGATAATATCGGGAGTAATAAGTATAATTATTATAGTTCTAGCGATTATAACTGCATAATATGGGTAATAGTGCATGTTATATTGATAATAATATAAGTAATAAGTATAATTATTACAGTTCTAGCGATAATAACTGCGTAATATGGGCAATAATGCATGTTATATTGATAATAATAATAGTAATAAGTATATTTATTATAGTTCTATCGATAATAATAGTAAAATATGGGTAATAGTGCATGTTATATTGATAATAATATAAGTAATAAGTATAATTATTACAGTTCTAGCGATAATAACTGCATTATATGGGTCATAATGCATGTTATATTGATAATATTGGGAGTAATAAGTATAATTATTATAGTCCTAGCGATAGTAATAGTAAAATATGGCTAATAGTGCATGTTCTATTGATAATAATAAAAGTAATAAGTATATTTATTACAGTTCTATCGATAATAACTGCATAATATGGGTAATAATGCATGTTATATTGATAATATCGGGAGTAATAATTATAATTATTATAGTTCTAGCGATAATAATAGTACAATATGGCTAATAATGCATGTTATATTGATAATAATAAAAGTAATAAGTATATTTATTACAGTTCTATCGATAATAACTGCATAATGTTGGTAATAATGCATGTTTTATTGATGATAATAAAAGTAATACGTATATTTATTATAGTTCTATCGATAATAACTGCATAATATGGGTAATAATGAATGTTATATTGATAATAATATAAGTAATAAGTATAATTATTACAGTTCTAGCGATAATAACTGCATAATATGGGTAATAATGCATGTTATATTGATAATAATAAAAGTAATAAGTATATTTATTATAGTTCTAGCGATTATAACTGCATAATATGGGTTATAATGCATGTTATATTGAGAATAATATAAGTAATAAGTATAATTATTACAGTTCTAGCGATAATAACTGCATTATATGGGTAACAATGCATGTTATATTGATAATAATATAAGTAGTAAGTATAATTATTAGAGTTCTAGCGATAATAACTGCATAATATGGGTAATAATGCATGTTATATTGATAATAATAAAAGTAATAAGTATATTTATTATAGTTCTATCGATAATAACTGCATAATATGGGTAATAATGCATGTTATATTGATAATAATATAAGTAATAAGTATAATTATTACAGTTCTAGCGATAATAACTGCATTATATGGGTAATAATGCATGTTATATTGATAATAATATAAGTAATAAGTATAATTATTACAGTTCTAGCGATAATAACTGCATAATATGGGCAATAATGCATGTTATATTGATAATAATAATAGTAATAAGTATATTTATTATAGTTCTATCGATAATAATAGTAAAATATGGGTAATAGTGCATGTTATATTGATAATAATAAAAGTAATAAGTATAATTATTACAGTTCTAGCGATAATAACTGCATTATATGGGTCATAATGCATGTTATATTGATAATATTGGGAGTAATAAGTATAATGATTATAGTCCTAGCGATAGTAATAGTAAAATATGGCTAATAGTGCATGTTCTATTGATAATAATAAAAGTAATAAGTATATTCATTACAGTTCTATCGATAATAACTGCATAATATGGGTAATGATGCATGTTATATTGATGATAATAAAAGTAATACGTATATTTATTATAGTTCTAGCGATAATAACTGTATGATATGGGTAATAATGCATGTTATATTGATAATAATATAAGTAATAAGTATAATTATTACAGTTCTAGCGATAATAACTGCACAATATGGGTAATAATGCATGTTATATTGATGATAATGAAAGTAGTAAGTATATTTGTTACAGTTCTAGCGATAATAACTGCATTATATGAGTAATAATGCATGTTATATTGATAATATCGGGAGTAATAAGTATAATTATTACAGTCCTAGCGATAATAATAGTAAAATATGGCTATTAGTGCCTGTTACATATATTGATAATAATAAAAGTAATAAGTATATTTATTATACTTCTGTCGATAATAACTGCATTATATGGGTAATAATGCATGTTATATTGATAATAATATAAGTAATAAGTATATTTATTATACTTCTGTCGATAATAACTGTATTATATGGGTAATAATGCATGTTATATTGATGATAATAAAAGTAATACGTATATTTATTATAGTTCTATCGATAATAACTGCATAATATGGGTAATAATGCATGTTATATTGATGATAATGAAAGTAGTAAGTATATTTATTAGAGTTCTAGCGATAATAACTGCATTATATGGGTAATAATGGATGTTATATTGATAATATCGGGAGCAATAAGTATAATTATTACAGTTCTAGCGATTATACTAGTAAAATATGGCTACTAGTGCCTGTTATATTGATAATAATAAAAGTAATAAGTATATTTATTATACTTCTGTCGATAATAACTGCATTATATGGGTAATAATACATGTTATATTGATAATAATATAAGTAATAAGTATAATTATTACAGTTCTAGCGATAATAACTGCATTATATGGGTAATAATGCACGTTATATTGCTAATAATATAAGTAATAAGTGTAATTATTACAGTTCTAGCGATAATAACTCCATTATATGGGTAACAATGCATGTTATATTGATAATAATATAAGTAATAAGTATAATTATTACAGTTCTAGCGATAATATCTCCATTATATGGGTAATAATGCATGTTATATTGATAATATCGGGAGTAATAAGTATAATTATTACAGTTCTAGCGATAATACTAGTAAAATATGGCTACTAGTGCCTCTTATATTGATAATAATAAAAGTAATAAGTATTTTTATTATACTTCTGTCAATAATAACTGCATTATATGGGTAATAATGCATGTTATATTGATGATAATGAAAGTAGTAAGTATAATTATTACAGTTCTAGCAATAATAACTGCATTATATGGGTAATAATGCATGTTATATTGATAATATTGGGAGTAATAAGTATTATTATTACAGTTCTAGCGATAATAACTGCATAATATAGGTAATAATGCGTGTTATATTGATGATAATAAAAGTGATACGTGTATTTATTATAGTTCTAGCGATAATAACTGTATAATATGGGTAATAATGCATGTTATATTGATAATAATATAAGTAATAAGTATAATTATTACAGTTCTAGCGATAATAACTGCACAATATGGGTAATAATGCATGTTATATTGATGATAATGAAAGTAGTAAGTATATTTGATACAGTTCTAGCGATAATAACTGCATTATATGAGTAATAATGCATGTTATATTGATGATAATAAAAGTAATACGTATATTTATTATAGTTCTATCGATAATAACTGCATAATATGGGTAATAATGCATGTTATATTGATGATAATGAAAGTAGTAAGTATATTTATTAGAGTTCTAGCGATAATAACTGCATTATATGGGTAATAATGGATGTTATATTGATAATATCGGGAGTAATAAGTATAATTATTACAGTTCTAGCGATTATACTAGTAAAATATGGCTACTAGTGCCTGTTATATTGATAATAATAAAAGTAATAAGTATATTTATTATACTTCTGTCGATAATAACTGCATTATATGGGTAATAATACATGTTATATTGATAATAATATAAGTAATAAGTATAATTATTACAGTTCTAGCGATAATAACTGCATTATATGGGTAATAATGCACGTTATATTGCTAATAATATAAGTAATAAGTGTAATTATTACAGTTCTAGCGATAATAACTCCATTATATGGGTAACAATGCATGTTATATTGATAATAATATAAGTAATAACTATAATTATTACAGTTCTAGCGATAATATCTCCATTATATGGGTAATAATGCATGTTATATTGATAATATCGGGAGTAATAAGTATAATTATTACAGTTCTAGCGATAATACTAGTAAAATATGGCTACTAGTGCCTCTTATATTGATAATAATAAAAGTAATAAGTATTTTTATTATACTTCTGTCAATAATAACTGCATTATATGGGTAATAATGCATGTTATATTGATGATAATGAAAGTAGTAAGTATAATTATTACAGTTCTAGCAATAATAACTGCATTATATGGGTAATAATGCATGTTATATTGATAATATTGGGAGTAATAAGTATTATTATTACAGTTCTAGCGATAATAACTGCATAATATGGGTAATAATGCGTGTTATATTGATGATAATAAAAGTAATACGTGTATTTATTATAGTTCTAGCGATAATAACTGTATAATATGGGTAATAATGCATGTTATATTGATAATAATATAAGTAATAAGTATAATTATTACAGTTCTAGCGATAATAACTGCACAATATGGGTAATAATGCATGTTATATTGATGATAATGAAAGTAGTAAGTATATCTGATACAGTTCTAGCGATAATAACTGCATTATATGAGTAATAATGCATGTTATATTGATAATATCGGGAGTAATAAGTATAATTATTACAGTCCTAGCGATAATAATAGTAAAATATGGCTATTAGTGCCTGTTACATATATTGATAATAATAAAAGTAATAAGTATATTTATTATACTTCTGTCGATAATAATTGCATTATATGGGTCATAATGCATGTTATATTGATAATAATATAAGTAATAAGTATAATTATTACAGTTCTAGCGATAATAACTGCATTATATGGGCAATAATGCACGTTATATTGCTAATAATATAAGTAATAAGTATAATTATTACAGTTCTAGCGATAATAACTGCATAATATGGGTAATAATGCATGTTATATTGATAATAATAAAAGTAATAAGTATATTTATTATAGTTCTAGCGATTATAACTACATAATATGGGTTATAATGCATGTTATATTGAGAATAATATAAGTAATAAGTATAATTATTATAGTTCTAGCGATAATAACTGCATAACATGGGTAATAATGCATGTTATATTGATAATAATATAAGTAATAAGTATAATTATTACAGTTCTAGCGATAATAACTGCATAATATGGGTAATAATGCATGTTATATTGATGATAATAAAAGTAGTAACTATATTTATTATAGTTCTAGCGATTATAACTGCATTATATGCGTAATAATGCATGTTATATTGATAATATCGGGAGTAATAAGTGTAATTATTATAGTTCTAGCGATAATAATAGTACAATATGGCTAATAGTGCATGTTATATTGATAATATTAAAAGTAATAAGTATAATTATTATAGTTCTAGCGATAATAATAGTACAATATGGATAATAGTGCATGTTGTATTGATAATAATAAAAGTAATGAGTATATTTATTACAGTTCTATCGATAATAACTGCATAATATGGGTAATAATGCATGTTATATTGATAATAATATAAGTAATAAGTATAATTATTACAGTTCTAGCGATAATAACTGCATAATATGGGCAATAATGCATGTTATATTGATAATAATATAAGTAATAAGTATAATTATTACAGTTCTATCGATAATAACTGCATAATATGGGTAATAATGCATGTTATATTGATGATAATGAAAGCTGTAAGTATATTTATTACAGCTCTAGCGATAATAACTGCATTATATGCGTAATAATGCATGTTATATTGATAATATCGGGAGTAATAAGTATAATTATTATAGTTCTAGCGATAATAATAGTAAAATATGGGTAATAGTGCAACTTATATTGATAATAGTAAAAGTAATAAGTATATTTATTACAGTTCTATCGATAATAACTGCATAATATGGGTAATAATGCATGTTATATTGAGAATAATAATAGTAATAAGTATATTTATTATAGTTCTATCGATAATAACTGCATAATATGGGTAATAATGCATGTTATATTGATGATAATGAAAGTTGTAAGTATATTTATTACAGTTCTAGCGATAATAACTGCATTATATGCGTAATAATGCATGTTATATTGATAATATCGGGAGTAATAAGTATAATTATTATAGTTCTAGCGATAATAATAGTAAAATATGGGTAATAGTGCATGGTATATTGATAATAATAAAAGTAATAAGTATATTTATTACAGTTCTATCGATAATAACTGCATAATATGGGTAATAATGCATGTTATATTGATGATAATAAAAGTAATAAGTATAATTATTACAGTTCTAGCGATAATAACTGCATAATATGGGTAATAATGCATGTTATATTGATAATAATAAAAGTAATAAGTATATTTATTATAGTTCTAGCGATTATAACTGCATAATATGGCTAATAATGCATGTTATATTGAGAATAATATAAGTAATAAGTATAATTATTACAGTTCTAGCAATAATAACTGCATTATATGGGTAATAATGCAGGTTATATTGATAATATTGGGAGTAATAAGTATAATTATTATAGTTCTAGCGATAATAATAGTACAATATGGCTAATAATGCATGTTATATTGATAATATCGGGAGTAATAAGTATAATTATTATAGTTCTAGCGATAATAATAGTAAAATATGGCTAATAGTGCATGTTATATTGATAATAATAAAAGTAATAAGTATATTTATTACAGTTCTATCGATAATAACTGCATAATGTTGGTAATAATGCATGTTTTATTGATGATAATAAAAGTAATACGTATATTTATTATAGTTCTATCGATAATAACTGCATAATATGGGTAATAATGCATGTTATATTGATAATAATATAAGTAGTAAGTATAATTATTACAGTTCTAGCGATAATAACTGCATAATATGGGTAATAATGCATGTTATATTGATAATATCGGGAGTAATAAGTATAATTATTATAGTTCTAGCGATAATAATAGTACAATATGGATAATAGTGCATGTTATATTGATAATAATAAAAGTAATGAGTATATTTATTACAGTTCTATCGATAATAACTGCATAATATGGGTAATAATGCATGTTATATTGATAATAATATAAGTAATAAGTATAATTATTACAGTTCTAGCGATAATAACTGCATAATATGGGCAATAATGCATGTTATATTGATAATAATAATAGTAATAAGTATATTTATTATAGTTCTATCGATAATAATAGTAAAATATGGGTAATAGTGCATGTTATATTGATAATAATATAAGTAATAAGTATAATTATTACAGTTCTAGCGATAATAACTGCATTATATGGGTCATAATGCATGTTATATTGATAATATTGGGAGTAATAAGTATAATTATTATAGTCCTAGCGATAGTAATAGTAAAATATGGCTAATAGTGCATGTTCTATTGATAATAATAAAAGTAATGAGTATATTTATTACAGTTCTATCGATAATAACTGCATAATATGGGTAATAATGCATGTTATATTGATAATAATATAAGTAATAAGTATAATTATTACAGTTCTAGCGATAATAACTGCATAATATGGGCAATAATGCATGTTATATTGATAATAATAATAGTAATAAGTATATTTATTATAGTTCTATCGATAATAATAGTAAAATATGGGTAATAGTGCATGTTATATTGATAATAATATAAGTAATAAGTATAATTATTACAGTTCTAGCGATAATAACTGCATTATATGGGTCATAATGCATGTTATATTGATAATATTGGGAGTAATAAGTATAATTATTATAGTCCTAGCGATAGTAATAGTAAAATATGGCTAATAGTGCATGTTCTATTGATAATAATAAAAGTAATAAGTATATTTATTACAGTTCTATCGATAATAACAGCATAATATGGGTAATAATGCATGTTATATTGATAATATCGGGAGTAATAAGTATAATTTTTATAGTTCTAGCGGTAATAATAGTAAAATATGGCTAATAGTGCATGTTATATTTATAATAATAAAAGTAATAAGTATATTTATTATAGTTCTAGCGATTATAACTGCATAATATGGGTAATAATGCATGTTATATTGAGAATAATATAAGTAATAAGTATAATTATTACAGTTCTAGCAATAATAACTGCATTATATGGGTAATAATGCAGGTTATATTGATAATATTGGGAGTAATAAGTATAATTATTATAGGTCTAGCGAGAATAATAGTACAATATGGCTAATAATGCATATTATATTGATAATATCGGGAGTAATAAGTATAATTACTATAGTTCTAGCGATAATAATAGTAAAATATGGCTAATAGTGCATGTTATATTGATAATAATAAAAGTAATAAGTATAATTATTACAGTTCTAGCGATAATACCTGCATAATATGGGTAATAATGCATGTTATATTGATAATAATATAAGTAGTAAGTATAATTATTACAGTTCTAGAGATAATAACTGCATAATATTGGTAATAATGCATGTTATATTGATGATAATAAAAGTAGTACGTATTTTTATTATAGTTCTAGCGATAATAACTGCATAACATGGGTAATAATGCATGTTATATTGAAAATAATATAAGTAATAAGTATAATTATTACAGTTCTAGCGATAATAACTGCATAATATGGGTAATAATGCATGTTATATTGATAATAATATAAGTAATAAGTATAATTATTACAGTTCTGGCGATAATAACTGCATTATATGGGTAATAATGCACGTTATATTGCTAATCATATAAGTAATAAGTATAATTATTACAGTTCTAGCGATAATAACTGCATTATATGGGTAATAATGTACGTTATATTGATAATAATAAAAGTAATAAGTATATTTATTATAGTTCTATCGATAATAACTGCATAATATGGGTAATAATGCATGTTATATTGATTATAATGAAAACAGTAAGTATATTTATTACAGTTCTAGCGATAATAACTGCATTATATGCGTAGTAATGCATGTTATATTGATAATATCGGGAGTAATAAGTATAATTATTATAGTTCTAGCGATAATAACTGCATAACATGGGTAATAATGCATGTTATATTGATAATAATATAAGTAATAAGTGTAATTATTACAGTTCTAGCGATAATAACTGCATAATATGGGTAATAACGCATGTTATATTGATAATAATAAAAGTAATAAGTATATTTATTACAGTTCTATCGATAATAACTGCATAATATTGGTAATAATGCATGTTATATTGATGATAATAAAAGTAGTACGTATATTTATTATAGTTCTAGCGATAATAACTGCATAACATGGGTAATAAAGCATGTTATATTGATAATAATATAAGTAATAAGTATAATTATTACAGTTCTGGCGATAATAACTGCATTATATGGGTAATAATGCACGTTATATTGCTAATCATATAAGTAATAAGTATAATTATTACAGTTCTAGCGATAATAACTGCATTATATGGGTAATAATGCACGTTATATTGATAATAATAAAAGTAATAAGTATATTTATTATAGTTCTATCGATAATAACTGCATAATATGGGTAATAATGCATGTTATATTGATTATAATGAAAACAGTAAGTATATTTATTACAGTTCTAGCGATAATAACTGCATTATATGCGTAGCAATGCATGTTATATTGATAATATCGGGAGTAATAAGTATAATTATTATAGTTCTAGCGATAATAACTGCATAACATGGGTAATAATGCATGTTATATTGATAATAATATAAGTAATAAGTGTAATTATTACAGTTCTAGCGATAATAACTGCATAATATGGGTAATAATGCATGTTATATTGATAATAATAAATGTAATAAGTATATTTATTACAGTTCTATCGATAATAACTGCATAATATTGGTAATAATGCATGTTATATTGATGATAATAAAAGTAGTACGTATATTTATTATAGTTCTAGCGATAATAACTGCATAACATGGGTAATAAAGCATGTTATATTGATAATAATATAAATAATAAGTATAATTATTACAGTTCTAGCGATAATAACTGCATAATATGGGTAATAATGCATGTTATATTGATAATAATAAAAGTAATAAGTATATTTATTATAGTTCTAGCGATTATAACTGCATAATATGGCTAATAATGCATGTTATATTGAGAATAATATAAGTAATAAGTATAATTATTACAGTTCTAGCAATAATAACTGCATTATATGGGTAATAATGCAGGTTATATTGATAATATTGGGCGTAATAAGTATAATTATTATAGTTCTAGCGATAATTATAGTACAATATGTCTAATAATGCATGTTATATTGATAATATCGGGAGTAATAAGTATAATTATTATAGTTCTAGCGATAATAATAGTAAAATATGGCTAATAGTGCATGTTATATTGATAATAATAAAAGTAATAAGTATATTTATTACAGTTCTATCGATAATAACTGCATAATGTTGGTAATAATGCATGTTTTATTGATGATAATAAAAGTAATACGTATATTTATTATAGTTCTATCGATAATAACTGCATAATATGGGTAATCATGCATGTCATATTGATAATAATATAAGTAATAAGTATAATTATTACAGTTCTATCGATAATAACTGCATAATATGGGTAATAATGCATGTTATATTGATAATAATATAAGTAGTAAGTATAATTATTACAGTTCTAGCGATAATAACTGCATAATATGGGTAATAATGCATGTTATATTGATAATAATAAAAGTAATAAGTATATTTATTATAGTTCTAGCGATTATAACTGCATAATATTGCTAATAATGCATGTTATATTGAGAATAATATAAGTAATAAGTATAATTATTACAGTTCTAGCAATAATAACCGCATTATATGGGTAATAATGCAGGTTATATTGATAATATTGGGCGTAATAAGTATAATTATTATAGTTCTAGCGATAATTATAGTACAATATGGCTAATAATGCATGTTATATTGATAATATCGGGAGTAATAAGTATAATTATTATAGTTCTAGCGATAATAATAGTAAAATATGGCTAATAGTGCATGTTATATTGATAATAATAAAAGTAATACGTATATATATTATAGTTCTATCGATAATAACTGCATAATATGGGTAATAATGCATGTTATATTGATAATAATATAAGTAGTAAGTATAATTATTACAGTTCTAGAGATAATAACTGCATAATATTGGTAATAATGCATGTTATATTGATGATAATAAAAGTAGTACGTATTTTTATTATAGTTCTAGCGATAATAACTGCATAACATGGGTAATAATGCATGTTATATTGATAATAATATAAGTAATAAGTATAATTATTACAGTTCTAGCGATAATAACTGCATAATATGGGTTATAATGCATGTTATATTGATAATAATAAAAGTAATAAGTATATTTATTATAGTTCTAGCGATTATAACTGCATAATATAAGTTATAATGCATGTTTTATTGATAATAATATAAGTAGTAAGTATAATTATTAGAGTTCTAGCGATAATAACTGCATAATATGGGTAATAATGCATGTTATATTGATAATAATAATAGTAATAAGTATATTTATTATAGTTCCATCGATAATAACTGCATAATATGGGTAATAATGCATGTTATATTGATGATAATGAAAGCTGTAAGTATATTTATTACAGCTCTAGCGATAATAACTGCATTATATGCGTAATAATGCATGTTATATTGATAATATCGGGAGTAATAAGTATAATTATTATAGTTCTAGCGATAATAATAGTAAAATATGGGTAATAGTGCATGTTATATTGATAATAATAAAAGTAATAAGTATATTTATTACAGTTCTATCGATAATAACTGCATAATATGGGTAATAATGCATGTTATATTGATAATAATAAAAGTAATAAGTATATTTATTACAGTTCTATCGATAATACCTGCATAATATGGGTAATAATGCATGTTATATTGATGATAATAAAAGTAGTAACTATATTTATTATAGTTCTAGCGATTATAACTGCATAATATGGGTAATAATGCATGTTATATTGAGAATAATGAAAGTAATAAGTATAATTATTACAGTTCTAGCGATAATAACTGCATTATATGCGTAATAATGCATGTTATATTGATAATATCGGGAGTAATAAGTGTAATTATTATAGTTCTAGCGATAATAATAGTACAATATGGCTAATAGTGCATGTTATATTGATAATATTAAAAGTAATAAGTATAATTATTATAGTTCTAGCGATAATAATAGTAAAATATGGCTAAGAGTGTCTGTTACATTGATAATAATACAAGTAATAAGTATATTTATTATACTTTTGTCGATAATAACTGCATTATATGGGTAATAATGCACGTTATACTGCTAATAATATAAGTAATAAGTATAATTATTACAGTTCTAGTGATAATAACTGCATTATATGGGTAATAATGCATGTTATATTGATAATATCGGGAGTAATAAGTATAATTATTATAGTTCTAGCGATAATAATAGTACAATATGGCTAATAATGCATGTTATATTGATAATATCGGGAGTAATAAGTATAATTTTTATAGTTCTAGCGGTAATAATAGTAAAATATGGCTAATAGTGCATGTTCTATTGATAATAATAAAAGTAATAAGTATATTTATTATAGTTCTAGCGATTATAACTGCATAATATGGGTAATAATGCATGTTATATTGATGATAATGAAAGCTGTAAGTATATTTATTACAGCTCTAGCGATAATAACTGCATTATATGCGTAATAATGCATGTTATATTGATAATATCGGGAGTAATAAGTATAATTATTATAGTTCTAGCGATTATAACTGCATAATATGGGTAATAGTGCATGTTATATTGATAATAATATAAGTAATAAGTATAATTATTACAGTTCTAGCGATAATAACTGCGTAATATGGGCAATAATGCATGTTATATTGATAATAATAATAGTAATAAGTATATTTATTATAGTTCTATCGATAATAATAGTAAAATATGGGTAATAGTGCATGTTATATTGATAATAATATAAGTAATAAGTATAATTATTACAGTTCTAGCGATAATAACTGCATTATATGGGTCATAATGCATGTTATATTGATAATATTGGGAGTAATAAGTATAATTATTATAGTCCTAGCGATAGTAATAGTAAAATATGGCTAATAGTGCATGTTCTATTGATAATAATAAAAGTAATAAGTATATTTATTACAGTTCTATCGATAATAACTGCATAATATGGGTAATAATGCATGTTATATTGATAATATCGGGAGTAATAATTATAATTATTATAGTTCTAGCGATAATAATAGTACAATATGGCTAATAATGCATGTTATATTGATAATAATAAAAGTAATAAGTATATTTATTACAGTTCTATCGATAATAACTGCATAATGTTGGTAATAATGCATGTTTTATTGATGATAATAAAAGTAATACGTATATTTATTATAGTTCTATCGATAATAACTGCATAATATGGGTAATAATGAATGTTATATTGATAATAATATAAGTAATAAGTATAATTATTACAGTTCTAGCGATAATAACTGCATAATATGGGTAATAATGCATGTTATATTGATAATAATAAAAGTAATAAGTATATTTATTATAGTTCTATCGATAATAATAGTAAAATATGGGTAATAGTGCATGTTATATTGATAATAATAAAAGTAATAAGTATATTTATTATAGTTCTAGCGATTATAACTGCATAATATTGCTAATAATGCATGTTATATTGAGAATAATATAAGTAATAAGTATAATTATTACAGTTCTAGCAATAATAACCGCATTATATGGGTAATAATGCAGGTTATATTGATAATATTGGGCGTAATAAGTATAATTATTATAGTTCTAGCGATAATTATAGTACAATATGGCTAATAATGCATGTTATATTGATAATATCGGGAGTAATAAGTATAATTATTATAGTTCTAGCGATAATAATAGTAAAATATGGCTAATAGTGCATGTTATATTGATAATAATAAAAGTAATACGTATATATATTATAGTTCTATCGATAATAACTGCATAATATGGGTAATAATGCATGTTATATTGATAATAATATAAGTAGTAAGTATAATTATTACAGTTCTAGAGATAATAACTGCATAATATTGGTAATAATGCATGTTATATTGATGATAATAAAAGTAGTACGTATTTTTATTATAGTTCTAGCGATAATAACTGCATAACATGGGTAATAATGCATGTTATATTGATAATAATATAAGTAATAAGTATAATTATTACAGTTCTAGCGATAATAACTGCATAATATGGGTTATAATGCATGTTATATTGATAATAATAAAAGTAATAAGTATATTTATTATAGTTCTAGCGATTATAACTGCATAATATAAGTTATAATGCATGTTTTATTGATAATAATATAAGTAGTAAGTATAATTATTAGAGTTCTAGCGATAATAACTGCATAATATGGGTAATAATGCATGTTATATTGATAATAATAATAGTAATAAGTATATTTATTATAGTTCCATCGATAATAACTGCATAATATGGGTAATAATGCATGTTATATTGATGATAATGAAAGCTGTAAGTATATTTATTACAGCTCTAGCGATAATAACTGCATTATATGCGTAATAATGCATGTTATATTGATAATATCGGGAGTAATAAGTATAATTATTATAGTTCTAGCGATAATAATAGTAAAATATGGGTAATAGTGCATGTTATATTGATAATAATAAAAGTAATAAGTATATTTATTACAGTTCTATCGATAATAACTGCATAATATGGGTAATAATGCATGTTATATTGATAATAATAAAAGTAATAAGTATATTTATTACAGTTCTATCGATAATACCTGCATAATATGGGTAATAATGCATGTTATATTGATGATAATAAAAGTAGTAACTATATTTATTATAGTTCTAGCGATTATAACTGCATAATATGGGTAATAATGCATGTTATATTGAGAATAATGAAAGTAATAAGTATAATTATTACAGTTCTAGCGATAATAACTGCATTATATGCGTAATAATGCATGTTATATTGATAATATCGGGAGTAATAAGTGTAATTATTATAGTTCTAGCGATAATAATAGTACAATATGGCTAATAGTGCATGTTATATTGATAATATTAAAAGTAATAAGTATAATTATTATAGTTCTAGCGATAATAATAGTAAAATATGGCTAAGAGTGTCTGTTACATTGATAATAATACAAGTAATAAGTATATTTATTATACTTTTGTCGATAATAACTGCATTATATGGGTAATAATGCACGTTATACTGCTAATAATATAAGTAATAAGTATAATTATTACAGTTCTAGTGATAATAACTGCATTATATGGGTAATAATGCATGTTATATTGATAATATCGGGAGTAATAAGTATAATTATTATAGTTCTAGCGATAATAATAGTACAATATGGCTAATAATGCATGTTATATTGATAATATCGGGAGTAATAAGTATAATTTTTATAGTTCTAGCGGTAATAATAGTAAAATATGGCTAATAGTGCATGTTCTATTGATAATAATAAAAGTAATAAGTATATTTATTATAGTTCTAGCGATTATAACTGCATAATATGGGTAATAATGCATGTTATATTGATGATAATGAAAGCTGTAAGTATATTTATTACAGCTCTAGCGATAATAACTGCATTATATGCGTAATAATGCATGTTATATTGATAATATCGGGAGTAATAAGTATAATTATTATAGTTCTAGCGATTATAACTGCATAATATGGGTAATAGTGCATGTTATATTGATAATAATATAAGTAATAAGTATAATTATTACAGTTCTAGCGATAATAACTGCGTAATATGGGCAATAATGCATGTTATATTGATAATAATAATAGTAATAAGTATATTTATTATAGTTCTATCGATAATAATAGTAAAATATGGGTAATAGTGCATGTTATATTGATAATAATATAAGTAATAAGTATAATTATTACAGTTCTAGCGATAATAACTGCATTATATGGGTCATAATGCATGTTATATTGATAATATTGGGAGTAATAAGTATAATTATTATAGTCCTAGCGATAGTAATAGTAAAATATGGCTAATAGTGCATGTTCTATTGATAATAATAAAAGTAATAAGTATATTTATTACAGTTCTATCGATAATAACTGCATAATATGGGTAATAATGCATGTTATATTGATAATATCGGGAGTAATAATTATAATTATTATAGTTCTAGCGATAATAATAGTACAATATGGCTAATAATGCATGTTATATTGATAATAATAAAAGTAATAAGTATATTTATTACAGTTCTATCGATAATAACTGCATAATGTTGGTAATAATGCATGTTTTATTGATGATAATAAAAGTAATACGTATATTTATTATAGTTCTATCGATAATAACTGCATAATATGGGTAATAATGAATGTTATATTGATAATAATATAAGTAATAAGTATAATTATTACAGTTCTAGCGATAATAACTGCATAATATGGGTAATAATGCATGTTATATTGATAATAATAAAAGTAATAAGTATATTTATTATAGTTCTATCGATAATAATAGTAAAATATGGGTAATAGTGCATGTTATATTGATAATAATATAAGTAATAAGTATAATTATTACAGTTCTAGCGATAATAACTGCATTATATGGGTCATAATGCATGTTATATTGATAATATTGGGAGTAATAAGTATAATTATTATAGTCCTAGCGATAGTAATAGTAAAATATGGCTAATAGTGCATGTTCTGTTGATAATAATAAAAGTAATAAGTATATTTATTACAGTTCTATCGATAATAACTGCATAATATGGGTAATGATGCATGTTATATTGATGATAATAAAAGTAATACGTATATTTATTATAGTTCTAGCGATAATAACTGCATAATATCGGTAATAATGCATGTTATATTGATAATAATATAAATAATAAGTATAATTATTACAGTTCTGGCGATAATAACTGCATTATATGGGTAATAATGCACGCTATATTGCTAATAATATAAGTAATAAGTATAATTATTACAGTTCTATCGATAATAACTGCATAATATGGGTAATAATGCATGTTATATTGATAATATCGGGAGTAATAATTATAATTATTATAGTTCTAGCGATAATAATAGTACAATATGGCTAATAATGCATGTTATATTGATAATATCGGGAGTAATAAGTATAATTTTTATAGTTCTAGCGGTAATAATAGTAAAATATGGCTAATAGTGCATGTTATATTTATAATAATAAAAGTAATAAGTATATTTATTATAGTTCTAGCGATTATAACTGCATAATATGGGTAATAATGCATGTTATATTGAGAATAATATAAGTAATAAGTATAATTATTACAGTTCTGGCGATAATAACTGCATTATATGGGTAATAATGCATGTTATATTGATAATAATATAAGTAGTAAGTATAATTATTACAGTTCTAGAGATAATAACTGCATAATATTGGTAATAATGCATGTTATATTGATGATAATAAAAGTAGTACGTATTTTTATTATAGTTCTAGCGATAATAACTGCATAACATGGGTAATAATGCATGTTATATTGAAAATAATATAAGTAATAAGTATAATTATTACAGTTCTAGCGATAATAACTGCATAATATGGGTAATAATGCATGTTATATTGATAATAATAAAAGTAATAAGTATATTTATTATAGTTCTAGCGATTATAACTGCATAATATAAGTTATAATGCATGTTATATTGATAATAATATAAGTAATAAGTATAATTATTACAGTTCTAGCGATAATAACTGCATAATATGGGTAATAATGCACGTTATATTGCTAATAATATAAGTAATAAGTATAACTATTACAGTTCTAGCGATAATACCTGCATTATATGGGTAATAATGCAGGTTATATTGATAATATTGGGAGTAATAAGTATAATTATTATAGTTCTAGCGATAATAATAGTACAATATGGCTAATAATGCATGTTATATTGATAATATCGGGAGTAATAAGTATAATTATTATAGTTCTAGCGATAATAATAGTAAAATATGGCTAATAGTGCATGTTATATTGATAATAATAAAAGTAATAAGTATATTTATTACAGTTCTATCGATAATAACTGCATAATGTTGGTAATAATGCATGTTTTATTGATGATAATAAAAGTAATACGTATATTTATTATAGTTCTATCGATAATAACTGCATAATATGGGTAATAATGAATGTTATATTGATAATAATATAAGTAATAAGTATAATTATTACAGTTCTAGCGATAATAACTGCATAATATGGGCAATAATGCATGTTATATTGATAATAATAATAGTAATAAGTATATTTATTATAGTTCTATCGATAATAATAGTAAAATATGGGTAATAGTGCATGTTATATTGATAATAATATAAGTAATAAGTATAATTATTACAGTTCTAGCGATAATAACTGCATTATATGGGTCATAATGCATGTTATATTGATAATATTGGGAGTAATAAGTATAATTATTATAGTCCTAGCGATAGTAATAGTAAAATATGGCTAATAGTGCATGTTCTATTGATAATAATAAAAGTAATAAGTATATTTATTACAGTTCTATCGATAATAACTGCATAATATGGGTAATAATGCATGTTATATTGATAATATCGGGAGTAATAATTATAATTATTATAGTTCTAGCGATAATAATAGTACAATATGGCTAATAATGCATGTTATATTGATAATAATAAAAGTAATAAGTATATTTATTACAGTTCTATCGATAATAACTGCATAATGTTGGTAATAATGCATGTTTTATTGATGATAATAAAAGTAATACGTATATTTATTATAGTTCTATCGATAATAACTGCATAATATGGGTAATAATGAATGTTATATTGATAATAATATAAGTAATAAGTATAATTATTACAGTTCTAGCGATAATAACTGCATAATATGGGTAATAATGCATGTTATATTGATAATAATAAAAGTAATAAGTATATTTATTATAGTTCTAGCGATTATAACTGCATAATATGGGTTATAATGCATGTTATATTGAGAATAATATAAGTAATAAGTATAATTATTACAGTTCTAGCGATAATAACTGCATTATATGGGTAATAATGCATGTTATATTGATAATAATATAAGTAGTAAGTATAATTATTAGAGTTCTAGCGATAATAACTGCATAATATGGGTAATAATGCATGTTATATTGATAATAATAAAAGTAATAAGTATATTTATTATAGTTCTATCGATAATAACTGCATAATATGGGTAATAATGCATGTTATATTGATAATAATATAAGTAATAAGTATAATTATTACAGTTCTAGCGATAATAACTGCATTATATGGGTAATAATGCATGTTATATTGATAATAATATAAGTAATAAGTATAATTATTACAGTTCTAGCGATAATAACTGCATAATATGGGCAATAATGCATGTTATATTGATAATAATAATAGTAATAAGTATATTTATTATAGTTCTATCGATAATAATAGTAAAATATGGGTAATAGTGCATGTTATATTGATAATAATATAAGTAATAAGTATAATTATTACAGTTCTAGCGATAATAACTGCATTATATGGGTCATAATGCATGTTATATTGATAATATTGGGAGTAATAAGTATAATTATTATAGTCCTAGCGATAGTAATAGTAAAATATGGCTAATAGTGCATGTTCTATTGATAATAATAAAAGTAATAAGTATATTCATTACAGTTCTATC
The DNA here is from genome assembly GCA_963576845.1 of Megachile leachella. NCBI lineage: Eukaryota > Metazoa > Arthropoda > Insecta > Hymenoptera > Megachilidae > Megachile > Megachile leachella. The sequence goes on along the minus strand of CAUYWW010000203.1, from coordinate 137,551 downwards.
GATAATAACTGCATAATATGGGTAATGATGCATGTTATATTGATGATAATAAAAGTAATACGTATATTTATTATAGTTCTAGCGATAATAACTGCATAATATGGGTAATAATGCATGTTATATTGATAATAATATAAATAATAAGTATAATTATTACAGTTCTGGCGATAATAACTGCATTGTATGGGTAATAATGCACGCTATATTGCTAATAATATAAGTAATAAGTATAATTATTACAGTTCTATCGATAATAACTGCATAATATGGGTAATAATGCATGTTATATTGATAATATCGGGAGTAATAATTATAATTATTATAGTTCTAGCGATAATAATAGTACAATATGGCTAATAATGCATGTTATATTGATAATATCGGGAGTAATAAGTATAATTTTTATAGTTCTAGCGGTAATAATAGTAAAATATGGCTAATAGTGCATGTTATATTTATAATAATAAAAGTAATAAGTATATTTATTATAGTTCTAGCGATTATAACTGCATAATATGGGTAATAATGCATGTTATATTGATAATAATATAAGTAGTAAGTATAATTATTACAGTTCTAGCGATAATAACTGCATAATATGGGTAATAATGCATGTTATATTGATAATATCGGGAGTAATAAGTATAATTATTATAGTTCTAGCGATAATAATAGTACAATATGGATAATAGTGCATGTTATATTGATAATAATAAAAGTAATGAGTATATTTATTACAGTTCTATCGATAATAACTGCATAATATGGGTAATAATGCATGTTATATTGATAATAATATAAGTAATAAGTATAATGATTACAGTTCTAGCGATAATAACTGCATAATATGGGCAATAATGCATGTTATATTGATAATAATAATAGTAATAAGTATATTTATTATAGTTCTATCGATAATAATAGTAAAATATGGGTAATAGTGCATGTTATATTGATAATAATATAAGTAATAAGTATAATTATTACAGTTCTAGCGATAATAACTGCATTATATGGGTCATAATGCATGTTATATTGATAATATTGGGAGTAATAAGTATAATTATTATAGTCCTAGCGATAGTAATAGTAAAATATGGCTAATAGTGCATGTTCTATTGATAATAATAAAAGTAATAAGTATATTTATTGCAGTTCTATCGATAATAACTGCATAATATGGGTAATAATGCATGTTATATTGATAATATCGGGAGTAATAATTATAATTATTATAGTTCTAGCGATAATAATAGTATAATATGGCTAATAATGCATGTTATATTGATAATATCGGGAGTAATAAGTATAATTTTTATAGTTCTAGCGGTAATAATAGTAAAATATGGCTAATAGTGCACGTTATATTTATAATAATAAAAGTAATAAGTATATTTATTATAGTTCTAGCGATTATAACTGCATAATATGGGTAATAATGCATGTTATATTGAGAATGATATAAGTAATAAGTATAATTATTACAGTTCTAGCGATAATAACTGCATTATATGGGTAATAATGCATGTTTTATTGATAATAATATAAGTAGTAAGTATAATTATTACAGTTCTAGCGATAATAACTGCATAATATGGGTAATAATGCATGTTATATTGATAATAATAATAGTAATAAGTATATTTATTATAGTTCTAGCGATAATAACTGCATAATATGGGTACTAATGCATGTTATATTGGTGATAATAAAAGTAATACGTATATTTATTCTAGTTCTAGCGATAATAACTGCATAATATGGGTAATAATGCATGTTATATTGATAATATCGGGAGTAATAATTATAATTATTATAGTTCTAGCGATAATAATAGTACAATATGGCTAATAATGCATGTTATATTGATAATATCGGGCGTAATAAGTATAATTTTTATAGTTCTAACGGTAATAATAGTAAAATATGGCTAATAGTGCATGTTATATTTATAATAATAAAAGTAATAAGTATATTTATTATAGTTCTAGCGATTATAACTGCATAATATGGGTAATAATGCATGTTATATTGATAATAATATAAGTAGTAAGTATAATTATTACAGTTCTAGCGATAATAACTGCATAATATGGGTAATAATGCATGTTATATTGATAATATCGGGAGTAATAAGTATAATTATTATAGTTCTAGCGATAATAATAGTACAATATGGATAATAGTGCATGTTATATTGATAATAATAAAAGTAATGAGTATATTTATTACAGTTCTATCGATAATAACTGCATAATATGGGTAATAATGCATGTTATATTGATAATAATATAAGTAATAAGTATAATGATTACAGTTCTAGCGATAATAACTGCATAATATGGGCAATAATGCATGTTGTATTGATAATAATAATAGTAATAAGTATATTTATTATAGTTCTATCGATAATAATAGTAAAATATGGGTAATAGTGCATGTTCTATTGATAATAATAAAAGTAATAAGTATATTTATTACAGTTCTATCGATAATAACTGCATTATATGGGTAATAATGCATGTTTTATTGATAATAATATAAGTAGTAAGTATAATTATTACAGTTCTAGCGATAATAACTGCATAATATGGGTAATAATGCATGTTATATTGATAATAATAATAGTAATAAGTATATTTATTATAGTTCTAGCGATAATAACTGCATAATATGGGTACTAATGCATGTTATATTGGTGATAATAAAAGTAATACGTATATTTATTCTAGTTCTAGCGATAATAACTGCATAATATGGGTAATAATGCATGTTATATTGAGAATAATATAAGTAATAAGTATAATTATTACAGTTCTAGCAATAATAACTGCATTATATGGGTAATAATGCAGGTTATATTGATAATATTGGGAGTAATAAGTATAATTATTATAGTTCTAGCGAGAATAATAGTACAATATGGCTAATAATGCATATTATATTGATAATATCGGGAGTAATAAGTATAATTACTATAGTTCTAGCGATAATAATAGTAAAATATGGCTAATAGTGCATGTTATATTGATAATAATAAAAGTAATAAGTATAATTATTACAGTTCTAGCGATAATACCTGCATAATATGGGTAATAATGCATGTTATATTGATAATAATATAAGTAGTAAGTATAATTATTACAGTTCTAGAGATAATAACTGCATAATATTGGTAATAATGCATGTTACATTGATGATAATAAAAGTAGTACGTATTTTTATTATAGTTCTAGCGATAATAACTGCATAACATGGGTAATAATGCATGTTATATTGAAAATAATATAAGTAATAAGTATAATTATTACAGTTCTAGCGATAATAACTGCATAATATGGGTAATAATGCATGTTATATTGATAATAATAAAAGTAATAAGTATATTTATTATAGTTCTAGCGATTATAACTGCATAATATAAGTTATAATGCATGTTATATTGATAATAATATAAGTAATAAGTATAATTATTACAGTTCTAGCGATAATAACTGCATAATATGGGTAATAATGCACGTTATATTGCTAATAATATAAGTAATAAGTATAACTATTACAGTTCTAGCGATAATACCTGCATTATATGGGTAATAATGCATGTTATATTGATAATATCGGGAGTAATAAGTATAATTATTATAGTTCTAGCGATAATAATAGTACAATATGGCTAATAGTGCATGCTATATTGATAATAATAAAAGTAATAAGTATAATTATTACAGTTCTAGCGATAATAACTGCATAACATGGGTAATAATGCATGTTATATTGGTAATAATATAAGTAATAAGTATAATTATTACAGTTCTGGCGATAATAACTGCATTATATGGGTAATAATGCACGTTATATTGCTAATAATATAATAAATAAGTATAATTATTACAGTTCTAGCGATAATAACTGCATTATATGGGTAATAATGCATGTTATATTGATAATAATATAAGTAATAAGTATAATTATTACAGTTCTAGCGATGATAACTGCATTATATGGGTAACAATGCATGTTATATTGTTAATATCGGGAGTAATAAGTATAATTATTATAGTTCTAGCGATAAGAGTAGTACAATATGGCTAATAGTGCATGTTATATTCATAATAATAAAAGTAATAAGTATATTTATTACAGTTCTATCGATAATAACTGCATAATATGGGTACTAATGCATGTTATATTGGTGATAATAAAAGTAATACGTATATTTATTCTAGTTCTAGCGATAATGATAGTAAAATATGGCTAATAGTGCATGTTATATTGATAATAATAAAAGTAATAAGTATATTTATTATAGTTCTAGCGATTATAACTGCATAATATAAGTTATAATGCATGTTATATTGATAATAATATAAGTAATAAGTATAATTATTACAGTTCTAGCGATAATAACTGCATAATATGGGTAATAATGCACGTTATATTGCTAATAATATAAGTAATAAGTATAACTGTTACAGTTCTAGCGATAATACCTGCATTATATGGGTAATAATGCAGGTTATATTGATAATATTGGGAGTAATAAGTATAATTATTATAGTCCTAGCGATAGTAATAGTAAAATATGGCTAATAGTGCATGTTCTATTGATAATAATAAAAGTAATAAGTATATTTATTACAGTTCTATCGATAATAACTGCATTATATGGGTCATAATGCATGTTATATTGATAATATTGGGAGTAATAAGTATAATTATTATAGTCCTAGCGATAGTAATAGTAAAATATGGCTAATAGTGCATGTTCTATTGATAATAATAAAAGTAATAAGTATATTTATTACAGTTCTATCGATAATAACTGCATAATATGGGTAATAATGCATGTTATATTGATAATATCGGGAGTAATAATTATAATTATTATAGTTCTAGCGATAATAATAGTACAATATGGCTAATAATGCATGTTATATTGATAATAATAAAAGTAATAAGTATATTTATTACAGTTCTATCGATAATAACTGCATAATGTTGGTAATAATGCATGTTTTATTGATGATAATAAAAGTAATACGTATATTTATTATAGTTCTATCGATAATAACTGCATAATATGGGTAATAATGAATGTTATATTGATAATAATATAAGTAATAAGTATAATTATTACAGTTCTAGCGATAATAACTGCATAATATGGGTAATAATGCATGTTATATTGATAATAATAAAAGTAATAAGTATATTTATTATAGTTCTAGCGATTATAACTGCATAATATGGGTTATAATGCATGTTATATTGAGAATAATATAAGTAATAAGTATAATTATTACAGTTCTAGCGATAATAACTGCATTATATGGGTAATAATGCATGTTATATTGATAATAATATAAGTAGTAAGTATAATTATTAGAGTTCTAGCGATAATAACTGCATAATATGGGTAATAATGCATGTTATATTGATAATAATAAAAGTAATAAGTATATTTATTATAGTTCTATCGATAATAACTGCATAATATGGGTAATAATGCATGTTATATTGATAATAATATAAGTAATAAGTATAATTATTACAGTTCTAGCGATAATAACTGCATTATATGGGTAATAATGCATGTTATATTGATAATAATATAAGTAATAAGTATAATTATTACAGTTCTAGCGATAATAACTGCATAATATGGGTAATAATGCATGTTATATTGATAATAATAATAGTAATAAGTATATTTATTATAGTTCTATCGATAATAATAGTAAAATATGGGTAATAGTGCATGTTATATTGATAATAATATAAGTAATAAGTATAATTATTACAGTTCTAGCGATAATAACTGCATTATATGGGTCATAATGCATGTTATATTGATAATATTGGGAGTAATAAGTATAATTATTATAGTCCTAGCGATAGTAATAGTAAAATATGGCTAATAGTGCATGTTCTATTGATAATAATAAAAGTAATAAGTATATTCATTACAGTTCTATCGATAATAACTGCATAATATGGGTAATGATGCATGTTATATTGATGATAATAAAAGTAATACGTATATTTATTATAGTTCTAGCGATAATAACTGCATAATATGGGTAATAATGCATGTTATATTGATAATAATATAAATAATAAGTATAATTATTACAGTTCTGGCGATAATAACTGCATTGTATGGGTAATAATGCACGCTATATTGCTAATAATATAAGTAATAAGTATAATTATTACAGTTCTATCGATAATAACTGCATAATATGGGTAATAATGCATGTTATATTGATAATATCGGGAGTAATAATTATAATTATTATAGTTCTAGCGATAATAATAGTACAATATGGCTAATAATGCATGTTATATTGATAATATCGGGAGTAATAAGTATAATTTTTATAGTTCTAGCGGTAATAATAGTAAAATATGGCTAATAGTGCATGTTATATTTATAATAATAAAAGTAATAAGTATATTTATTATAGTTCTAGCGATTATAACTGCATAATATGGGTAATAATGCATGTTATATTGATAATAATATAAGTAGTAAGTATAATTATTACAGTTCTAGCGATAATAACTGCATAATATGGGTAATAATGCATGTTATATTGATAATATCGGGAGTAATAAGTATAATTATTATAGTTCTAGCGATAATAATAGTACAATATGGATAATAGTGCATGTTATATTGATAATAATAAAAGTAATGAGTATATTTATTACAGTTCTATCGATAATAACTGCATAATATGGGTAATAATGCATGTTATATTGATAATAATATAAGTAATAAGTATAATGATTACAGTTCTAGCGATAATAACTGCATAATATGGGCAATAATGCATGTTATATTGATAATAATAATAGTAATAAGTATATTTATTATAGTTCTATCGATAATAATAGTAAAATATGGGTAATAGTGCATGTTATATTGATAATAATATAAGTAATAAGTATAATTATTACAGTTCTAGCGATAATAACTGCATTATATGGGTCATAATGCATGTTATATTGATAATATTGGGAGTAATAAGTATAATTATTATAGTCCTAGCGATAGTAATAGTAAAATATGGCTAATAGTGCATGTTCTATTGATAATAATAAAAGTAATAAGTATATTTATTGCAGTTCTATCGATAATAACTGCATAATATGGGTAATAATGCATGTTATATTGATAATATCGGGAGTAATAATTATAATTATTATAGTTCTAGCGATAATAATAGTATAATATGGCTAATAATGCATGTTATATTGATAATATCGGGAGTAATAAGTATAATTTTTATAGTTCTAGCGGTAATAATAGTAAAATATGGCTAATAGTGCACGTTATATTTATAATAATAAAAGTAATAAGTATATTTATTATAGTTCTAGCGATTATAACTGCATAATATGGGTAATAATGCATGTTATATTGAGAATGATATAAGTAATAAGTATAATTATTACAGTTCTAGCGATAATAACTGCATTATATGGGTAATAATGCATGTTTTATTGATAATAATATAAGTAGTAAGTATAATTATTACAGTTCTAGCGATAATAACTGCATAATATGGGTAATAATGCATGTTATATTGATAATAATAATAGTAATAAGTATATTTATTATAGTTCTAGCGATAATAACTGCATAATATGGGTACTAATGCATGTTATATTGGTGATAATAAAAGTAATACGTATATTTATTCTAGTTCTAGCGATAATAACTGCATAATATGGGTAATAATGCATGTTATATTGATAATATCGGGAGTAATAATTATAATTATTATAGTTCTAGCGATAATAATAGTACAATATGGCTAATAATGCATGTTATATTGATAATATCGGGCGTAATAAGTATAATTTTTATAGTTCTAGCGGTAATAATAGTAAAATATGGCTAATAGTGCATGTTATATTTATAATAATAAAAGTAATAAGTATATTTATTATAGTTCTAGCGATTATAACTGCATAATATGGGTAATAATGCATGTTATATTGATAATAATATAAGTAGTAAGTATAATTATTACAGTTCTAGCGATAATAACTGCATAATATGGGTAATAATGCATGTTATATTGATAATATCGGGAGTAATAAGTATAATTATTATAGTTCTAGCGATAATAATAGTACAATATGGATAATAGTGCATGTTATATTGATAATAATAAAAGTAATGAGTATATTTATTACAGTTCTATCGATAATAACTGCATAATATGGGTAATAATGCATGTTATATTGATAATAATATAAGTAATAAGTATAATGATTACAGTTCTAGCGATAATAACTGCATAATATGGGCAATAATGCATGTTGTATTGATAATAATAATAGTAATAAGTATATTTATTATAGTTCTATCGATAATAATAGTAAAATATGGGTAATAGTGCATGTTCTATTGATAATAATAAAAGTAATAAGTATATTTATTACAGTTCTATCGATAATAACTGCATTATATGGGTAATAATGCATGTTTTATTGATAATAATATAAGTAGTAAGTATAATTATTACAGTTCTAGCGATAATAACTGCATAATATGGGTAATAATGCATGTTATATTGATAATAATAATAGTAATAAGTATATTTATTATAGTTCTAGCGATAATAACTGCATAATATGGGTACTAATGCATTTTATATTGGTGATAATAAAAGTAATACGTATATTTATTCTAGTTCTAGCGATAATAACTGCATAATATGGGTAATAATGCATGTTATATTGAGAATAATATAAGTAATAAGTATAATTATTACAGTTCTAGCAATAATAACTGCATTATATGGGTAATAATGCAGGTTATATTGATAATATTGGGAGTAATAAGTATAATTATTATAGTTCTAGCGAGAATAATAGTACAATATGGCTAATAATGCATATTATATTGATAATATCGGGAGTAATAAGTATAATTACTATAGTTCTAGCGATAATAATAGTAAAATATGGCTAATAGTGCATGTTATATTGATAATAATAAAAGTAATAAGTATAATTATTACAGTTCTAGCGATAATACCTGCATAATATGGGTAATAATGCATGTTATATTGATAATAATATAAGTAGTAAGTATAATTATTACAGTTCTAGAGATAATAACTGCATAATATTGGTAATAATGCATGTTATATTGATGATAATAAAAGTAGTACGTATTTTTATTATAGTTCTAGCGATAATAACTGCATAACATGGGTAATAATGCATGTTATATTGAAAATAATATAAGTAATAAGTATAATTATTACAGTTCTAGCGATAATAACTGCATAATATGGGTAATAATGCATGTTATATTGATAATAATAAAAGTAATAAGTATATTTATTATAGTTCTAGCGATTATAACTGCATAATATAAGTTATAATGCATGTTATATTGATAATAATATAAGTAATAAGTATAATTATTACAGTTCTAGCGATAATAACTGCATAATATGGGTAATAATGCACGTTATATTGCTAATAATATAAGTAATAAGTATAACTATTACAGTTCTAGCGATAATACCTGCATTATATGGGTAATAATGCATGTTATATTGATAATATCGGGAGTAATAAGTATAATTATTATAGTTCTAGCGATAATAATAGTACAATATGGCTAATAGTGCATGCTATATTGATAATAATAAAAGTAATAAGTATAATTATTACAGTTCTAGCGATAATAACTGCATAACATGGGTAATAATGCATGTTATATTGGTAATAATATAAGTAATAAGTATAATTATTACAGTTCTGGCGATAATAACTGCATTATATGGGTAATAATGCACGTTATATTGCTAATAATATAATAAATAAGTATAATTATTACAGTTCTAGCGATAATAACTGCATTATATGGGTAATAATGCATGTTATATTGATAATAATATAAGTAATAAGTATAATTATTACAGTTCTAGCGATGATAACTGCATTATATGGGTAACAATGCATGTTATATTGTTAATATCGGGAGTAATAAGTATAATTATTATAGTTCTAGCGATAAGAGTAGTACAATATGGCTAATAGTGCATGTTATATTCATAATAATAAAAGTAATAAGTATATTTATTATAGTTCTAGCGATTATAACTGCATAATATAAGTTATAATGCATGTTATATTGATAATAATATAAGTAATAAGTATAATTATTACAGTTCTAGCGATAATAACTGCATAATATGGGTAATAATGCACGTTATATTGCTAATAATATAAGTAATAAGTATAACTGTTACAGTTCTAGCGATAATACCTGCATTATATGGGTAATAATGCAGGTTATATTGATAATATTGGGAGTAATAAGTATAATTATTATAGTTCTAGCGATAATAATAGTACAATATGGCTAATAATGCATGTTATATTGATAATATCGGGAGTAATAAGTATAATTATTATAGTTCTAGCGATAATAATAGTAAAATATGGCTAATAGTGCATGTTATATTGATAATAATAAAAGTAATAAGTATATTTATTACAGTTCTATCGATAATAACTGCATAATGTTGGTAATAATGCATGTTTTATTGATGATAATAAAAGTAATACGTATATTTATTACAGTTCTATCGATAATAACTGCATAATATGGGTAATAATGAATGTTATATTGATAATAATATAAGTAATAAGTATAATTATTACAGTTCTAGCGATAATAACTGCATAATATGCGCAATAATGCATGTTATATTGATAATAATAATAGTAATAAGTATATTTATTATAGTTCTATCGATAATAATAGTAAAATATGGGTAATAGTGCATGTTATATTGATAATAATATAAGTAATAAGTATAATTATTACAGTTCTAGCGATAATAACTGCATTATATGGGTCATAATGCATGTTATATTGATAATATTGGGAGTAATAAGTATAATTATTATAGTCCTAGCGATAGTAATAGTAAAATATGGCTAATAGTGCATCTTCTATTGATAATAATAAAAGTAATAAGTATATTTATTACAGTTCTATCGATAATAACTGCATAATATGGGTAATAATGCATGTTATATTGATAATATCGGGAGTAATAATTATAATTATTATAGTTCTAGCGATAATAATAGTACAATATGGCTAATAATGCATGTTATATTGATAATAATAAAAGTAATAAGTATATTTATTACAGTTCTATCGATAATAACTGCATAATGTTGGTAATAATGCATGTTTTATTGATGATAATAAAAGTAATACGTATATTTATTATAGTTCTATCGATAATAACTGCATAATATGGGTAATAATGAATGTTATATTGATAATAATATAAGTAATAAGTATAATTATTACAGTTCTAGCGATAATAACTGCATTATATGGGTAATAATGCATGTTTTATTGATAATAATATAAGTAGTAAGTATAATTATTACAGTTCTAGCGATAATAACTGCATAATATGGGTAATAATGCATGTTATATTGATAATAATAATAGTAATAAGTATATTTATTATAGTTCTAGCGATAATAACTGCATAATATGGGTACTAATGCATGTTATATTGGTGATAATAAAAGTAATACGTATATTTATTCTAGTTCTAGCGATAATAACTGCATAATATGGGTAATAATGCATGTTATATTGATAATATCGGGAGTAATAATTATAATTATTATAGTTCTAGCGATAATAATAGTACAATATGGCTAATAATGCATGTTATATTGATAATATCGGGCGTAATAAGTATAATTTTTATAGTTCTAGCGGTAATAATAGTAAAATATGGCTAATAGTGCATGTTATATTTATAATAATAAAAGTAATAAGTATATTTATTATAGTTCTAGCGATTATAACTGCATAATATGGGTAATAATGCATGTTATATTGATAATATCGGGAGTAATAAGTATAATTATTATAGTTCTAGCGATAATAATAGTACAATATGGATAATAGTGCATGTTATATTGATAATAATAAAAGTAATGAGTATATTTATTACAGTTCTATCGATAATAACTGCATAATATGGGTAATAATGCATGTTATATTGATAATAATATAAGTAATAAGTATAATGATTACAGTTCTAGCGATAATAACTGCATAATATGGGCAATAATGCATGTTGTATTGATAATAATAATAGTAATAAGTATATTTATTATAGTTCTATCGATAATAATAGTAAAATATGGGTAATAGTGCATGTTCTATTGATAATAATAAAAGTAATAAGTATATTTATTACAGTTCTATCGATAATAACTGCATTATATGGGTAATAATGCATGTTTTATTGATAATAATATAAGTAGTAAGTATAATTATTACAGTTCTAGCGATAATAACTGCATAATATGGGTAATAATGCATGTTATATTGATAATAATAATAGTAATAAGTATATTTATTATAGTTCTAGCGATAATAACTGCATAATATGGGTACTAATGCATTTTATATTGGTGATAATAAAAGTAATACGTATATTTATTCTAGTTCTAGCGATAATAACTGCATAATATGGGTAATAATGCATGTTATATTGAGAATAATATAAGTAATAAGTATAATTATTACAGTTCTAGCAATAATAACTGCATTATATGGGTAATAATGCAGGTTATATTGAGAATATTGGGAGTAATAAGTATAATTATTATAGTTCTAGCGAGAATAATAGTACAATATGGCTAATAATGCATATTATATTGATAATATCGGGAGTAATAAGTATAATTACTATAGTTCTAGCGATAATAATAGTAAAATATGGCTAATAGTGCATGTTATATTGATAATAATAAAAGTAATAAGTATAATTATTACAGTTCTAGCGATAATACCTGCATAATATGGGTAATAATGCATGTTATATTGATAATAATATAAGTAGTAAGTATAATTATTACAGTTCTAGAGATAATAACTGCATAATATTGGTAATAATGCATGTTATATTGATGATAATAAAAGTAGTACGTATTTTTATTATAGTTCTAGCGATAATAACTGCATAACATGGGTAATAATGCATGTTATATTGAAAATAATATAAGTAATAAGTATAATTATTACAGTTCTAGCGATAATAACTGCATAATATGGGTAATAATGCATGTTATATTGATAATAATAAAAGTAATAAGTATATTTATTATAGTTCTAGCGATTATAACTGCATAATATAAGTTATAATGCATGTTATATTGATAATAATATAAGTAATAAGTATAATTATTACAGTTCTAGCGATAATAACTGCATAATATGGGTAATAATGCACGTTATATTGCTAATAATATAAGTAATAAGTATAACTATTACAGTTCTAGCGATAATACCTGCATTATATGGGTAATAATGCATGTTATATTGATAATATCGGGAGTAATAAGTATAATTATTATAGTTCTAGCGATAATAATAGTACAATATGGCTAATAGTGCATGCTATATTGATAATAATAAAAGTAATAAGTATAATTATTACAGTTCTAGCGATAATAACTGCATAACATGGGTAATAATGCATGTTATATTGGTAATAATATAAGTAATAAGTATAATTATTACAGTTCTGGCGATAATAACTGCATTATATGGGTAATAATGCACGTTATATTGCTAATAATATAATAAATAAGTATAATTATTACAGTTCTAGCGATAATAACTGCATTATATGGGTAATAATGCATGTTATATTGATAATAATATAAGTAATAAGTATAATTATTACAGTTCTAGCGATGATAACTGCATTATATGGGTAACAATGCATGTTATATTGTTAATATCGGGAGTAATAAGTATAATTATTATAGTTCTAGCGATAAGAGTAGTACAATATGGCTAATAGTGCATGTTATATTCATAATAATAAAAGTAATAAGTATATTTATTACAGTTCTATCGATAATAACTGCATAATATGGGTACTAATGCATGTTATATTGGTGATAATAAAAGTAATACGTATATTTATTCTAGTTCTAGCGATAATGATAGTAAAATATGGCTAATAGTGCATGTTATATTGATAATAATAAAAGTAATAAGTATATTTATTATAGTTCTAGCGATTATAACTGCATAATATAAGTTATAATGCATGTTATATTGATAATAATATAAGTAATAAGTATAATTATTACAGTTCTAGCGATAATAACTGCATAATATGGGTAATAATGCACGTTATATTGCTAATAATATAAGTAATAAGTATAACTGTTACAGTTCTAGCGATAATACCTGCATTATATGGGTAATAATGCAGGTTATATTGATAATATTGGGAGTAATAAGTATAATTATTATAGTTCTAGCGATAATAATAGTACAATATGGCTAATAATGCATGTTATATTGATAATATCGGGAGTAATAAGTATAATTATTATAGTTCTAGCGATAATAATAGTAAAATATGGCTAATAGTGCATGTTATATTGATAATAATAAAAGTAATAAGTATATTTATTACAGTTCTATCGATAATAACTGCATAATGTTGGTAATAATGCATGTTTTATTGACGATAATAAAAGTAATACGTATATTTATTACAGTTCTATCGATAATAACTGCATAATATGGGTAATAATGAATGTTATATTGATAATAATATAAGTAATAAGTATAATTATTACAGTTCTAGCGATAATAACTGCATAATATGGGCAATAATGCATGTTATATTGATAATAATAATAGTAATAAGTATATTTATTATAGTTCTATCGATAATAATAGTAAAATATGGGTAATAGTGCATGTTATATTGATAATAATATAAGTAATAAGTATAATTATTACAGTTCTAGCGATAATAACTGCATTATATGGGTCATAATGCATGTTATATTGATAATATTGGGAGTAATAAGTATAATTATTACAGTCCTAGCGATAGTAATAGTAAAATATGGCTAATAGTGCATCTTCTATTGATAATAATAAAAGTAATAAGTATATTTATTACAGTTCTATCGATAATAACTGCATAATATGGGTAATAATGCATGTTATATTGATAATATCGGGAGTAATAATTATAATTATTATAGTTCTAGCGATAATAATAGTACAATATGGCTAATAATGCATGTTATATTGATAATAATAAAAGTAATAAGTATATTTATTACAGTTCTATCGATAATAACTGCATAATGTTGGTAATAATGCATGTTTTATTGATGATAATAAAAGTAATACGTATATTTATTATAGTTCTATCGATAATAACTGCATAATATGGGTAATAATGAATGTTATATTGATAATAATATAAGTAATAAGTATAATTATTACAGTTCTAGCGATAATAACTGCATAATATGGGTAATAATGCATGTTATATTGATAATAATAAAAGTAATAAGTATATTTATTATAGTTCTAGCGATTATAACTGCATAATATGGGTTATAATGCATGTTATATTGAGAATAATATAAGTAATAAGTATAATTATTACAGTTCTAGCGATAATAACTGCATTATATGGGTAATAATGCATGTTATATTGATAATAATATAAGTAGTAAGTATAATTATTAGAGTTCTAGCGATAATAACTGCATAATATGGGTAATAATGCATGTTATATTGATAATAATAAAAGTAATAAGTATATTTATTATAGTTCTATCGATAATAACTGCATAATATGGGTAATAATGCATGTTATATTGATAATAATATAAGTAATAAGTATAATTATTACAGTTCTAGCGATAATAACTGCATTATATGGGTAATAATGCATGTTATATTGATAATAATATAAGTAATAAGTATAATTATTACAGTTCTAGCGATAATAACTGCATAATATGGGCAATAATGCATGTTATATTGATAATAATAATAGTAATAAGTATATTTATTATAGTTCTATCGATAATAATAGTAAAATATGGGTAATAGTGCATGTTATATTGATAATAATATAAGTAATAAGTATAATTATTACAGTTCTAGCGATAATAACTGCATTATATGGGTCATAATGCATGTTATATTGATAATATTGGGAGTAATAAGTATAATTATTATAGTCCTAGCGATAGTAATAGTAAAATATGGCTAATAGTGCATGTTCTATTGATAATAATAAAAGTAATAAGTATATTCATTACAGTTCTATCGATAATAACTGCATAATATGGGTAATGATGCATGTTATATTGATGATAATAAAAGTAATACGTATATTTATTATAGTTCTAGCGATAATAACTGCATAATATGGGTAATAATGCATGTTATATTGATAATAATATAAATAATAAGTATAATTATTACAGTTCTGGCGATAATAACTGCATTATATGGGTAATAATGCACGCTATATTGCTAATAATATAAGTAATAAGTATAATTATTACAGTTCTATCGATAATAACTGCATAATATGGGTAATAATGCATGTTATATTGATAATATCGGGAGTAATAATTATAATTATTATAGTTCTAGCGATAATAATAGTACAATATGGCTAATAATGCATGTTATATTGATAATATCGGGAGTAATAAGTATAATTTTTATAGTTCTAGCGGTAATAATAGTAAAATATGGCTAATAGTGCATGTTATATTTATAATAATAAAAGTAATAAGTATATTTATTATAGTTCTAGCGATTATAACTGCATAATATGGGTAATAATGCATGTTATATTGATAATAATATAAGTAGTAAGCATAATTATTACAGTTCTAGCGATAATAACTGCATAATATGGGTAATAATGCATGTTATATTGATAATATCGGGTGTAATAAGTATAATTATTATAGTTCTAGCGATAATAATAGTACAATATGGCTAATAGTGCATGTTATATTTATAATAATAAAAGTAATAAGTATATTTATTATAGTTCTAGCGATTATAACTGCATAATATAAGTTATAATGCATGTTATATTGATAATAATATAAGTAATAAGTATAATTATTACAGTTCTAGCGATAATAACTGCATAATATGGGTAATAATGCACGTTATATTGCTAATAATATAAGTAATAAGTATAACTATTACAGTTCTAGCGATAATACCTGCATTATATGGGTAACAATGCATGTTATATTGATAATATCGGGAGTAATAAGTATAATTATTATAGTTCTAGCGATAATAATAGTACAATATGGCTAATAGTGCATGCTATATTGATAATAATAAAAGTAATAAGTATAATTATTACAGTTCTAGCGATAATAACTGCATAACATGGGTAATAATGCATGTTATATTGGTAATAATATAAGTAATAAGTATAATTATTACAGTTCTGGCGATAATAACTGCATTATATGGGTAATAATGCACGTTATATTGCTAATAATATAATAAATAAGTATAATTATTACAGTTCTAGCGATAATAACTGCATTATATGGGTAATAATGCATGTTATATTGATAATAATATAAGTAATAAGTATAATTATTACAGTTCTAGCGATGATAACTGCATTATATGGGTAACAATGCATGTTATATTGTTAATATCGGGAGTAATAAGTATAATTATTATAGTTCTAGCGATAAGAGTAGTACAATATGGCTAATAGTGCATGTTATATTCATAATAATAAAAGTAATAAGTATATTTATTACAGTTCTATCGATAATAACTGCATAATATGGGTACTAATGCATGTTATATTGGTGATAATAAAAGTAATACGTATATTTATTCTAGTTCTAGCGATAATGATAGTAAAATATGGCTAATAGTGCATGTTATATTGATAATAATAAAAGTAATAAGTATATTTATTATAGTTCTAGCGATTATAACTGCATAATATAAGTTATAATGCATGTTATATTGATAATAATATAAGTAATA
The DNA here is from genome assembly GCA_963576845.1 of Megachile leachella. Taxonomy (NCBI): domain Eukaryota; kingdom Metazoa; phylum Arthropoda; class Insecta; order Hymenoptera; family Megachilidae; genus Megachile; species Megachile leachella. The sequence continues at coordinate 119,646 of CAUYWW010000203.1, read as the reverse complement.
AGTATAATTATTACAGTTCTAGCGATAATAACTGCATAATATGGGTAATAATGCACGTTATATTGCTAATAATATAAGTAATAAGTATAACTGTTACAGTTCTAGCGATAATACCTGCATTATATGGGTAATAATGCAGGTTATATTGATAATATTGGGAGTAATAAGTATAATTACTATAGTTCTAGCGATAATAATAGTACAATATGGCTAATAATGCATGTTATATTGATAATATCGGGAGTAATAAGTATAATTATTATAGTTCTAGCGATAATAATAGTAAAATATGGCTAATAGTGCATGTTATATTGATAATAATAAAAGTAATAAGTATATTTATTACAGTTCTATCGATAATAACTGCATAATGTTGGTAATAATGCATGTTTTATTGATGATAATAAAAGTAATACGTATATTTATTACAGTTCTATCGATAATAACTGCATAATATGGGTAATAATGAATGTTATATTGATAATAATATAAGTAATAAGTATAATTATTACAGTTCTGGCGATAATAACTGCATAATATGGGCAATAATGCATGTTATATTGATAATAATAATAGTAATAAGTATATTTATTATAGTTCTATCGATAATAATAGTAAAATATGGGTAATAGTGCATGTTATATTGATAATAATATAAGTAATAAGTATAATTATTACAGTTCTAGCGATAATAACTGCATTATATGGGTCATAATGCATGTTATATTGATAATATTGGGAGTAATAAGTATAATTATTATAGTCCTAGCGATAGTAATAGTAAAATATGGCTAATAGTGCATCTTCTATTGATAATAATAAAAGTAATAAGTATATTTATTACAGTTCTATCGATAATAACTGCATAATATGGGTAATAATGCATGTTATATTGATAATATCGGGAGTAATAATTATAATTATTATAGTTCTAGCGATAATAATAGTACAATATGGCTAATAATGCATGTTATATTGATAATAATAAAAGTAATAAGTATATTTATTACAGTTCTATCGATAATAACTGCATAATGTTGGTAATAATGCATGTTTTATTGATGATAATAAAAGTAATACGTATATTTATTATAGTTCTATCGATAATAACTGCATAATATGGGTAATAATGAATGTTATATTGATAATAATATAAGTAATAAGTATAATTATTACAGTTCTAGCGATAATAACTGCATAATATGGGTAATAATGCATGTTATATTGATAATAATAAAAGTAATAAGTATATTTATTATAGTTCTAGCGATTATAACTGCATAATATGGGTTATAATGCATGTTATATTGAGAATAATATAAGTAATAAGTATAATTATTACAGTTCTAGCGATAATAACTCCATTATATGGGTAATAATGCATGTTATATTGATAATAATATAAGTAGTAAGTATAATTATTAGAGTTCTAGCGATAATAACTGCATAATATGGGTAATAATGCATGTTATATTGATAATAATAAAAGTAATAAGTATATTTATTATAGTTCTATCGATAATAACTGCATAATATGGGTAATAATGCATGTTATATTGATAATAATATAAGTAATAAGTATAATTATTACAGTTCTAGCGATAATAACTGCATTATATGGGTAATAATGCATGTTATATTGATAATAATATAAGTAATAAGTATAATTATTACAGTTCTAGCGATAATAACTGCATAATATGGGCAATAATGCATGTTATATTGATAATAATAATAGTAATAAGTATATTTATTACAGTTCTATCGATAATAATAGTAAAATATGGGTAATAGTGCATGTTATATTGATAATAATATAAGTAATAAGTATAATTATTACAGTTCTAGCGATAATAACTGCATTATATGGGTCATAATGCATGTTATATTGATAATATTGGGAGTAATAAGTATAATTATTATAGTCCTAGCGATAGTAATAGTAAAATATGGCTAATAGTGCATGTTCTATTGATAATAATAAAAGTAATAAGTATATTCATTACAGTTCTATCGATAATAACTGCATAATATGGGTAATGATGCATGTTATATTGATGATAATAAAAGTAATACGTATATTTATTATAGTTCTAGCGATAATAACTGCATAATATGGGTAATAATGCATGTTATATTGATAATAATATAAATAATAAGTATAATTATTACAGTTCTGGCGATAATAACTGCATTATATGGGTAATAATGCACGCTATATTGCTAATAATATAAGTAATAAGTATAATTATTACAGTTCTATCGATAATAACTGCATAATATGGGTAATAATGCATGTTATATTGATAATATCGGGAGTAATAATTATAATTATTATAGTTCTAGCGATAATAATAGTACAATATGGCTAATAATGCATGTTATATTGATAATATCGGGAGTAATAAGTATAATTTTTATAGTTCTAGCGGTAATAATAGTAAAATATGGCTAATAGTGCATGTTATATTTATAATAATAAAAGTAATAAGTATATTTATTATAGTTCTAGCGATTATAACTGCATAATATGGGTAATAATGCATGTTATATTGATAATAATATAAGTAGTAAGTATAATTATTACAGTTCTAGCGATAATAACTGCATAATATGGGTAATAATGCATGTTATATTGATAATATCGGGTGTAATAAGTATAATTATTATAGTTCTAGCGATAATAATAGTACAATATGGATAATAGTGCATGTTATATTGATAATAATAAAAGTAATGAGTATATTTATTACAGTTCTATCGATAATAACTGCATAATATGGGTAATAATGCATGTTATATTGATAATAATATAAGTAATAAGTATAATGATTACAGTTCTAGCGATAATAACTGCATAATATGGGCAATAATGCATGTTATATTGATAATAATAATAGTAATAAGTATATTTATTATAGTTCTATCGATAATAATAGTAAAATATGGGTAATAGTGCATGTTATATTGATAATAATATAAGTAATAAGTATAATTATTACAGTTCTAGCGATAATAACTGCATTATATGGGTCATAATGCATGTTATATTGATAATATTGGGAGTAATAAGTATAATTATTATAGTCCTAGCGATAGTAATAGTAAAATATGGCTAATAGTGCATGTTCTATTGATAATAATAAAAGTAATAAGTATATTTATTACAGTTCTATCGATAATAACTGCATAATATGGGTAATAATGCATGTTATATTGATAATATCGGGAGTAATAATTATAATTATTATAGTTCTAGCGATAATAATAGTACAATATGGCTAATAATGCATGTTATATTGATAATATCGGGAGTAATAAGTATAATTTTTATAGTTCTAGCGGTAATAATAGTAAAATATGGCTAATAGTGCATGTTATATTTATAATAATAAAAGTAGTAAGTATATTTATTATAGTTCTAGCGATTATAACTGCATAATATGGGTAATAATGCATGTTATATTGAGAATGATATAAGTAATAAGTATAATTATTACAGTTCTAGCGATAATAACTGCATTATATGGGTAATAATGCATGTTATATTGGTGATAATAAAAGTAATACGTATATTTATTCTAGTTCTAGCGATAATAACTGCATAATATGGGTAATAATGCATGTTATATTGAGAATAATATAAGTAATAAGTATAATTATTACAGTTCTAGCAATAATAACTGCATTATATGGGTAATAATGCATGTTATATTGATAATAATATAAGTAGTAAGTATAATTATTACAGATCTAGCGATAATAACTGCATAATATGGGTAATAATGCATGTTATATTGATAATATCGGGAGTAATAAGTATAATTATTATAGTTCTAGCGATAATAATAGTACAATATGGATAATAGTGCATGTTATATTGATAATAATAAAAGTAATGAGTATATTTATTACAGTTCTATCGATAATAACTGCATAATATGGGTAATAATGCATGTTATATTGATAATAATATAAGTAATAAGTATAATGATTACAGTTCTAGCGATAATAACTGCATAATATGGGCAATAATGCATGTTGTATTGATAATAATAATAGTAATAAGTATATTTATTATAGTTCTATCGATAATAATAGTAAAATATGGGTAATAGTGCATGTTATATTGATAATAATATAAGTAATAAGTATAATTATTACAGTTCTAGCGATAATAACTGCATTATATGGGTCATAATGCATGTTATATTGATAATATTGGGAGTAATAAGTATAATTATTATAGTCCTAGCGATAGTAATAGTAAAATATGGCTAATAGTGCATGTTCTATTGATAATAATAAAAGTAATAAGTATATTTATTACAGTTCTATCGATAATAACTGCATAATATGGGTAATAATGCATGTTATATTGATAATATCGGGAGTAATAATTATAATTATTATAGTTCTAGCGATAATAATAGTACAATATGGCTAATAATGCATGTTATATTGATAATATCGGGAGTAATAAGTATAATTTTTATAGTTCTAGCGGTAATAATAGTAAAATATGGCTAATAGTGCATGTTATATTTATAATAATAAAAGTAATAAGTATATTTATTATAGTTCTAGCGATTATAACTGCATAATATGGGTAATAATGCATGTTATATTGAGAATGATATAAGTAATAAGTATAATTATTACAGTTCTAGCGATAATAACTGCATTATATGGGTAATAATGCATGTTTTATTGATAATAATATAAGTAGTAAGTATAATTATTACAGTTCTAGCGATAATAACTGCATAATATGGGTAATAATGCATGTTATATTGATAATAATAATAGTAATAAGTATATTTATTATAGTTCTAGCGATAATAACTGCATAATATGGGTACTAATGCATGTTATATTGGTGATAATGAAAGTAATACGTATATTTATTCTAGTTCTAGCGATAATAACTGCATAATATGGGTAATAATGCATGTTATATTGAGAATAATATAAGTAATAAGTATAATTATTACAGTTCTAGCAATAATAACTGCATTATATGGGTAATAATGCAGGTTATATTGATAATATTGGGAGTAATAAGTATAATTATTATAGTTCTAGCGAGAATAATAGTACAATATGGCTAATAATGCATATTATATTGATAATATCGGGAGTAATAAGTATAATTACTATAGTTCTAGCGATAATAATAGTAAAATATGGCTAATAGTGCATGTTATATTGATAATAATAAAAGTAATAAGTATAATTATTACAGTTCTAGCGATAATACCTGCATAATATGGGTAATAATGCATGTTATATTGATAATAATATAAGTAGTAAGTATAATTATTACAGTTCTAGAGATAATAACTGCATAATATTGGTAATAATGCATGTTATATTGATGATAATAAAAGTAGTACGTATTTTTATTATAGTTCTAGCGATAATAACTGCATAACATGGGTAATAATGCATGTTATATTGAAAATAATATAAGTAATAAGTATAATTATTACAGTTCTAGCGATAATAACTGCATAATATGGGTAATAATGCATGTTATATTGATAATAATAAAAGTAATAAGTATATTTATTATAGTTCTAGCGATTATAACTGCATAATATAAGTTATAATGCATGTTATATTGATAATAATATAAGTAATAAGTATAATTATTACAGTTCTAGCGATAATAACTGCATAATATGGGTAATAATGCACGTTATATTGCTAATAATATAAGTAATAAGTATAACTATTACAGTTCTAGCGATAATACCTGCATTATATGGGTAATAATGCATGTTATATAGATAATATCGGGAGTAATAAGTATAATTATTATAGTTCTAGCGATAATAATAGTACAATATGGCTAATAGTGCATGCTATATTGATAATAATAAAAGTAATAAGTATAATTATTACAGTTCTAGCGATAATAACTGCATAACATGGGTAATAATGCATGTTATATTGGTAATAATATAAGTAATAAGTATAATTATTACAGTTCTGGCGATAATAACTGCATTATATGGGTAATAATGCACGTTATATTGCTAATAATATAATAAATAAGTATAATTATTACAGTTCTAGCGATAATAACTGCATTATATGGGTAATAATGCATGTTATATTGATAATAATATAAGTAATAAGTATAATTATTACAGTTCTAGCGATGATAACTGCATTATATGGGTAACAATGCATGTTATATTGTTAATATCGGGAGTAATAAGTATAATTATTATAGTTCTAGCGATAAGAGTAGTACAATATGGCTAATAGTGCATGTTATATTCATAATAATAAAAGTAATAAGTATATTTATTACAGTTCTATCGATAATAACTGCATAATATGGGTACTAATGCATGTTATATTGGTGATAATAAAAGTAATACGTATATTTATTCTAGTTCTAGCGATAACGATAGTAAAATATGGCTAATAGTGCATGTTATATTGATAATAATAAAAGTAATAAGTATATTTATTATAGTTCTATCTATTAGAACTGCATAATATGGGTAATAATGCATGTTATATTGATGATAATAAAAGTACTAAGTATATTTATTATAGTTCTAGCGATTATAACTGCATAATATGGGTAATAATGCACGTTATATTGAGAATGATATAAGTAATACGTATAATTATTACAGTTCTAGCGATAATAACTGCATTATATGGGTAATAATGCATGTTATATTGATAATATCGGGAGTAATAAGTATAATTATTATAGTCCTATCGATAATAACTGCATAATAGGGGTAATAATGCATGTTATATTGAGAATAATATAAGTAATAAGTATAATTATTACAGTTCTAGCAATAATAACTGCATTATATGGGTAATAATGCAGGTTATATTGATAATATTGGGAGTAATAAGTATAATTATTATAGTTCTAGCGATAATAATAGTACAATATGGCTAATAATGCATGTTATATTGATAATATCGGGAGTAATAAGTATAATTATTATAGTTCTAGCGATAATAATAGTAAAATATGGCTAATAGTGCATGTTATATTGATAATAATAAAAGTAATAAGTATATTTATTACAGTTCTATCGATAATAACTGCATAATGTTGGTAATAATGCATGTTTTATTGATGATAATAAAAGTAATACGTATATTTATTATAGTTCTATCGATAATAACTGCATAATATGGGTAATAATGAATGTTATATTGATAATAATATAAGTAATAAGTATAATTATTACAGTTCTAGCGATAATAACTGCATAATATGGGTAATAATGCATGTTATATTGATAATAATAAAAGTAATAAGTATATTTATTATAGTTCTAGCGATTATAACTGCATAATATGGGTTATAATGCATGTTATATTGAGAATAATATAAGTAATAAGTATAATTATTACAGTTCTAGCGATAATAACTGCATTATATGGGTAATAATGCATGTTATATTGATAATAATATAAGTAGTAAGTATAATTATTGGAGTTCTAGCGATAATAACTGCATAATATGGGTAATAATGCATGTTATATTGATAATAATAAAAGTAATAAGTATATTTGTTATAGTTCTATCGATAATAACTGCATAATATGGGTAATAATGCATGTTATATTGATAATAATATAAGTAATAAGTATAATTATTACAGTTCTAGCGATAATAACTGCATTATATGGGTAATAATGCATGTTATATTGATAATAATATAAGTAATAAGTATAATTATTACAGTTCTAGCGATAATAACTGCATAATATGGGCAATAATGCATGTTATATTGATAATAATAATAGTAATAAGTATATTTATTATAGTTCTATCGATAATAATAGTAAAATATGGGTAATAGTGCATGTTATATTGATAATAATATAAGTAATAAGTATAATTATTACAGTTCTAGCGATAATAACTGCATTATATGGGTCATAATGCATGTTATATTGATAATATTGGGAGTAATAAGTATAATTATTATAGTCCTAGCGATAGTAATAGTAAAATATGGCTAATAGTGCATGTTCTAATGATAATAATAAAAGTAATAAGTATATTTATTACAGTTCTATCGATAATAACTGCATAATATGGGTAATGATGCATGTTATATTGATGATAATAAAAGTAATACGTATATTTATTATAGTTCTAGCGATAATAACTGCATAATATGGGTAATAATGCATGTTATATTGATAATAATATAAATAATAAGTATAATTATTACAGTTCTGGCGATAATAACTGCATTATATGGGTAATAATGCACGCTATATTGCTAATAATATAAGTAATAAGTATAATTATTACAGTTCTATCGATAATAACTGCATAATATGGGTAATAATGCATGTTATATTGATAATATCGGGAGTAATAATTATAATTATTATAGTTCTAGCGATAATAATAGTACAATATGGCTAATAATGCATGTTATATTGATAATATCGGGAGTAATAAGTATAATTTTTATAGTTCTAGCGGTAATAATAGTAAAATATGGCTAATAGTGCATGTTATATTTATAATAATAAAAGTAATAAGTATATTTATTATAGTTCTAGCGATTATAACTGCATAATATGGGTAATAATGCATGTTATATTGATAATAATATAAGTAGTAAGTATAATTATTACAGTTCTAGCGATAATAACTGCATAATATGGGTAATAATGCATGTTATATTGATAATATCGGGAGTAATAAGTATAATTATTATAGTTCTAGCGATAATAATAGTAAAATATGGCTAATAGTGCATGTTATATTGATAATAATAAAAGTAATAAGTACATTTATTACAGTTCTATCGATAATAACTGCATAATATGGGTAATAATGCATGTTATATTGATGATAATAAAAGTAATAAGTATAATTATTACAGTTCTAGCGATAATAACTGCATAATATGGGTAATAATGCATGTTATATTGATAATAATAAAAGTAATAAGTATATTTATTATAGTTCTAGCGATTATAACTGCATAATATGGCTAATAATGCATGTTATATTGAGAATAATATAAGTAATAAGTATAATTATTACAGTTCTAGCAATAATAACTGCATTATATGGGTAATAATGCAGGTTATATTGATAATATTGGGAGTAATAAGTATAATTATTATAGTTCTAGCGATAATAATAGTACAATATGGCTAATAATGCATGTTATATTGATAATATCGGGAGTAATAAGTATAATTATTATAGTTCTAGCGATAATAATAGTAAAATATGGCTAATAGTGCATGTTATATTGATAATAATAAAAGTAATAAGTATATTTATTACAGTTCTATCGATAATAACTGCATAATGTTGGTAATAATGCATGTTTTGTTGATGATAATAAAAGTAATACGTATATTTATTATAGTTCTATCGATAATAACTGCATAATATGGGTAATAATGAATGTTATATTGATAATAATATAAGTAATAAGTATAATTATTACAGTTTTAGCGATAATAACTGCATAATATGGGTAATAATGCATGTTATATTGATAATAATAAAAGTAATAAGTATATTTATTATAGTTCTATCGATAATAACTGCATAATATGGGTAATGATGCATGTTATATTGATGATAATAAAAGTAATACGTATATTTATTATAGTTCTAGCGATAATAACTGCATAATATGGGTAATAATGCATGTTATATTGATAATATCGGGAGTAATAATTATAATTATTATAGTTCTAGCGATAATAATAGTACAATATGGCTAATAATGCATGTTATATTGATAATATCGGGAGTAATAAGTATAATTTTTATAGTTCTAGCGGTAATAATAGTAAAATATGGCTAATAGTGCATGTTATATTTATAATAATAAAAGTAATAAGTATATTTATTATAGTTCTAGCGATTATAACTGCATAATATGGGTAATAATGCATGTTATATTGATAATAATATAAGTAGTAAGTATAATTATTACAGTTCTAGCGATAATAACTGCATAATATGGGTAATAATGCATGTTATATTGATAATATCGGGAGTAATAAGTATAATTATTATAGTTCTAGCGATAATAATAGTACAATATGGATAATAGTGCATGTTATATTGATAATAATAAAAGTAATGAGTATATTTATTACAGTTCTATCGATAATAACTGCATAATATGGGTAATAATGCATGTTATATTGATAATAATATAAGTAATAAGTATAATTATTACAGTTCTAGCGATAATAACTGCATAATATGGGCAATAATGCATGTTATATTGATAATAATAATAGTAATAAGTATATTTATTATAGTTCTATCGATAATAATAGTAAAATATGGGTAATAGTGCATGTTATATTGATAATAATATAAGTAATAAGTATAATTATTACAGTTCTAGCGATAATAACTGCATTATATGGGTCATAATGCATGTTATATTGATAATATCGGGAGTAATAAGTATAATTATTATAGTCCTAGCGATAGTAATAGTAAAATATGGCTAATAGTGCATGTTCTATTGATAATAATAAAAGTAATAAGTATATTTATTACAGTTCTATCGATAATAACTGCATAATATGGGTAATAATGCATGTTATATTGATAATAATATAAGTAATAAGTATAATTATTACAGTTCTAGCGATAATAACTGCATTATATGGGTAATAATGCATGTTTTATTGATAATAATATAAGTAGTAAGTATAATTATTACAGTTCTAGCGATAATAACTGCATAATATGGGTAATAATGCATGTTATATTGATAACAATAATAGTAATAAGTATATTTATTATAGTTCTAGCGATAATAACTGCATAATATGGGTACTAATGCATGTTATATTGGTGATAATAAAAGTAATACGTATATTTATTCTAGTTCTAGCGATAATAACTGCATAATATGGGTAATAATGCATGTTATATTGAGAATAATATAAGTAATAAGTATAATTATTACAGTTCTAGCAATAATAACTGCATTATATGGGTAATAATGCAGGTTATATTGATAATATTGGGAGTAATAAGTATAATTATTATAGTTCTAGCGAGAATAATAGTACAATATGGCTAATAATGCATATTATATTGATAATATCGGGAGTAATAAGTATAATTACTATAGTTCTAGCGATAATAATAGTAAAATATGGCTAATAGTGCATGTTATATTGATAACAATAAAAGTAATAAGTATAATTATTACAGTTCTAGCGATAATACCTGCATAATATGGGTAATAATGCATGTTATATTGATAATAATATAAGAGGTAAGTATAATTATTACAGTTCTAGAGATAATAACTGCATAATATTGGTAATAATGCATGTTATATTGATGATAATAAAAGTAGTACATATTTTTATTATAGTTCTAGCGATAATAACTGCATAACATGGGTAATAATGCATGTTATATTGAAAATAATATAAGTAATAAGTATAATTATTGCAGTTCTAGCGATAATAACTGCATAATATGGGTAATAATGCATGTTATATTGATAATAATAAAAGTAATAAGTATATTTATTATAGTTCTAGCGATTATAACTGCATAATATAAGTTATAATGCATGTTATATTGATAATAATATAAGTAATAAGTATAATTATTACAGTTCTAGCGATAATAACTGCATAATATGGGTAATAATGCACGTTATATTGCTAATAATATAAGTAATAAGTATAACTATTACAGTTCTAGCGATAATACCTGCATTATATGGGTAATAATGCATGTTATATTGATAATATCGGGAGTAATAAGTATAATTATTATAGTTCTAGCGATAATAATAGTACAATATGGCTAATAGTGCATGCTATATTGATAATAATAAAAGTAATAAGTATAATTATTACAGTTCTAGCGATAATAACTGCATAACATGGGTAATAATGCATGTTATATTGACAATAATATAAGTAATAAGTATAATTATTACAGTTCTGGCGATAATAACTGCATTATATGGGTAATAATGCACGTTATATTGCTAATAATATAATTAATAAGTATAATTATTACAGTTCTAGCGATAATAACTGCATTATATGGGTAATGATGCATGTTATATTGATAATAATATAAGTAATAAGTATAATTATTACAGTTCTGGCGATAATAACTGAAATTTATGGGTAATAATGCACGTTATATTGATAATAATGAAAGTAATAAGTATATTTATTATAGTTCTAGCGATAATAACTGCATTATATGGGTAATAATCCATGTTATATTGATAATTTTGGGAGTAATAAGTATAATTATTATAGTTCTAGCGATAATAACTCCATTATATGGGTAATAATGCATGTTATATTGATAATAATATAAGTAATAAGTATAATTATTACAGTTCTAGCGATAATAACTGCATTATATGGGTAATGATGCATGTTATATTGATAATAATATAAGTAATAAGTATAATTATTACAGTTCTGGCGATAATAACTGAAATTTATGGGTAATAATGCACGTTATATTGATAATAATGAAAGTAATAAGTATATTTATTATAGTTCTAGCGATAATAACTGCATTATATGGGTAATAATCCATGTTATATTGATAATTTTGGGAGTAATAAGTATAATTATTATAGTTCTAGCGATAATAACTCCATTATATGGGTAATAATGCATGTTATATTGATAATAATATAAGTAATAAGTATAATTATTACAGTTCTAGCGATAATAACTGCATTATATGGGTAATAATGCATGTTATATTGATAATTTTGGGAGTAATAAGTATAATTATTACAGTTCTAGCGATAATAACTGCATAACATGGGTAATAATGCATGTTATATTGATAATAATATAAGTAATAAGTATAATTATTACAGTTCTGGCGATAATAACTGCATTATATGGGTAATAATGCACGTTATATTGCTAATAATATAATAAATACGTATAATTATTACAGTTCTAGCGATAATAACTGCATTATATACGTAATAATGCATGTTATATTGATAATATCGGGAGTAATAAGTATAATTATTATAGTTCTAGCGATAATAATAGTAAAATATGGCTAATAGTGCATGTTATATTGATAATAATAAAAGTAATAAGGACATTTATTACAGTTCTATCGATAATAACTGCATAATATGTTTAATAATGCATGTTATATTGATGATAATAAAAGTAGTAAGTATATTTATTCTAGTTCTAGCGATAATGATAGTAAAATATGGCTAATAGTGCATGTTATATTGATAATAATAAAAGCAATAAGTATATTTATTATAGTTCTATCGATAAGAACTGCATAATATGGGTAATAATGCATGTTATATTGATGATAATAAAAGTACTAAGTATATTTATTATAGTTCTAGCGATTATAACTGCATAATATGGGTAATAATGCACGTTATATTGAGAATAATATAAGTAATACGTATAATTATTACAGTTCTAGCGATAATAACTGCATTATATGGGTAATAATGCATGGTATATTGATAATATCGGGAGTAATAAGTATAATTATTATAGTCCTATCGATAATAACTGCATAATAGGGGTAATAATGCATGTTATATTGATGATAATAAAAGTAGTAAGTATATTTATTATAGTTCTAGCGATTATAACTGCATAACATGGGTAATAATGCATGTTATATTGACAATAATATAAGTAATAAGTATAATTATTACAGTTCTGGCGATAATAACTGTATTATATGGGTAATAATGCACGTTATATTGCTAATAATATAATTAATAAGTACAATTATTACAGTTCTAGCGATAATAACTGCATTATATGGGTAATGATGCATGTTATATTGATAATAATATAAGTAATAAGTATAATTATTACAGTTCTGGCGATAATAACTGCAATTTATGGGTAATAATGCACGTTATATTGATAATAATGAAAGTAATAAGTATATTTATTATAGTTCTAGCGATAATAACTGCATTATATGGGTAATAATCCATGTTATATTGATAATTTTGGGAGTAATAATGTATAATTATTATAGTTCTAGCAATAATAACTCCATTATATGGGTAATAATGCATGTTATATTGATAATAATATAAGTAATAAGTATAATTATTACAGTTCTATCGATGATAACTGCATTATATGGGTAACAATGCATGTTATATTGTTAATATCGGGAGTAATAAGTATAATTATTATAGTTCTAGCGATAAGAGTAGTACAATATGGCTAATAGTGCATGTTATATTCATAATAATAAAAGTAATAAGTATATTTATTACAGTTCTATCGATAATAACTGCATAATATGGGTACTAATGCATGTTATATTGGTGATAATAAAAGTAATAAGTATAATTATTACAGTTCTAGCGATAATAACTGCATTATATGGGTAATAATGCACGTTATATTGCTAATAATATAAGTAATAAGTATAATTATTACAGTTCTAGCGATAATAACTGCAATTTATGGGTAATAATCCATGTTATATTGATAATATTGGGAGCAATAAGTATAATTATTATAGTTCTAGCGTTAATAACTCCATAATATGGGTACTAATGCATGTTATATTGATGATAATGAAAACAGTAAGTATATTTATTAGAGTTCTAGCGATAATAACTGCATTATATACGTAATAATGCATGTTATATTGATAATATCGGGAGTAATAAGTATAATTATTATAGTTCTAGCGATAATAATAGTAAAATATGGCTAATAGTGCATGTTATATTGATAATAATAAAAGTAATAAGTACATTTATTACAGTTCTATCGATAATAACTGCATAATATGTTTAATAATGCATGTTATATTGATGATAATAAAAGTAGTAAGTATATTTATTCTAGTTCTAGCGATAATGATAGTAAAATATGGCTAATAGTGCATGTTATATTGATAATAATAAAAGCAATAAGTATATTTATTATAGTTCTATCGATAAGAACTGCATAATATGGGTAATAATGCATGTTATATTGATGATCATAAAAGTACTAAGTATATTTATTATAGTTCTAGCGATTATAACTGCATAATATGGGTAATAATGCACGTTATATTGAGAATAATATAAGTAATACGTATAATTATTACAGTTCTAGCGATAATAACTGCATTATATGGGTAATAATGCATGGTATATTGATAATATCGGGAGTAATAAGTATAATTATTATAGTCCTATCGATAATAACTGCATAATAGGGGTAATAATGCATGTTATATTGATGATAATAAAAGTAGTAAGTATATTTATTATAGTTCTAGCGATTATAACTGCATAACATGGGTAATAATGCATGTTATATTGACAATAATATAAGTAATAAGTATAATTATTACAGTTCTGGCGATAATAACTGCATTATATGGGTAATAATGCACGTTATATTGCTAATAATATAATTAATAAGTATAATTATTACACTTCTAGCGATAATAACTGCATTATATGGGTAATGATGCATGTTATATTGATAATAATATAAGTAATAAGTATAATTATTACAGTTCTGGCGATAATAACTGCAATTTATGGGTAATAATGCACGTTATATTGATAATAATGAAAGTAATAAGTATATTTATTATAGTTCTAGCGATAATAACTGCATTATATGGGTAATAATCCATGTTATATTGATAATTTTGGGAGTAATAATGTATAATTATTATAGTTCTAGCGATAATAACTCCATTATATGGGTAATAATGCACGTTATATTGCTAATAATATAAGTAATAAGTATAATTATTACAGTTCTAGCGATAATAACTGCAATTTATGGGTAATAATCCATGTTATATTGATAATATTGGGAGCAATAAGTATAATTATTATAGTTCTAGCGTTAATAACTCCATAATATGGGTACTAATGCATGTTATATTGATGATAATGAAAACAGTAAGTATATTTATTACAGTTCTAGCGATAATAACTGCATTATATACGTAATAATGCATGTTATATTGATAATATCGGGAGTAATAAGTATAATTATTATAGTTCTAGCGATAATAATAGTAAAATATGGCTAATAGTGCATGTTATATTGATAATAATAAAAGTAATAAGTACATTTATTACAGTTCTATCGATAATAACTGCATAATATGTTTAATAATGCATGTTATATTGATGATAATAAAAGTAGTAAGTATATTTATTATACTTCTAGCGATTATAACTGCATAACATGGGTAATAATGCATGTTATATTGATAATAATATAAGTAATAAGTATAATTATCACAGTTCTGGCGATAATAACTGCATTATATGGGTAATAATGCACGTTATATTGCTAGTAGTATAATTAATAAGTATAATTATTACAGTTCTAGCGATAATAACTGCATTATATGGGTAATAATGCATGTTATATTGATAATAATATAAGTAATAAGTATAATTATTACAGTTCTAGCGATAATAACTGCATAATATGGGTAATAATGCACGTTATATTGCTTATAATATAAGTAATAAGTATAATTATTACAGTTCTAGCGATGATAACTGCATTATATGAGTAACAATGCATGTTATATTGTTAATATCGGGAGTAATAAGTATAATTATTACAGTTCTGGCGATAATAACTGCATTATATGGGTAATAATGCACGTTATATTGCTAATAATATAATTAATAAGTATAATTATTACAGTTCTAGCGATAATAACTGCATTATATGGGTAATGATGCATGTTCTATTGATAATAATATAAGTAATAAGTATAATTATTACAGTTCTGGCGATAATAACTGAAATTTATGGGTAATAATGCACGTTATATTGATAATAATGAAAGTAATAAGTATATTTATTATAGTTCTAGCGATAATAACTGCATTATATGGGTAATAATCCATGTTATATTGATAATTTTGGGAGTAATAAGTATAATTATTATAGTTCTAGCGATAATAACTCCATTATATGGGTAATAATGCATGTTATATTGATAATAATATAAGTAATAAGTATAATTATTACAGTTCTAGCGATAATAACTGCATTATATGGGTAATAATGCATGTTATATTGATAATTTTGGGAGTAATAAGTATAATTATTACAGTTCTAGCGATAATAACTGCATAACATGGGTAATAATGCATGTTATATTGATAATAATATAAGTAATAAGTATAATTATTACAGTTCTGGCGATAATAACTGCATTATATGGGTAATAATGCACGTTATATTGCTAATAATATAATAAATACGTATAATTATTACAGTTCTAGCGATAATAACTGCATTATATACGTAATAATGCATGTTATATTGATAATATCGGGAGTAATAAGTATAATTATTATAGTTCTAGCGATAATAATAGTAAAATATGGCTAATAGTGCATGTTATATTGATAATAATAAAAGTAATAAGTACATTTATTACAGTTCTATCGATAATAACTGCATAATATGTTTAATAATGCATGTTATATTGATGATAATAAAAGTAGTAAGTATATTTATTCTAGTTCTAGCGATAATGATAGTAAAATATGGCTAATAGTGCATGTTATATTGATAATAATAAAAGCAATAAGTATATTTATTATAGTTCTATCGATAAGAACTGCATAATATGGGTAATAATGCATGTTATATTGATGATAATAAAAGTACTAAGTATATTTATTATAGTTCTAGCGATTATAACTGCATAATATGGGTAATAATGCACGTTATATTGAGAATAATATAAGTAATACGTATAATTATTACAGTTCTAGCGATAATAACTGCATTATATGGGTAATAATGCATGGTATATTGATAATATCGGGAGTAATAAGTATAATTATTATAGTCCTATCGATAATAACTGCATAATAGGGGTAATAATGCATGTTATATTGATGATAATAAAAGTAGTAAGTATATTTATTATAGTTCTAGCGATTATAACTGCATAACATGGGTAATAATGCATGTTATATTGACAATAATATAAGTAATAAGTATAATTATTACAGTTCTGGCGATAATAACTGTATTATATGGGTAATAATGCACGTTATATTGCTAATAATATAATTAATAAGTATAATTATTACAGTTCTAGCGATAATAACTGCATTATATGGGTAATGATGCATGTTATATTGATAATAATATAAGTAATAAGTATAATTATTACAGTTCTGGCGATAATAACTGCAATTTATGGGTAATAATGCACGTTATATTGATAATAATGAAAGTAATAAGTATATTTATTATAGTTCTAGCGATAATAACTGCATTATATGGGTAATAATCCATGTTATATTGATAATTTTGGGAGTAATAATGTATAATTATTATAGTTCTAGCGATAATAACTCCATTATATGGGTAATAATGCATGTTATATTGATAATAATATAAGTAATAAGTATAATTATTACAGTTCTATCGATGATAACTGCATTATATGGGTAACAATGCATGTTATATTGTTAATATCGGGAGTAATAAGTATAATTATTATAGTTCTAGCGATAAGAGTAGTACAATATGGCTAATAGTGCATGTTATATTCATAATAATAAAAGTAATAAGTATATTTATTACAGTTCTATCGATAATAACTGCATAATATGGGTACTAATGCATGTTATATTGGTGATAATAAAAGTAATAAGTATAATTATTACAGTTCTAGCGATAATAACTGCATTATATGGGTAATAATGCACGTTATATTGCTAATAATATAAGTAATAAGTATAATTATTACAGTTCTAGCGATAATAACTGCAATTTATGGGTAATAATCCATGTTATATTGATAATATTGGGAGCAATAAGTATAATTATTATAGTTCTAGCGTTAATAACTCCATAATATGGGTACTAATGCATGTTATATTGATGATAATGAAAACAGTAAGTATATTTATTAGAGTTCTAGCGATAATAACTGCATTATATACGTAATAATGCATGTTATATTGATAATATCGGGAGTAATAAGTATAATTATTATAGTTCTAGCGATAATAATAGTAAAATATGGCTAATAGTGCATGTTATATTGATAATAATAAAAGTAATAAGTACATTTATTACAGTTCTATCGATAATAACTGCATAATATGTTTAATAATGCATGTTATATTGATGATAATAAAAGTAGTAAGTATATTTATTCTAGTTCTAGCGATAATGATAGTAAAATATGGCTAATAGTGCATGTTATATTGATAATAATAAAAGCAATAAGTATATTTATTATAGTTCTATCGATAAGAACTGATAATATGGGTAATAATGCATGTTATATTGATGATAATAAAAGTACTAAGTATATTTATTATAGTTCTAGCGATTATAACTGCATAATATGGGTAATAATGCACGTTATATTGAGAATAATATAAGTAATACGTATAATTATTACAGTTCTAGCGATAATAACTGCATTATATGGGTAATAATGCATGGTATATTGATAATATCGGGAGTAATAAGTATAATTATTATAGTCCTATCGATAATAACTGCATAATAGGGGTAATAATGCATGTTATATTGATGATAATAAAAGTAGTAAGTATATTTATTATAGTTCTAGCGATTATAACTGCATAACATGGGTAATAATGCATGTTATATTGACAATAATATAAGTAATAAGTATAATTATTACAGTTCTGGCGATAATAACTGCATTATATGGGTAATAATGCACGTTATATTGCTAATAATATAATTAATAAGTATAATTATTACACTTCTAGCGATAATAACTGCATTATATGGGTAATGATGCATGTTATATTGATAATAATATAAGTAATAAGTATAATTATTACAGTTCTGGCGATAATAACTGCAATTTATGGGTAATAATGCACGTTATATTGATAATAATGAAAGTAATAAGTATATTTATTATAGTTCTAGCGATAATAACTGCATTATATGGGTAATAATCCATGTTATATTGATAATTTTGGGAGTAATAAGTATAATTATTATAGTTCTAGCGATAATAACTCCATTATATGGGTAATAATGCATGTTATATTGATAATAATATAAGTAATAAGTATAATTATTACAGTTCTAGCGATAATAACTGCATTATATGGGTAATAATGCATGTTATATTGATAATTTTGGGAGTAATAAGTATAATTATTACAGTTCTAGCGATAATAACTGCATTATATGGGTAATGATGCATGTTATATTGATAATAATATAAGTAATAAGTATAATTATTACAGTTCTGGCGATAATAACTGAAATTTATGGGTAATAATGCACGTTATATTGATAATAATGAAAGTAATAAGTATATTTATTATAGTTCTAGCGATAATAACTGCATTATATGGGTAATAATCCATGTTATATTGATAATTTTGGGAGTAATAAGTATAATTATTATAGTTCTAGCGATAATAACTCCATTATATGGGTAATAATGCATGTTATATTGATAATAATATAAGTAATAAGTATAATTATTACAGTTCTAGCGATAATAACTGCATTATATGGGTAATAATGCATGTTATATTGATAATTTTGGGAGTAATAAGTATAATTATTACAGTTCTAGCGATAATAACTGCATAACATGGGTAATAATGCATGTTATATTGATAATAATATAAGTAATAAGTATAATTATTACAGTTCTGGCGATAATAACTGCATTATATGGGTAATAATGCACGTTATATTGCTAATAATATAATAAATACGTATAATTATTACAGTTCTAGCGATAATAACTGCATTATATACGTAATAATGCATGTTATATTGATAATATCGGGAGTAATAAGTATAATTATTATAGTTCTAGCGATAATAATAGTAAAATATGGCTAATAGTGCATGTTATATTGATAATAATAAAAGTAATAAGGACATTTATTACAGTTCTATCGATAATAACTGCATAATATGTTTAATAATGCATGTTATATTGATGATAATAAAAGTAGTAAGTATATTTATTCTAGTTCTAGCGATAATGATAGTAAAATATGGCTAATAGTGCATGTTATATTGATAATAATAAAAGCAATAAGTATATTTATTATAGTTCTATCGATAAGAACTGCATAATATGGGTAATAATGCATGTTATATTGATGATAATAAAAGTACTAAGTATATTTATTATAGTTCTAGCGATTATAACTGCATAATATGGGTAATAATGCACGTTATATTGAGAATAATATAAGTAATACGTATAATTATTACAGTTCTAGCGATAATAACTGCATTATATGGGTAATAATGCATGGTATATTGATAATATCGGGAGTAATAAGTATAATTATTATAGTCCTATCGATAATAACTGCATAATAGGGGTAATAATGCATGTTATATTGATGATAATAAAAGTAGTAAGTATATTTATTATAGTTCTAGCGATTATAACTGCATAACATGGGTAATAATGCATGTTATATTGACAATAATATAAGTAATAAGTATAATTATTACAGTTCTGGCGATAATAACTGTATTATATGGGTAATAATGCACGTTATATTGCTAATAATATAATTAATAAGTACAATTATTACAGTTCTAGCGATAATAACTGCATTATATGGGTAATGATGCATGTTATATTGATAATAATATAAGTAATAAGTATAATTATTACAGTTCTGGCGATAATAACTGCAATTTATGGGTAATAATGCACGTTATATTGATAATAATGAAAGTAATAAGTATATTTATTATAGTTCTAGCGATAATAACTGCATTATATGGGTAATAATCCATGTTATATTGATAATTTTGGGAGTAATAATGTATAATTATTATAGTTCTAGCAATAATAACTCCATTATATGGGTAATAATGCATGTTATATTGATAATAATATAAGTAATAAGTATAATTATTACAGTTCTATCGATGATAACTGCATTATATGGGTAACAATGCATGTTATATTGTTAATATCGGGAGTAATAAGTATAATTATTATAGTTCTAGCGATAAGAGTAGTACAATATGGCTAATAGTGCATGTTATATTCATAATAATAAAAGTAATAAGTATATTTATTACAGTTCTATCGATAATAACTGCATAATATGGGTACTAATGCATGTTATATTGGTGATAATAAAAGTAATAAGTATAATTATTACAGTTCTAGCGATAATAACTGCATTATATGGGTAATAATGCACGTTATATTGCTAATAATATAAGTAATAAGTATAATTATTACAGTTCTAGCGATAATAACTGCAATTTATGGGTAATAATCCATGTTATATTGATAATATTGGGAGCAATAAGTATAATTATTATAGTTCTAGCGTTAATAACTCCATAATATGGGTACTAATGCATGTTATATTGATGATAATGAAAACAGTAAGTATATTTATTAGAGTTCTAGCGATAATAACTGCATTATATACGTAATAATGCATGTTATATTGATAATATCGGGAGTAATAAGTATAATTATTATAGTTCTAGCGATAATAATAGTAAAATATGGCTAATAGTGCATGTTATATTGATAATAATAAAAGTAATAAGTACATTTATTACAGTTCTATCGATAATAACTGCATAATATGTTTAATAATGCATGTTATATTGATGATAATAAAAGTAGTAAGTATATTTATTCTAGTTCTAGCGATAATGATAGTAAAATATGGCTAATAGTGCATGTTATATTGATAATAATAAAAGCAATAAGTATATTTATTATAGTTCTATCGATAAGAACTGCATAATATGGGTAATAATGCATGTTATATTGATGATCATAAAAGTACTAAGTATATTTATTATAGTTCTAGCGATTATAACTGCATAATATGGGTAATAATGCACGTTATATTGAGAATAATATAAGTAATACGTATAATTATTACAGTTCTAGCGATAATAACTGCATTATATGGGTAATAATGCATGGTATATTGATAATATCGGGAGTAATAAGTATAATTATTATAGTCCTATCGATAATAACTGCATAATAGGGGTAATAATGCATGTTATATTGATGATAATAAAAGTAGTAAGTATATTTATTATAGTTCTAGCGATTATAACTGCATAACATGGGTAATAATGCATGTTATATTGACAATAATATAAGTAATAAGTATAATTATTACAGTTCTGGCGATAATAACTGCATTATATGGGTAATAATGCACGTTATATTGCTAATAATATAATTAATAAGTATAATTATTACACTTCTAGCGATAATAACTGCATTATATGGGTAATGATGCATGTTATATTGATAATAATATAAGTAATAAGTATAATTATTACAGTTCTGGCGATAATAACTGCAATTTATGGGTAATAATGCACGTTATATTGATAATAATGAAAGTAATAAGTATATTTATTATAGTTCTAGCGATAATAACTGCATTATATGGGTAATAATCCATGTTATATTGATAATTTTGGGAGTAATAATGTATAATTATTATAGTTCTAGCGATAATAACTCCATTATATGGGTAATAATGCACGTTATATTGCTAATAATATAAGTAATAAGTATAATTATTACAGTTCTAGCGATAATAACTGCAATTTATGGGTAATAATCCATGTTATATTGATAATATTGGGAGCAATAAGTATAATTATTATAGTTCTAGCGTTAATAACTCCATAATATGGGTACTAATGCATGTTATATTGATGATAATGAAAACAGTAAGTATATTTATTACAGTTCTAGCGATAATAACTGCATTATATACGTAATAATGCATGTTATATTGATAATATCGGGAGTAATAAGTATAATTATTATAGTTCTAGCGATAATAATAGTAAAATATGGCTAATAGTGCATGTTATATTGATAATAATAAAAGTAATAAGTACATTTATTACAGTTCTATCGATAATAACTGCATAATATGTTTAATAATGCATGTTATATTGATGATAATAAAAGTAGTAAGTATATTTATTATACTTCTAGCGATTATAACTGCATAACATGGGTAATAATGCATGTTATATTGATAATAATATAAGTAATAAGTATAATTATCACAGTTCTGGCGATAATAACTGCATTATATGGGTAATAATGCACGTTATATTGCTAGTAGTATAATTAATAAGTATAATTATTACAGTTCTAGCGATAATAACTGCATTATATGGGTAATAATGCATGTTATATTGATAATAATATAAGTAATAAGTATAATTATTACAGTTCTAGCGATAATAACTGCATAATATGGGTAATAATGCACGTTATATTGCTTATAATATAAGTAATAAGTATAATTATTACAGTTCTAGCGATGATAACTGCATTATATGAGTAACAATGCATGTTATATTGTTAATATCGGGAGTAATAAGTATAATTATTACAGTTCTGGCGATAATAACTGCATTATATGGGTAATAATGCACGTTATATTGCTAATAATATAATTAATAAGTATAATTATTACAGTTCTAGCGATAATAACTGCATTATATGGGTAATGATGCATGTTCTATTGATAATAATATAAGTAATAAGTATAATTATTACAGTTCTGGCGATAATAACTGAAATTTATGGGTAATAATGCACGTTATATTGATAATAATGAAAGTAATAAGTATATTTATTATAGTTCTAGCGATAATAACTGCATTATATGGGTAATAATCCATGTTATATTGATAATTTTGGGAGTAATAAGTATAATTATTATAGTTCTAGCGATAATAACTCCATTATATGGGTAATAATGCATGTTATATTGATAATAATATAAGTAATAAGTATAATTATTACAGTTCTAGCGATAATAACTGCATTATATGGGTAATAATGCATGTTATATTGATAATTTTGGGAGTAATAAGTATAATTATTACAGTTCTAGCGATAATAACTGCATAACATGGGTAATAATGCATGTTATATTGATAATAATATAAGTAATAAGTATAATTATTACAGTTCTGGCGATAATAACTGCATTATATGGGTAATAATGCACGTTATATTGCTAATAATATAATAAATACGTATAATTATTACAGTTCTAGCGATAATAACTGCATTATATACGTAATAATGCATGTTATATTGATAATATCGGGAGTAATAAGTATAATTATTATAGTTCTAGCGATAATAATAGTAAAATATGGCTAATAGTGCATGTTATATTGATAATAATAAAAGTAATAAGTACATTTATTACAGTTCTATCGATAATAACTGCATAATATGTTTAATAATGCATGTTATATTGATGATAATAAAAGTAGTAAGTATATTTATTCTAGTTCTAGCGATAATGATAGTAAAATATGGCTAATAGTGCATGTTATATTGATAATAATAAAAGCAATAAGTATATTTATTATAGTTCTATCGATAAGAACTGCATAATATGGGTAATAATGCATGTTATATTGATGATAATAAAAGTACTAAGTATATTTATTATAGTTCTAGCGATTATAACTGCATAATATGGGTAATAATGCACGTTATATTGAGAATAATATAAGTAATACGTATAATTATTACAGTTCTAGCGATAATAACTGCATTATATGGGTAATAATGCATGGTATATTGATAATATCGGGAGTAATAAGTATAATTATTATAGTCCTATCGATAATAACTGCATAATAGGGGTAATAATGCATGTTATATTGATGATAATAAAAGTAGTAAGTATATTTATTATAGTTCTAGCGATTATAACTGCATAACATGGGTAATAATGCATGTTATATTGACAATAATATAAGTAATAAGTATAATTATTACAGTTCTGGCGATAATAACTGTATTATATGGGTAATAATGCACGTTATATTGCTAATAATATAATTAATAAGTATAATTATTACAGTTCTAGCGATAATAACTGCATTATATGGGTAATGATGCATGTTATATTGATAATAATATAAGTAATAAGTATAATTATTACAGTTCTGGCGATAATAACTGCAATTTATGGGTAATAATGCACGTTATATTGATAATAATGAAAGTAATAAGTATATTTATTATAGTTCTAGCGATAATAACTGCATTATATGGGTAATAATCCATGTTATATTGATAATTTTGGGAGTAATAATGTATAATTATTATAGTTCTAGCGATAATAACTCCATTATATGGGTAATAATGCATGTTATATTGATAATAATATAAGTAATAAGTATAATTATTACAGTTCTATCGATGATAACTGCATTATATGGGTAACAATGCATGTTATATTGTTAATATCGGGAGTAATAAGTATAATTATTATAGTTCTAGCGATAAGAGTAGTACAATATGGCTAATAGTGCATGTTATATTCATAATAATAAAAGTAATAAGTATATTTATTACAGTTCTATCGATAATAACTGCATAATATGGGTACTAATGCATGTTATATTGGTGATAATAAAAGTAATAAGTATAATTATTACAGTTCTAGCGATAATAACTGCATTATATGGGTAATAATGCACGTTATATTGCTAATAATATAAGTAATAAGTATAATTATTACAGTTCTAGCGATAATAACTGCAATTTATGGGTAATAATCCATGTTATATTGATAATATTGGGAGCAATAAGTATAATTATTATAGTTCTAGCGTTAATAACTCCATAATATGGGTACTAATGCATGTTATATTGATGATAATGAAAACAGTAAGTATATTTATTAGAGTTCTAGCGATAATAACTGCATTATATACGTAATAATGCATGTTATATTGATAATATCGGGAGTAATAAGTATAATTATTATAGTTCTAGCGATAATAATAGTAAAATATGGCTAATAGTGCATGTTATATTGATAATAATAAAAGTAATAAGTACATTTATTACAGTTCTATCGATAATAACTGCATAATATGTTTAATAATGCATGTTATATTGATGATAATAAAAGTAGTAAGTATATTTATTCTAGTTCTAGCGATAATGATAGTAAAATATGGCTAATAGTGCATGTTATATTGATAATAATAAAAGCAATAAGTATATTTATTATAGTTCTATCGATAAGAACTGATAATATGGGTAATAATGCATGTTATATTGATGATAATAAAAGTACTAAGTATATTTATTATAGTTCTAGCGATTATAACTGCATAATATGGGTAATAATGCACGTTATATTGAGAATAATATAAGTAATACGTATAATTATTACAGTTCTAGCGATAATAACTGCATTATATGGGTAATAATGCATGGTATATTGATAATATCGGGAGTAATAAGTATAATTATTATAGTCCTATCGATAATAACTGCATAATAGGGGTAATAATGCATGTTATATTGATGATAATAAAAGTAGTAAGTATATTTATTATAGTTCTAGCGATTATAACTGCATAACATGGGTAATAATGCATGTTATATTGACAATAATATAAGTAATAAGTATAATTATTACAGTTCTGGCGATAATAACTGCATTATATGGGTAATAATGCACGTTATATTGCTAATAATATAATTAATAAGTATAATTATTACACTTCTAGCGATAATAACTGCATTATATGGGTAATGATGCATGTTATATTGATAATAATATAAGTAATAAGTATAATTATTACAGTTCTGGCGATAATAACTGCAATTTATGGGTAATAATGCACGTTATATTGATAATAATGAAAGTAATAAGTATATTTATTATAGTTCTAGCGATAATAACTGCATTATATGGGTAATAATCCATGTTATATTGATAATTTTGGGAGTAATAATGTATAATTATTATAGTTCTAGCGATAATAACTCCATTATATGGGTAATAATGCACGTTATATTGCTAATAATATAAGTAATAAGTATAATTATTACAGTTCTAGCGATAATAACTGCAATTTATGGGTAATAATCCATGTTATATTGATAATATTGGGAGCAATAAGTATAATTATTATAGTTCTAGCGTTAATAACTCCATAATATGGGTACTAATGCATGTTATATTGATGATAATGAAAACAGTAAGTATATTTATTACAGTTCTAGCGATAATAACTGCATTATATACGTAATAATGCATGTTATATTGATAATATCGGGAGTAATAAGTATAATTATTATAGTTCTAGCGATAATAATAGTAAAATATGGCTAATAGTGCATGTTATATTGATAATAATAAAAGTAATAAGTACATTTATTACAGTTCTATCGATAATAACTGCATAATATGTTTAATAATGCATGTTATATTGATGATAATAAAAGTAGTAAGTATATTTATTATACTTCTAGCGATTATAACTGCATAACATGGGTAATAATGCATGTTATATTGATAATAATATAAGTAATAAGTATAATTATCACAGTTCTGGCGATAATAACTGCATTATATGGGTAATAATGCACGTTATATTGCTAGTAGTATAATTAATAAGTATAATTATTACAGTTCTAGCGATAATAACTGCATTATATGGGTAATAATGCATGTTATATTGATAATAATATAAGTAATAAGTATAATTATTACAGTTCTAGCGATAATAACTGCATAATATGGGTAATAATGCACGTTATATTGCTTATAATATAAGTAATAAGTATAATTATTACAGTTCTAGCGATGATAACTGCATTATATGAGTAACAATGCATGTTATATTGTTAATATCGGGAGTAATAAGTATAATTATTACAGTTCTGGCGATAATAACTGCATTATATGGGTAATAATGCACGTTATATTGCTAATAATATAATTAATAAGTATAATTATTACAGTTCTAGCGATAATAACTGCATTATATGGGTAATGATGCATGTTATATTGATAATAATATAAGTAATAAGTATAATTATTACAGTTCTGGCGATAATAACTGCAATTTATGGGTAATAATGCACGTTATATTGATAATAATGAAAGAAATAAGTATATTTATTACAGTTCTATCGATAATAACTGCATAATATGGGTACTAATGCATGTTATATTGGTGATAATAAAAGTAATACGTATATTTATTCTAGTTCTAGCGATAATGATAGTAAAATATGGCTAATAGTGCATGTTATATTGATAATAATAAAAGCAATAAGTATATTTATTATAGTTCTATCGATAAGAACTGCATAATATAGGTAATAATGCATGTTATATTGATGATAATAAAAGTACTAAGTATATTTATTATAGTTCTAGCGATTATAACTGCATAATATGGGTAATAATGCACGTTATATTGAAAATAATATAAGTAATACGTATAATTATTACAGTTCTAGCGATAATAACTGCATTATATGGGTAATAATGCATGTTATATTGATAATATCGGGAGTAATAAGTATAATTATTATAGTCCTATCGATAATAACTGCATAATAGGGGTAATAATGCATGTTATATTGATGATAATGAAAACAGTAAGTATATTTATTACAGTTCTAGCGATAATAACTGCATTATATACGTAATAATGCATGTTATATTGATAATATCGGGAGTAATAAGTATAATTATTATAGTTCTAGCGATAATAATAGTAAAATATGGCTAATAGTGCATGTTATATTGATAATAATAAAAGTAATAAGTACATTTATTACAGTTCTATCGATAATAACTGCATAATATGGGTAATAATGCATGTTATATTGATGATAATAAAAGTAGTAAGTATATTTATTATAGTTCTAGCGATTATAACTGCATAACATGGGTAATAATGCATGTTATATTGACAATAATATAAGTAATAAGTATAATTATTACAGTTCTAGCGATAATAACTGCATAATATGGGTAATAATGCACGTTATATTGCTTATAATATAAGTAATAAGTATAATTATTACAGTTCTAGCGATGATAACTGCATTATATGGGTAACAGTGCATGTTATATTGTTAATATCGGGAGTAATAAGTATAATTATTATAGTTCTAGCGATAAGAGTAGTACAATATGGCTAATAGTGCATGTTATATTCATAATAATAAAAGTAATAAGTATATTTATTACAGTTCTATCGATAATAACTGCATAATATGGGTACTAATGCATGTTATATTGGTGATAATAAAAGTAATACGTATATTTATTCTAGTTCTAGCGATAATGATAGTAAAATATGGCTAATAGTGCATGTTATATTGATAATAATAAAAGTAATAAGTATATTTATTATAGTTCTATCGATAAGAACTGCATAATATGGGTAATAATGCATGTTATATTGATGATAATAAAAGTACTAAGTATATTTATTATAGTTCTAGCGATTATAACTGCATAATATGGGTAATAATGCACGTTATATTGAGAATAATATAAGTAATACGTATAATTATTACAGTTCTAGCGATAATAACTGCATTATATGGGTAATAATGCATGTTATATTGATAATATCGGGAGTAATAAGTATAATTATTATAGTCCTATCGATAATAACTGCATAATAGGGGTAATAATGCATGCTATATTGATGATAATGAAAACAGTAAGTATATTTATTACAGTTCTAGCGATAATAACTGCATTATATACGTAATAATGCATGTTATATTGATAATATCGGGAGTAATAAGTATAATTATTATAGTTCTGGCGATAATAATAGTAAAATATGGCTAATAGTGCATGTTATATTGATAATAATAAAAGTAATAAGTACATTTATTACAGTTCTATCGATAATAACTGCATAATATGGGTAATAATGCATGTTATATTGATGATAATAAAAGTAGTAAGTATATTTATTATAGTTCTAGCGATTATAACTGCATAACATGGGTAATAATGCATGTTATATTGACAATAATATAAGTAATAAGTATAATTATTACAGTTCTAGCGATAATAACTGCATAATATGGGTAATAATGCACGTTATATTGCTTATAATATAAGTAATAAGTATAATTATTACAGTTCTAGCGATGATAACTGCATTATATGGGTAACAGTGCATGTTATATTGTTAATATCGGGAGTAATAAGTATAATTATTATAGTTCTAGCGATAAGAGTAGTACAATATGGCTAATAGTGCATGTTATATTCATAATAATAAAAGTAATAAGTATATTTATTACAGTTCTATCGATAATAACTGCATAATATGGGTACTAATGCATGTTATATTGGTGATAATAAAAGTAATACGTATATTTATTCTAGTTCTAGCGATAATGATAGTAAAATATGGCTAATAGTGCATGTTATATTGATAATAATAAAAGTAATAAGTATATTTATTATAGCTCTATCGATAAGAACTGCATAATATGGGTAATAATGCATGTTATATTGATGATAATAAAAGTACTAAGTATATTTATTATAGTTCTAGCGATTATAACTGCATAATATGGGTAATAATGCACGTTATATTGAGAATAATATAAGTAATACGTATAATTATTACAGTTCTAGCGATAATAACTGCATTATATGGGTAATAATGCATGTTATATTGATAATATCGGGAGTAATAAGTATAATTATTATAGTCCTATCGATAATAACTGCATAATAGGGGTAATAATGCATGCTATATTGATGATAATGAAAACAGTAAGTATATTTATTACAGTTCTAGCGATAATAACTGCATTATATACGTAATAATGCATGTTATATTGATAATATCGGGAGTAATAAGTATAATTATTATAGTTCTGGCGATAATAATAGTAAAATATGGCTAATAGTGCATGTTATATTGATAATAATAAAAGTAATAAGTACATTTATTACAGTTCTATCGATAATAACTGCATAATATGGGTAATAATGCATGTTATATTGATGATAATAAAAGTAGTAAGTATATTTATTATAGTTCTAGCGATTATAACTGCATAACATGGGTAATAATGCATGTTATATTGACAATAATATAAGTAATAAGTATAATTATTACAGTTCTGGCGATAATAACTGCATTATATGGGTAATAATGCACGTTATATTGCTAATAATATAATTAATAAGTATAATTATTACAGTTCTAGCGATAATAACTGCATTATATGGGTAATGATGCATGTTATATTGATAATAATATAAGTAATAAGTATAATTATTACAGTTCTGATGATAATAACTGCAATTTATGGGTAATAATGCACGTTATATTGATAATAATGAAAGTAATAAGTATATTTATTATAGTTCTAGCGATAATAACTGCATTATATGGGTAATAATCCATGTTATATTGATAATTTTGGGAGTAATAAGTATAATTATTATAGTTCTAGCGATAATAACTCCATTATATGGGTAATAATGCATGTTATATTGATAATAATATAAGTAATAAGTATAATTATTACAGTTCTAGCGATAATAAGTGCATAATATGGGTAATAATGCACGTTATATTGCTAATAGTACAAGTAATAAGTATAATTATTACAGTTCTAGCGATAATAACCGCATTATATGGGTAATAATGCATGTTATATTGATAATATCGGGAGTAATAAGTATAATTATTATAGTTCTAGTGATAATAATAGTACAATATGGCTAATAATGCATGTTATATTGAAAATAATGAAAGTAATAAGTATATTTATTTTAGTTCTATCGATAATAACTGCATAATATGGGTAATAATGCATGTTATATTGATGATAATAAAAGTACTAAGTATATTTGTTATAGTTCTAGCGATTATAACTGCATAATATGGGTAATATTGCATGATATATTGAGAATAATATAAGTAATAACTATATTTATTACAGTTCTAGCGATAATAACTGCATTGTATAGGTAATAATGCATGTTATATTGATAATATTGGGAGTAATAAGTATAATTATTATAGTTCTAGCGATAATAACTGCATTATATGGGTAATAATGCATGTTATATTGATAATATCGGGAGTAATAAGTATAATTATTATAGTCCTATCGATAATAACTGCATAATAGGGGTAATAATGCATGTTATATTGATGATAATGAAAACAGTAAGTATATTTATTACAGTTCTAGCGATAATAACTGCATTATATACGTAATAATGCATGTTATATTGATAATATCGGGAGTAATAAGTATAATTATTATAGTTCTAGCGATAATAATAGTAAAATATGGCTAATAGTGCATGTTATATTGATAATAATAAAAGTAATAAGTACATTTATTACAGTTCTATCGATAATAACTGCATAATATGGGTAATAGTGCATGTTATATTGATGATAATAAAAGTAGTAAGTATATTTATTATAGTTCTAGCGATTATAACTGCATAACATGGGTAATAATGCATGTTATATTGACAATAATATAAGTAATAAGTATAATTATTACAGTTCTAGCGATAATAACTGCATAATATGGGTAATAATGCACGTTATATTGCTTATAATATAAGTAATAAGTATAATTATTACAGTTCTAGCGATGATAACTGCATTATATGGGTAACAGTGCATGTTATATTGTTAATATCGGGAGTAATAAGTATAATTATTATAGTTCTAGCGATAAGAGTAGTACAATATGGCTAATAGTGCATGTTATATTCATAATAATAAAAGTAATAAGTATATTTATTACAGTTCTATCGATAATAACTGCATAATATGGGTACTAATGCATGTTATATTGGTGATAATAAAAGTAATACGTATATTTATTCTAGTTCCAGCGATAATGATAGTAAAATATGGCTAATAGTGCATGTTATATTGATAATAATAAAAGTAATAAGTATATTTATTATAGTTCTATCGATAAGAACTGCATAATATGGGTAATAATGCATGTTATATTGATGATAATAAAAGTACTAAGTATATTTATTATAGTTCTAGCGATTATAACTGCATAATATGGGTAATAATGCACGTTATATTGAGAATAATATAAGTAATACGTATAATTATTACAGTTCTAGCGATAATAACTGCATTATATGGGTAATAATGCATGTTATATTGATAATATCGGGAGTAATAAGTATAATTATTATAGTCCTATCGATAATAACTGCATAATAGGGGTAATAATGCATGCTATATTGATGATAATGAAAACAGTAAGTATATTTATTACAGTTCTAGCGATAATAACTGCATTATATACGTAATAATGCATGTTATATTGATAATATCGGGAGTAATAAGTATAATTATTATAGTTCCAGCGATAATAATAGTAAAATACGGCTAATAGTGCATGTTATATTGATAATAATAAAAGTAATAAGTACATTTATTACAGTTCTATCGATAATAACTGCATAATATGGGTAATAATGCATGTTATATTGATGATAATAAAAGTAGTAAGTATATTTATTATAGTTCTAGCGATTATAACTGCATAACATGGGTAATAATGCATGTTATATTGACAATAATATAAGTAATAAGTATAATTATTACAGTTCTGGCGATAATAACTGCATTATATGGGTAATAATGCACGTTATATTGCTAATAATATAATTAATAAGTATAATTATTACAGTTCTAGCGATAATAACTGCATTATATGGGTAATGATGCATGTTATATTGATAATAATATAAGTAATAAGTATAATTATTACAGTTCTGGCGATAATAACTGCAATTTATGGGTAATAATGCACGTTATATTGATAATAATGAAAGTAATAAGTATATTTATTATACTTCTGTCGATAATAACTGCATTATATGGGTGATAATGCATGTTATATTGATAATAACGTAAGTAATAAGTATAATTATTACAGTTCTAGCGATAATAACTCCATTATATAGGTAATAATGCATGTTATATTGATAATATTATAAGCAATAAGTATAATCATTACAGTTCTAGCGATAATAACTCCATTATATGGGTAATAATGCATGTTATATTGATAATAATATAAGTAATAAGTATAATTATTACAGTTCTAGCGATAATAACTGCATTATTTGGGTAATAATGCACGTTATGTTGCTAATAATATAAGTAATAAGTATAATTATTACAGTTCTAGCGATAATAACTGCATTATATGGGTAATAATGCATGTTATATTGATAATATCGGGAGTAATAAGTATAATTATTATAGTTCTAGCGATAATAATAGTAAAATATGGCTAATAGTGCATGTTATATTGATAATAATAAAAGTAATAAGTATATTTATTACACTTCTATCGATAATAACTGCATAATATGGGTAATAATGCATGTTATATTGATGATAATAAAAGTAATACGTATATTTATTATAGTTCTAGCGATAATAACTGCATAATATGGGTAATAATGCATGTTATATTGGTAATAGTATAAGTAATAAGTATAATTATTACAGTTCTGGCGATAATAACTGCATTATATGGGTAATAATGCACGTTATATTGCTAATAATATAAGTAATAAGTATAATTATTACAGTTCTAGCGATAATAACTGCATTATATGGGTAATAATGCATGTTATATTGATAATAATAAAAGTAGTAAGTATATTTATTACAGTTCTAACGATAATAACTGCATTATATGCGTAATAATGCATGTTATATTGATAACATTGGGAGTAATAAGTATAATTATCGTAGTTATAGCGATAATAATAGTAAAATATGGCTAATAGTGCATGTTATATTGATAATAATAAAAGCAATAAGTATATTTATTATAGTTCTATCGATAAGAACTGCATAATATGGGTAATAATGCATGTTATATTGATGATAATAAAAGTACTAAGTATATTTATTACAGTTCTAGCGATTATAACTGCATAATATGGGTAATAATGCACGTTATATTGAAAATAATATAAGTAATAAGTATAATTATTACAGTTCTAGCGATAATAACTGCATAATATGGGTAATAATGCACGTTATATTGCTTATAATATAAGTAATAAGTATAATTATTACAGTTCTAGCGATGATAACTGCATTATATGGGTAACAGTGCATGTTATATTGTTAATATCGGGAGTAATAAGTATAATTATTATAGTTCTAGCGATAAGAGTAGTACAATATGGCTAATAGTGCATGTTATATTCATAATAATAAAAGTAATAAGTATATTTATTACAGTTCTATCGATAATAACTGCATAATATGGGTACTAATGCATGTTATATTGGTGATAATAAAAGTAATACGTATATTTATTCTAGTTCTAGCGATAATGATAGTAAAATATGGCTAATAGTGCATGTTATATTGATAATAATAAAAGTAATAAGTATATTTATTATAGTTCTATCGATAAGAACTGCATAATATGGGTAATAATGCATGTTATATTGATGATAATAAAAGTACTAAGTATATTTATTATAGTTCTAGCGATTATAACTGCATAATATGGGTAATAATGCACGTTATATTGAGAATAATATAAGTAATACGTATAATTATTACAGTTCTAGCGATAATAACTGCATTATATGGGTAATAATGCATGTTATATTGATAATATCGGGAGTAATAAGTATAATTATTATAGTCCTATCGATAATAACTGCATAATAGGGGTAATAATGCATGCTATATTGATGATAATGAAAACAGTAAGTATATTTATTACAGTTCTAGCGATTATAACTGCATAACATGGGTAATAATGCATGTTATATTGACAATAATATAAGTAATAAGTATAATTATTACAGTTCTGGCGATAATAACTGCATTATATGGGTAATAATGCACGTTATATTGCTAATAATATAATTAATAAGTATAATTATTACAGTTCTAGCGATAATAACTGCATTATATGGGTAATGATGCATGTTATATTGATAATAATATAAGTAATAAGTATAATTATTACAGTTCTGATGATAATAACTGCAATTTATGGGTAATAATGCACGTTATATTGATAATAATGAAAGTAATAAGTATATTTATTATAGTTCTAGCGATAATAACTGCATTATATGGGTAATAATCCATGTTATATTGATAATTTTGGGAGTAATAAGTATAATTATTATAGTTCTAGCGATAATAACTCCATTATATGGGTAATAATGCATGTTATATTGATAATAATATAAGTAATAAGTATAATTATTACAGTTCTAGCGATAATAAGTGCATAATATGGGTAATAATGCACGTTATATTGCTAATAGTACAAGTAATAAGTATAATTATTACAGTTCTAGCGATAATAACCGCATTATATGGGTAATAATGCATGTTATATTGATAATATCGGGAGTAATAAGTATAATTATTATAGTTCTAGTGATAATAATAGTACAATATGGCTAATAATGCATGTTATATTGAAAATAATGAAAGTAATAAGTATATTTATTTTAGTTCTATCGATAATAACTGCATAATATGGGTAATAATGCATGTTATATTGATGATAATAAAAGTACTAAGTATATTTGTTATAGTTCTAGCGATTATAACTGCATAATATGGGTAATATTGCATGATATATTGAGAATAATATAAGTAATAACTATATTTATTACAGTTCTAGCGATAATAACTGCATTATATAGGTAATAATGCATGTTATATTGATAATATTGGGAGTAATAAGTATAATTATTATAGTTCTAGCGATAATAACTGCATTATATGGGTAATAATGCATGTTATATTGATAATATCGGGAGTAATAAGTATAATTATTATAGTCCTATCGATAATAACTGCATAATAGGGGTAATAATGCATGTTATATTGATGATAATGAAAACAGTAAGTATATTTATTACAGTTCTAGCGATAATAACTGCATTATATACGTAATAATGCATGTTATATTGATAATATCGGGAGTAATAAGTATAATTATTATAGTTCTAGCGATAATAATAGTAAAATATGGCTAATAGTGCATGTTATATTGATAATAATAAAAGTAATAAGTACATTTATTACAGTTCTATCGATAATAACTGCATAATATGGGTAATAGTGCATGTTATATTGATGATAATAAAAGTAGTAAGTATATTTATTATAGTTCTAGCGATTATAACTGCATAACATGGGTAATAATGCATGTTATATTGACAATAATATAAGTAATAAGTATAATTATTACAGTTCTAGCGATAATAACTGCATAATATGGGTAATAATGCACGTTATATTGCTTATAATATAAGTAATAAGTATAATTATTACAGTTCTAGCGATGATAACTGCATTATATGGGTAACAGTGCATGTTATATTGTTAATATCGGGAGTAATAAGTATAATTATTATAGTTCTAGCGATAAGAGTAGTACAATATGGCTAATAGTGCATGTTATATTCATAATAATAAAAGTAATAAGTATATTTATTACAGTTCTATCGATAA
Organism: Megachile leachella; assembly: GCA_963576845.1. Taxonomy (NCBI): domain Eukaryota; kingdom Metazoa; phylum Arthropoda; class Insecta; order Hymenoptera; family Megachilidae; genus Megachile; species Megachile leachella. Next base: position 81,267 of record CAUYWW010000203.1, on the reverse strand, counting down.
TAACTGCATAATATGGGTACTAATGCATGTTATATTGGTGATAATAAAAGTAATACGTATATTTATTCTAGTTCCAGCGATAATGATAGTAAAATATGGCTAATAGTGCATGTTATATTGATAATAATAAAAGTAATAAGTATATTTATTATAGTTCTATCGATAAGAACTGCATAATATGGGTAATAATGCATGTTATATTGATGATAATAAAAGTACTAAGTATATTTATTATAGTTCTAGCGATTATAACTGCATAATATGGGTAATAATGCACGTTATATTGAGAATAATATAAGTAATACGTATAATTATTACAGTTCTAGCGATAATAACTGCATTATATGGGTAATAATGCATGTTATATTGATAATATCGGGAGTAATAAGTATAATTATTATAGTCCTATCGATAATAACTGCATAATAGGGGTAATAATGCATGCTATATTGATGATAATGAAAACAGTAAGTATATTTATTACAGTTCTAGCGATAATAACTGCATTATATACGTAATAATGCATGTTATATTGATAATATCGGGAGTAATAAGTATAATTATTATAGTTCCAGCGATAATAATAGTAAAATACGGCTAATAGTGCATGTTATATTGATAATAATAAAAGTAATAAGTACATTTATTACAGTTCTATCGATAATAACTGCATAATATGGGTAATAATGCATGTTATATTGATGATAATAAAAGTAGTAAGTATATTTATTATAGTTCTAGCGATTATAACTGCATAACATGGGTAATAATGCATGTTATATTGACAATAATATAAGTAATAAGTATAATTATTACAGTTCTGGCGATAATAACTGCATTATATGGGTAATAATGCACGTTATATTGCTAATAATATAATTAATAAGTATAATTATTACAGTTCTAGCGATAATAACTGCATTATATGGGTAATGATGCATGTTATATTGATAATAATATAAGTAATAAGTATAATTATTACAGTTCTGGCGATAATAACTGCAATTTATGGGTAATAATGCACGTTATATTGATAATAATGAAAGTAATAAGTATATTTATTATACTTCTGTCGATAATAACTGCATTATATGGGTGATAATGCATGTTATATTGATAATAACGTAAGTAATAAGTATAATTATTACAGTTCTAGCGATAATAACTCCATTATATAGGTAATAATGCATGTTATATTGATAATATTATAAGCAATAAGTATAATCATTACAGTTCTAGCGATAATAACTCCATTATATGGGTAATAATGCATGTTATATTGATAATAATATAAGTAATAAGTATAATTATTACAGTTCTAGCGATAATAACTGCATTATTTGGGTAATAATGCACGTTATGTTGCTAATAATATAAGTAATAAGTATAATTATTACAGTTCTAGCGATAATAACTGCATTATATGGGTAATAATGCATGTTATATTGATAATATCGGGAGTAATAAGTATAATTATTATAGTTCTAGCGATAATAATAGTAAAATATGGCTAATAGTGCATGTTATATTGATAATAATAAAAGTAATAAGTATATTTATTACACTTCTATCGATAATAACTGCATAATATGGGTAATAATGCATGTTATATTGATGATAATAAAAGTAATACGTATATTTATTATAGTTCTAGCGATAATAACTGCATAATATGGGTAATAATGCATGTTATATTGGTAATAGTATAAGTAATAAGTATAATTATTACAGTTCTGGCGATAATAACTGCATTATATGGGTAATAATGCACGTTATATTGCTAATAATATAAGTAATAAGAATAATTATTACAGTTCTAGCGATAATAACTGCATTATATGGGTAATAATGCATGTTATATTGATAATAATAAAAGTAGTAAGTATATTTATTACAGTTCTAACGATAATAACTGCATTATATGCGTAATAATGCATGTTATATTGATAACATTGGGAGTAATAAGTATAATTATCGTAGTTCTAGCGATAATAATAGTAAAATATGGCTAATAGTGCATGTTATATTGATAATAATAAAAGCAATAAGTATATTTATTATAGTTCTATCGATAAGAACTGCATAATATGGGTAATAATGCATGTTATATTGATGATAATAAAAGTACTAAGTATATTTATTATAGTTCTAGCGATTATAACTGCATAATATGGGTAATAATGCACGTTATATTGAAAATAATATAAGTAATACGTATAATTATTACAGTTCTAGCGATAATAACTGCATTATATGGGTAATAATGCATGTTATATTGATAATATCGGGAGTAATAAGTATAATTATTATAGTCCTATCGATAATAACTGCATAATAGGGGTAATAATGCATGCTATATTGATGATAATGAAAACAGTAAGTATATTTATTACAGTTCTAGCGATAATAACTGCATTATATACGTAATAATGCATGTTATATTGATAATATCGGGAGTAATAAGTATAATTATTATAGTTCCAGCGATAATAATAGTAAAATACGGCTAATAGTGCATGTTATATTGATAATAATAAAAGTAATAAGTACATTTATTACAGTTCTATCGATAATAACTGCATAATATGGGTAATAATGCATGTTATATTGATGATAATAAAAGTAGTAAGTATATTTATTATAGTTCTAGCGATTATAACTGCATAACATGGGTAATAATGCATGTTATATTGACAATAATATAAGTAATAAGTATAATTATTACAGTTCTGGCGATAATAACTGCATTATATGGGTAATAATGCACGTTATATTGCTAATAATATAATTAATAAGTATAATTATTACAGTTCTAGCGATAATAACTGCATTATATGGGTAATGATGCATGTTATATTGATAATAATATAAGTAATAAGTATAATTATTACAGTTCTGGCGATAATAACTGCAATTTATGGGTAATAATGCACGTTATATTGATAATAATGAAAGTAATAAGTATATTTATTATACTTCTGTCGATAATAACTGCATTATATGGGTGATAATGCATGTTATATTGATAATAACGTAAGTAATAAGTATAATTATTACAGTTCTAGCGATAATAACTCCATTATATAGGTAATAATGCATGTTATATTGATAATATTATAAGCAATAAGTATAATCATTACAGTTCTAGCGATAATAACTCCATTATACGGGTAATAATGCATGTTATATTGATAATAATATAAGTAATAAGTATAATTATTACAGTTCTAGCGATAATAACTGCATTATTTGGGTAATAATGCACGTTATGTTGCTAATAATATAAGTAATAAGTATAATTATTACAGTTCTAGCGATAATAACTGCATTATATGGGTAATAATGCATGTTATATTGATAATATCGGGAGTAATAAGTATAATTATTATTGTTCTAGCGATAATAATAGTAAAATATGGCTAATAGTGCATGTTATATTGATAATAATAAAAGTAATAAGTATATTTATTACACTTCTATCGATAATAACTGCATAATATGGGTAATAATGCATGTTATATTGATGATAATAAAAGTAATACGTATATTTATTATAGTTCTAGCGATAATAACTGCATAATATGGGTAATAATGCATGTTATATTGGTAATAGTATAAGTAATAAGTATAATTATTACAGTTCTGGCGATAATAACTGCATTATATGGGTAATAATGCACGTTATATTGCTAATAATATAAGTAATAAGTATAATTATTACAGTTCTAGCGATAATAACTGCATTATATGGGTAATAATGCATGTTATATTGATAATAATAAAAGTAGTAAGTATATTTATTACAGTTCTAACGATAATAACTGCATTATATGCGTAATAATGCATGTTATATTGATAACATTGGGAGTAATAAGTATAATTATCGTAGTTCTAGCGATAATAATAGTAAAATATGGCTAATAGTGCATGTTATATTGATAATAATAAAAGTAATAAGTATATTTATTACAGTTCTATCGATAATAACTGCATAATATTGGTAATAATGCATGTTATATTGATGATAATAAAAGTAATACGTATATTTATTATAGTTCTAGCGATAATAAGTGCATAATATGGGTAATAATGCATGTTATATTGATAATAATAAAAGTAATAAGTATATTTATTATAGTTCTATCGATAATAACTGCATAACATGGGTAATAATGCATGTTATATTGATGATAATGAAAGTAGTAAGTATATTTATTACAGTTCTAGCGATAATAACTGCATTATATGCGTAATAATGCATGTTATATTGATAATAATATAAGTAATAAGTATAATTATTACAATTCTAGCGATAGTAACTGCATTATATGGGTAATAATGCATGTTATATTGATAATATCGGGAGTAATAAGTATAATTATTATAGTTCTAGCGATGATAATAGTAAAATATGGCTAATAGTGCATGTTATATTGATAATGATAAAAGTAATAAGTATATTTATTATAGTTCTATCGATAATAACTGCATAATATGGGTAATAATGCATGTTATATTGATGATAATAAAAGTAGTAAGAATATTTATTATAGTTCTAGCGATCATAACTGCATAATATGCGTAATAATGCATGTTATATTGATAATAATATAAGTAATAAGTATAATTAATAAAATTCTAGCGATAGTAACTGTATTATATGGGTAATAATGCATGTTATATTGATAATATCGGGAGTAATAAGTATAATTATTATAGTTCTAGCGATAATAATAGTATAATATGGCTAATAGTGCATGTTCTATTGATAATAATAAAAGTAATAAGTATATTTATTATACTTCTGTCGATAATAACTGCATTATATGGGTGATAATGCATGTTATATTGATAATAATGTAAGTAATAAGTATAATTATTACAGTTCTAGCGATAATAACTCCATTATATAGGTAATAATGCATGTTATATTGATAATATTATAAGCAATAAGTATAATCCTTACAGTTCTAGCGATAATAACTGCATTATATGGGTAATAATGCATGTTATATTGATAACAATATAAGTAATAAGTATAATTATTACAGTTCTAGCGATAATAACTGCATAATATGGGTAATAATGCACGTTATATTGCTAATAATGTAAGTAATAAGTATAATTATTACAGTTCTAGCGATAATAACTCCATTATATGGGTAATAATGCATGTTATATTGATAATAATATAAGTAATAAGTATAATTATTACAGTTCTAGCGATAATAACTCCATTATATGGGTAATAATGCATGTTATATTGATAATAATATAGGTAATAAGTATAATTATTACAGTTCTAGCGATAATAACTGCATAATATGGGTAATAATGCACGTTATATTGCTAATAATATAAGTAATACGTATAGTTATTACAGTTCTAGCGATAATATCTGCATTATATGGATAATAATGCATGTTATATTGATAATATCGGGAGTAATAAGTATATTTATTATAGTTCTAGCGATAATAATAGTAAAATATGGCTAATAGTGCATGTTATGTTGATAATAATAAGAGTAATAAGTATATTTATTACAGTTCTATCGATAATAACTGCATAATATGGGTAATAATGCATGTTATATTGATGATAATAAAAGTAATACGTATATTTATTATAGTTCTAGTGATAATAAGTGCATAATATGGGTAATAGTGCATGTTATATTGCTAATAATATAAGTAATAAGTATAATTATTACAGTTCTAGCGATAATAACTCCATTATATGGGTAATAATGCATGTTATATTGATAATAATATAGGTAATAAGTATAATTATTACAGTTCTAGCGATAATAACTGCATAATATGGGTAATAATGCACGTTATATTGCTAATAATATAAGTAATACGTATAGTTATTACAGTTCTAGCGATAATAACTGCATTATATGGATAATAATGCATGTTATATTGATAATATCGGGAGTAATAAGTATAATTATTATAGTTCTAGCGATAATAACTGCATAATATGGCTAATAGTGCATGTTCTATTGATAATAATAAAAGTAATAAGTATATTTATTATAGTCCTATCGACAATAACTGCATAATATGGGTAATAATGCATGTTATATTGATGATAATTAAAGTACTAAGTATATTTATTATAGTTCTAGCGGTTATAACTGCATAATATGGGTAATAATGCATGTTATATTGAGAATAATATAAGTAATAAGTATAATTATTACAGTTCTAGCGATAATAACTGCATTATATGGGTAATAATACATGTTATATTGATAATATCGGGAGTAATAAGTATATTTATTATAGTTCTAGCGATAATAATAGTAAAATATGGCTAATAGTGCATGTTATATTGATAATAATAAAAGTAATAAATATATTTATTAGAAGTTCTATCGATAATAGCTGCATAATATGGGTAATAATGCATGTTATATTGATGATAATAAAAGTAGTAAGTATATTTATTATAGTTCTAGCGATAATAACTCCATTATATGGGTAATAATGCGTGTTATATTTAGAATAATATAAGTAATAAGTATAATTATTACAGTTCTAGCGATAATAACTGCATTATTTGGGTAATAATGCACGTTATATTGCTAATAATATAAGTAATAAGTATGATTATTACAGTTCTAGCGATAATAACTGCATTATATGGGTAATAGTGCATGTTCTATTGATAATAATAAAAGTAATAAGTATATTTATTATAGTCCTATCGATAATAACTGCATAATATGGGTAATAATGCATGTTATATTGATGATAATTAAAGTACTAAGTATATTTATTATAGTTCTAGCGATCATAACTGCATAATATGCGTAATAATGCATGTTATATTGATAATAATATAAGTAATAAGTATAATTAATAAAATTCTAGCGATAGTAACTGCATTATATGGGTAATAATGCACGTTATATTGATAATATCGGCAGTAATAAGTATAATTATTATAGTTCTAGCGATAATAATAGTATAATATGGCTAATAGTGCATGTTCTATTGATAATAATAAAAGTAATAAGTATATTTATTATACTTCTGCCGATAATAACTGCATTATATGGGTGATAATGCATGTTATATTGATAATAATGTAAGTAATAAGTATAATTATTACAGTTCTAGCGATAATAACTCCATTATATAGGTAATAATGCATGTTATATTGATAACATTATAAGCAATAAGTATAATCATTACAGTTCTAGCGATAATAACTCCATTATATGGGTAATAATGCATGTAATATTGATAATAATATAAGTAATAAGTATAATTATTACAGTTCTAGCGATAATAACGGCATAATATGGGTAATAATGCACGTTATATTGCTAATAATATAAGTAATAAGTATAATTATTACAGTTCTAGCGATAATAACTGCATTATGTGGGTAATAATGCATGTTATATTAATAATATCGGGAGTAATAAGTATATTTATTATAGTTCTATCGATAATAACTGCATAACATAGGTAATAATGCATGTTATATTGATGATAATAAAAGTAGTAAGTATATTTATTATAGTTCTAGCGGTTATAACTGCATAATATGGGTAATAATGCATGTTATATTGATGATAATAAAAGTAATACGTATATTTATTACAGTTCTATCGATTAGAACTGCATAATATGGGTAATAATGCACGTTATATTGCTAATAATATAAGTAATAAGTATAATTAATACAATTCTAGCGATAGTAACTGCATTATATGGGTAATAATGCATGTTATATTGATAATATCGGGAGTAATAAGTATAATTATTATAGTTCTAGCGATAATAATAGTATAATATGGCTAATAGTGCATGTTCTATTGATAATAATAAAAGTAATAAGTATATTCATTACAGTTCTATCGATAATAACTGCATAATATGGGTAATGATGCATGTTATATTGATGATAATAAAAGTAATACGTATATTTATTATAGTTCTAGCGATAATAACTGCATAATATGGGTAATAATGCATGTTATATTGATAATAATATAAATAATAAGTATAATTATTACAGTTCTGGCGATAATAACTGCATTATATGGGTAATAATGCACGCTATATTGCTAATAATATAAGTAATAAGTATAATTATTACAGTTCTATCGATAATAACTGCATAATATGGGTAATAATGCATGTTATATTGATAATATCGGGAGTAATAATTATAATTATTATAGTTCTAGCGATAATAATAGTACAATATGGCTAATAATGCATGTTATATTGATAATATCGGGAGTAATAAGTATAATTTTTATAGTTCTAGCGGTAATAATAGTAAAATATGGCTAATAGTGCATGTTATATTTATAATAATAAAAGTAATAAGTATATTTATTATAGTTCTAGCGATTATAACTGCATAATATGGGTAATAATGCATGTTATATTGATAATAATATAAGTAGTAAGTATAATTATTACAGTTCTAGCGATAATAACTGCATAATATGGGTAATAATGCATGTTATATTGATAATATCGGGAGTACTAAGTATAATTATTATAGTTCTAGCGATAATAATAGTACAATATGGATAATAGTGCATGTTATATTGATAATAATAAAAGTAATGAGTATATTTATTACAGTTCTATCGATAATAACTGCATAATATGGGTAATAATGCATGTTATATTGATAATAATATAAGTAATAAGTATAATGATTACAGTTCTAGCGATAATAACTGCATAATATGGGCAATAATGCATGTTATATTGATAATAATAATAGTAATAAGTATATTTATTATAGTTCTATCGATAATAATAGTAAAATATGGGTAATAGTGCATGTTATATTGATAATAATATAAGTAATAAGTATAATTATTACAGTTCTAGCGATAATAACTGCATTATATGGGTCATAATGCATGTTATATTGATAATATTGGGAGTAATAAGTATAATTATTATAGTCCTAGCGATAGTAATAGTAAAATATGGCTAATAGTGCATGTTCTATTGATAATAATAAAAGTAATAAGTATATTTATTACAGTTCTATCGATAATAACTGCATAATATGGGTAATAATGCATGTTATATTGATAATATCGGGAGTAATAATTATAATTATTATAGTTCTAGCGATAATAATAGTACAATATGGCTAATAATGCATGTTATATTGATAATATCGGGAGTAATAAGTATAATTTTTATAGTTCTAGCGGTAATAATAGTAAAATATGGCTAATAGTGCATGTTATATTTATAATAATAAAAGTAATAAGTATATTTATTATAGTTCTAGCGATTATAACTGCATAATATGGGTAATAATGCATGTTATATTGAGAATGATATAAGTAATAAGTATAATTATTACAGTTCTAGCGATAATAAATGCATTATATGGGTAATAATGCATGTTTTATTGATAATAATATAAGTAGTAAGTATAATTATTACAGTTCTAGCGATAATAACTGCATAATATGGGTAATAATGCATGTTATATTGATAATAATAATAGTAATAAGTATATTTATTATAGTTCTAGCGATAATAACTGCATAATATGGGTACTAATGCATGTTATATTGGTGATAATAAAAGTAATACGTATATTTATTCTAGTTCTAGCGATAATAACTGCATAATATGGGTAATAATGCATGTTATATTGAGAATAATATAAGTAATAAGTATAATTATTACAGTTCTAGCAATAATAACTGCATTATATGGGTAATAATGCAGGTTATATTGATAATAATATAAGTAATAAGTATAATTATTACAGTTCTATCGATAATAACTGCATAATATGGGTAATAATGCATGTTATATTGATAATATCGGGAGTAATAAGTATATTTATTATAGTTCTATCGATAATAACTGCATAATATAGGTAATAATGCATGTTATATTGATGATAATAAAAGTAGTAAGTATATTTATTATAGTTCTAGCGGTTATAACTGCATAATATGGGTAATAATGCATGTTATATTGATGATAATAAAAGTAATACGTATATTTATTACAGTTCTATCGATTAGAACTGCATAATATGGGTAATAATGCACGTTATATTGCTAATAATATAAGTAATAAGTATAATTATTACAGTTCTAGCGATAATAACTGCGTTATATGGATAATAATGCATGTTATATTGATAATATCGGGAGTAACAAGTATAATTATTATAGTTCTAGCGATAATAATAGTATAATATGGCTAATAGTGCATGTTCTATTGATAATAATAAAAGTAATAAGTATATTTATTATAGTCCTATCGATAATAACTGCATAATATGGGTAATAATGCATGTTATATTGATGATAATAAAAGTAGTAAGTATATTTATTATAGTTCTAGCGGTTATAACTGCATAATATGGGTAATAATGCATGTTATATTGAGAATAATATAAGTAATAAGTATAATTATTACAGTTCTAGCGATAATAACTGCATTATATGGGTAATAATACATGTTATATTGATAATATCGGGAGTAATAAGTATATTTATTATAGTTCTAGCGATAATAATAGTAAAATATGGCTAATAGTGCATGTCATATTGATAATAATAAAAGCAATAAATATATTTATTAGAAGTTCTATCGATAATAGCTGCATAATATGGGTAATAATGCATGTTATATTGATGATAATAAAAGTAGTAAGTATATTTATTATAGTTCTAGCGATAATAACTCCATTATATGGGTAATAATGCGTGTTATATTTAGAATAATATATGTAATAAGTATAATTATTACAGTTCTAGCGATAATAACTGCATTATTTGGGTAATAATGCACGTTATATTGCTAATAATATAAGTAATAAGTATGATTATTACAGTTCTAGCGATAATAACTGCATTATATGGGTAATAATGCATGTTATATTGATAATATCGGGAGTAATAAGTATATTTATTATAGTTCTAGCGATAATAATAGTAAAATATGGCTAATAGTGCATGTTATGTTGATAATAATAAGAGTAATAAGTATATTTATTACAGTTCTATCGATAATAACTGCATAATATGGGTAATAATGCATGTTATATTGATGATAATAAAAGTAATACGTATATTTATTATAGTTCTAGTGATAATAAGTGCATAATATGGGTAATAGTGCATGTTATATTGCTAATAATATAAGTAATAAGTATAATTATTACAGTTCTAGCGATAATAACTCCATTATATGGGTAATAATGCATGTTATATTGATAATAATATAGGTAATAAGTATAATTATTACAGTTCTAGCGATAATAACTGCATAATATGGGTAATAATGCACGTTATATTGCTAATAATATAAGTAATACGTATAGTTATTACAGTTCTAGCGATAATAACTGCATTATATGGATAATAATGCATGTTATATTGATAATATCGGGAGTAATAAGTATAATTATTATAGTTCTAGCGATAATAACTGCATAATATGGCTAATAGTGCATGTTCTATTGATAATAATAAAAGTAATAAGTATATTTATTATAGTCCTATCGACAATAACTGCATAATATGGGTAATAATGCATGTTATATTGATGATAATTAAAGTACTAAGTATATTTATTATAGTTCTACCGGTTATAACTGCATAATATGGGTAATAATGCATGTTATATTGAGAATAATATAAGTAATAAGTATAATTATTACAGTTCTAGCGATAATAACTGCATTATATGGGTAATAATACATGTTATATTGATAATATCGGGAGTAATAAGTATATTTATTATAGTTCTAGCGATAATAATAGTAAAATATGGCTAATAGTGCATGTTATATTGATAATAATAAAAGTAATAAATATATTTATTAGAAGTTCTATCGATAATAGCTGCATAATATGGGTAATAATGCATGTTATATTGATGATAATAAAAGTAGTAAGTATATTTATTATAGTTCTAGCGATAATAACTCCATTATATGGGTAATAATGCGTGTTATATTTAGAATAATATAAGTAATAAGTATAATTATTACAGTTCTAGCGATAATAACTGCATTATTTGGGTAATAATGCACGTTATATTGCTAATAATATAAGTAATAAGTATGATTATTACAGTTCTAGCGATAATAACTGCATTATATGGGTAATAGTGCATGTTCTATTGATAATAATAAAAGTAATAAGTATATTTATTATAGTCCTATCGATAATAACTGCATAATATGGGTAATAATGCATGTTATATTGATGATAATTAAAGTACTAAGTATATTTATTATAGTTCTAGCGATCATAACTGCATAATATGCGTAATAATGCATGTTATATTGATAATAATATAAGTAATAAGTATAATTAATAAAATTCTAGCGATAGTAACTGCATTATATGGGTAATAATGCACGTTATATTGATAATATCGGCAGTAATAAGTATAATTATTATAGTTCTAGCGATAATAATAGTATAATATGGCTAATAGTGCATGTTCTATTGATAATAATAAAAGTAATAAGTATATTTATTATACTTCTGCCGATAATAACTGCATTATATGGGTGATAATGCATGTTATATTGATAATAATGTAAGTAATAAGTATAATTATTACAGTTCTAGCGATAATAACTCCATTATATAGGTAATAATGCATGTTATATTGATAACATTATAAGCAATAAGTATAATCATTACAGTTCTAGCGATAATAACTCCATTATATGGGTAATAATGCATGTAATATTGATAATAATATAAGTAATAAGTATAATTATTACAGTTCTAGCGATAATAACGGCATAATATGGGTAATAATGCACGTTATATTGCTAATAATATAAGTAATAAGTATAATTATTACAGTTCTAGCGATAATAACTGCATTATGTGGGTAATAATGCATGTTATATTAATAATATCGGGAGTAATAAGTATATTTATTATAGTTCTATCGATAATAACTGCATAATATAGGTAATAATGCATGTTATATTGATGATAATAAAAGTAGTAAGTATATTTATTATAGTTCTAGCGGTTATAACTGCATAATATGGGTAATAATGCATGTTATATTGATGATAATAAAAGTAATACGTATATTTATTACAGTTCTATCGATTAGAACTGCATAATATGGGTAATAATGCACGTTATATTGCTAATAATATAAGTAATAAGTATAATTAATACAATTCTAGCGATAGTAACTGCATTATATGGGTAATAATGCATGTTATATTGATAATAATATAAGTAATAAGTATAATGATTACAGTTCTAGCGATAATAACTGCATAATATGGGCAATAATGCATGTTATATTGATAATAATAATAGTAATATGTATATTTATTATAGTTCTATCGATAATAATAGTAAAATATGGGTAATAGTGCATGTTATATTGATAATAATATAAGTAATAAGTATAATTATTACAGTTCTAGCGATAATAACTGCATTATATGGGTCATAATGCATGTTATATTGATAATATTGGGAGTAATAAGTATAATTATTATAGTCCTAGCGATAGTAATAGTAAAATATGGCTAATAGTGCATGTTCTATTGATAATAATAAAAGTAATAAGTATATTTATTACAGTTCTATCGATAATAACTGCATAATATGGGTAATAATGCATGTTATATTGATAATATCGGGAGTAATAATTATAATTATTATAGTTCTAGCGATAATAATAGTACAATATGGCTAATAATGCATGTTATATTGATAATATCGGGAGTAATAAGTATAATTTTTATAGTTCTAGCGGTAATAATAGTAAAATATGGCTAATAGTGCATGTTATATTTATAATAATAAAAGTAATAAGTATATTTATTATAGTTCTAGCGATTATAACTGCATAATATGGGTAATAATGCATGTTATATTGAGAATGATATAAGTAATAAGTATAATTATTACAGTTCTAGCGATAATAAATGCATTATATGGGTAATAATGCATGTTTTATTGATAATAATATAAGTAGTAAGTATAATTATTACAGTTCTAGCGATAATAACTGCATAATATGGGTAATAATGCATGTTATATTGATAATAATAATAGTAATAAATATATTTATTATAGTTCTAGCGATAATAACTGCATAATATGGGTACTAATGCATGTTATATTGGTGATAATAAAAGTAATACGTATATTTATTCTAGTTCTAGCGATAATAACTGCATAATATGGGTAATAATGCATGTTATATTGAGAATAATATAAGTAATAAGTATAATTATTACAGTTCTAGCAATAATAACTGCATTATATGGGTAATAATGCAGGTTATATTGATAATAATATAAGTAATAAGTATAATTATTACAGTTCTATCGATAATAACTGCATAATATGGGTAATAATGCATGTTATATTGATAATATCGGGAGTAATAATTATAATTATTATAGTTCTAGCGATAATAATAGTACAATATGGCTAATAATGCATGTTATATTGATAATATCGGGCGTAATAAGTATAATTTTTATAGTTCTAGCGGTAATAATAGTAAAATATGGCTAATAGTGCATGTTATATTTATAATAATAAAAGTAATAAGTATATTTATTATAGTTCTAGCGATTATAACTGCATAATATGGGTAATAATGCATGTTATATTGATAATAATATAAGTAGTAAGTATAATTATTACAGTTCTAGCGATAATAACTGCATAATATGGGTAATAATGCATGTTATATTGATAATATCGGGAGTAATAAGTATAATTATTATAGTTCTAGCGATAATAATAGTACAATATGGATAATAGTGCATGTTATATTGATAATAATAAAAGTAATGAGTATATTTATTACAGTTCTATCGATAATAACTGCATAATATGGGTAATAATGCATGTTATATTGATAATAATATAAGTAATAAGTATAATGATTACAGTTCTAGCGATAATAACTGCATAATATGGGCAATAATGCATGTTGTATTGATAATAATAATAGTAATAAGTATATTTATTATAGTTCTATCGATAATAATAGTAAAATATGGGTAATAGTGCATGTTATATTGATAATAATATAAGTAATAAGTATAATTATTACAGTTCTAGCGATAATAACTGCATTATATGGGTCATAATGCATGTTATATTGATAATATTGGGAGTAATAAGTATAATTATTATAGTCCTAGCGATAGTAATAGTAAAATATGGCTAATAGTGCATGTTCTATTGATAATAATAAAAGTAATAAGTATATTTATTACAGTTCTATCGATAATAACTGCATAATATGGGTAATAATGCATGTTATATTGATAATATCGGGAGTAATAATTATAATTATTATAGTTCTAGCGATAATAATAGTACAATATGGCTAATAATGCATGTTATATTGATAATATCGGGAGTAATAAGTATAATTTTTATAGTTCTAGCGGTAATAATAGTAAAATATGGCTAATAGTGCATGTTATATTTATAATAATAAAAGTAATATGTATATTTATTATAGTTCTAGCGATTATAACTGCATAATATGGGTAATAATGCATGTTATATTGAGAATGATATAAGTAATAAGTATAATTATTACAGTTCTAGCGATAATAACTGCATTATATGGGTAATAATGCATGTTTTATTGATAATAATATAAGTAGTAAGTATAATTATTACAGTTCTAGCGATAATAACTGCATAATATGGGTAATAATGCATGTTATATTGATAATAATAATAGTAATAAGTATATTTATTATAGTTCTAGCGATAATAACTGCATAATATGGGTACTAATGCATGTTATATTGGTGATAATAAAAGTAATACGTATATTTATTCTAGTTCTAGCGATAATAACTGCATAATATGGGTAATAATGCATGTTATATTGAGAATAATATAAGTAATAAGTATAATTATTACAGTTCTAGCAATAATAACTGCATTATATGGGTAATAATGCAGGTTATATTGATAACATTGGGAGTAATAAGTATAATTATTATAGTTCTAGCGAGAATAATAGTACAATATGGCTAATAATGCATATTATATTGATAATATCGGGAGTAATAAGTATAATTACTATAGTTCTAGCGATAATAATAGTAAAATATGGCTAATAGTGCATGTTATATTGATAATAATAAAAGTAATAAGTATAATTATTACAGTTCTAGCGATAATACCTGCATAATATGGGTAATAATGCATGTTATATTGATAATAATATAAGTAGTAAGTATAATTATTACAGTTCTAGAGATAATAACTGCATAATATTGGTAATAATGCATGTTATATTGATGATAATAAAAGTAGTACGTATTTTTATTATAGTTCTAGCGATAATAACTGCATAACATGGGTAATAATGCATGTTATATTGATAATAATATAAGTAGTAAGTATAATTATTACAGTTCTAGCGATAATAACTGCATAATATGGGTAATAATGCATGTTATATTGATAATATTGGGAGTAATAAGTATAATTATTATAGTTCTAGCGATAATAATAGTACAATATGGCTAATAGTGCATGCTATATTGATAATAATAAAAGTAATAAGTATAATTATTACAGTTCTAGCGATAATAACTGCATAACATGGGTAATAATGCATGTTATATTGGTAATAATATAAGTAATAAGTATAATTATTACAGTTCTGGCGATAATAACTGCATTATATGGGTAATAATGCACGTTATATTGCTAATAATATAATAAATAAGTATAATTATTACAGTTCTAGCGATAATAACTGCATTATATGGGTAATAATGCATGTTATATTGATAATAATATAAGTAATAAGTATAATTATTACAGTTCTAGCGATGATAACTGCATTATATGGGTAACAATGCATGTTATATTGTTAATATCGGGAGTAATAAGTATAATTATTATAGTTCTAGCGATAAGAGTAGTACAATATGGCTAATAGTGCATGTTATATTCATAATAATAAAAGTAATAAGTATATTTATTACAGTTCTATCGATAATAACTGCATAATATGGGTACTAATGCATGTTATATTGGTGATAATAAAAGTAATACGTATATTTATTCTAGTTCTAGCGATAATGATAGTAAAATATGGCTAATAGTGCATGTTATATTGATAATAATAAAAGTAATAAGTATATTTATTACAGTTCTATCGATTAGAACTGCATAATATGGGTAATAATGCATGTTATATTGATGATAATAAAAGTACTAAGTATATTTATTATAGTTCTAGCGATTATAACTGCATAATATGGGTAATAATGCACGTTATATTGAGAATAATATAAGTAATACGTATAATTATTACAGTTCTAGCGATAATAACTGCATTATATGGGTAATAATGCATGTTATATTGATAATATCGGGAGTAATAAGTATAATTATTATAGTCCTATCGATAATAACTGCATAATAGGGGTAATAATGCATGTTATATTGATGATAATGAAAACAGTAAGTAGATTTATTACAGTTCTAGCGATAATAACTGCATTATATACGTAATAATGCATGTTATATTGATAATATCGGGAGTAATAAGTATAATTATTATAGTTCTAGCGATAATAATAGTAAAATATGGCTAATAGTGCATGTTATATTGATAATAATAAAAGTAATAAGTACATTTATTACAGTTCTATCGATAATAACTGCATAATATGGGTAATAATGCATGTTATATTGATGATAATAAAAGTAATAAGTATAATTATTACAGTTCTAGCGATAATAACTGCATAATATGGGTAATAATGCATGTTATATTGATAATAATAAAAGTAATAAGTATATTTATTATAGTTCTAGCGATTATAACTGCATAATATGGCTAATAATGCATGTTATATTGAGAATAATATAAGTAATAAGTATAATTATTACAGTTCTAGCAATAATAACTGCATTATATGGGTAATAATGCAGGTTATATTGATAATATTGGGAGTAATAAGTATAATTATTATAGTTCTAGCGATAATAATAGTACAATATGGCTAATAATGCATGTTATATTGATAATATCGGGAGTAATAAGTATAATTATTATAGTTCTAGCGATAATAATAGTAAAATATGGCTAATAGTGCATGTTATATTGATAATAATAAAAGTAATAAGTATATTTATTACAGTTCTATCGATAATAACTGCATAATGTTGGTAATAATGCATGTTTTATTGATGATAATAAAAGTAATACGTATATTTATTATAGTTCTATCGATAATAACTGCATAATATGGGTAATAATGAATGTTATATTGATAATAATATAAGTAATAAGTATAATTATTACAGTTCTAGCGATAATAACTGCATAATATGGGTAATAATGCATGTTATATTGATAATATTGGGAGTAATAAGTATAATTATTATAGTCCTAGCGATAGTAATAGTAAAATATGGCTAATAGTGCATGTTCTATTGATAATAATAAAAGTAATAAGTATATTTATTACAGTTCTATCGATAATAACTGCATAATATGGGTAATGATGCATGTTATATTGATGATAATAAAAGTAATACGTATATTTATTATAGTTCTAGCGATAATAACTGCATAATATGGGTAATAATGCATGTTATATTGATAATAATATAAATAATAAGTATAATTATTACAGTTCTGGCGATAATAACTGCATTATATGGGTAATAATGCACGCTATATTGCTAATAATATAAGTAATAAGTATAATTATTACAGTTCTATCGATAATAACTGCATAATATGGGTAATAATGCATGTTATATTGATAATATCGGGAGTAATAATTATAATTATTATAGTTCTAGCGATAATAATAGTACAATATGGCTAATAATGCATGTTATATTGATAATATCGGGAGTAATAAGTATAATTTTTATAGTTCTAGCGGTAATAATAGTAAAATATGGCTAATAGTGCATGTTATATTTATAATAATAAAAGTAATAAGTATAATTATTACAGTTCTAGCGATAATAACTGCATTATATGGGTAATAATGCATGTTATATTGATAATAATATAAGTAATAAGTATAATTATTACAGTTCTAGCGATAATAACTGCATAATATGGGCAATAATGCATGTTATATTGATAATAATAATAGTAATAAGTATATTTATTATAGTTCTATCGATAATAATAGTAAAATATGGGTAATAGTGCATGTTATATTGATAATAATATAAGTAATAAGTATAATTATTACAGTTCTAGCGATAATAACTGCATTATATGGGTCATAATGCATGTTATATTGATAATATTGGGAGTAATAAGTATAATTATTATAGTCCTAGCGATAGTAATAGTAAAATATGGCTAATAGTGCATGTTCTATTGATAATAATAAAAGTAATACGTATATTTATTATAGTTCTAGCGATAATAACTGCATAATATGGGTAATAATGCATGTTATATTGATAATAATATAAATAATAAGTATAATTATTACAGTTCTGGCGATAATAACTGCATTATATGGGTAATAATGCACGCTATATTGCTAATAATATAAGTAATAAGTATAATTATTACAGTTCTATCGATAATAACTGCATAATATGGGTAATAATGCATGTTATATTGATAATATCGGGAGTAATAATTATAATTATTATAGTTCTAGCGATAATAATAGTACAATATGGCTAATAATGCATGTTATATTGATAATATCGGGAGTAATAAGTATAATTTTTATAGTTCTAGCGGTAATAATAGTAAAATATGGCTAATAGTGCATGTTATATTTACAATAATAAAAGTAATAAGTATATTTATTATAGTTCTAGCGATTATAACTGCATAATATGGGTAATAATGCATGTTATATTGATAATAATATAAGTAGTAAGTATAATTATTACAGTTCTAGCGATAATAACTGCATAATATGGGTAATAATGCATGTTATATTGATAATATCGGGAGTAATAAGTATAATTATTATAGTTCTAGCGATAATAATAGTAAAATATGGCTAATAGTGCATGTTATATTGATAATAATAAAAGTAATAAGTACATTTATTACAGTTCTATCGATAATAACTGCATAATATGGGTAATAATGCATGTTATATTGATGATAATAAAAGTAATAAGTATAATTATTACAGTTCTAGCGATAATAACTGCATAATATGGGTAATAATGCATGTTATATTGATAATAATAAAAGTAATAAGTATATTTATTATAGTTCTAGCGATTATAACTGCATAAAATGGCTAATAATGCATGTTATATTGAGAATAATATAAGTAATAAGTATAATTATTACAGTTCTAGCAATAATAACTGCATTATATGGGTAATAATGCAGGTTATATTGATAATATTGGGAGTAATAAGTATAATTATTATAGTTCTAGCGATAATAATAGTACAATATGGCTAATAATGCATGTTATATTGATAATATCGGGAGTAATAAGTATAATTATTATAGTTCTAGCGATAATAATAGTAAAATATGGCTAATAGTGCATGTTATATTGATAATAATAAAAGTAATAAGTATATTTATTACAGTTCTATCGATAATAACTGCATAATGTTGGTAATAATGCATGTTTTATTGATGATAATAAAAGTAATACGTATATTTATTATAGTTCTATCGATAATAACTGCATAATATGGGTAATAATGAATGTTATATTGATAATAATATAAGTAATAAGTATAATTATTACAGTTCTAGCGATAATAACTGCATAATATGGGTAATAATGCATGTTATATTGATAATATTGGGAGTAATAAGTATAATTATTATAGTCCTAGCGATAGTAATAGTAAAATATGGCTAATAGTGCATGTTCTATTGATAATAATAAAAGTAATAAGTATATTTATTACAGTTCTATCGATAATAACTGCATAATATGGGTAATGATGCATGTTATATTGATGATAATAAAAGTAATACGTATATTTATTATAGTTCTAGCGATAATAACTGCATAATATGGGTAATAATGCATGTTATATTGATAATAATATAAATAATAAGTATAATTATTACAGTTCTGGCGATAATAACTGCATTATATGGGTAATAATGCACGCTATATTGCTAATAATATAAGTAATAAGTATAATTATTACAGTTCTATCGATAATAACTGCATAATATGGGTAATAATGCATGTTATATTGATAATATCGGGAGTAATAATTATAATTATTATAGTTCTAGCGATAATAATAGTACAATATGGCTAATAATGCATGTTATATTGATAATATCGGGAGTAATAAGTATAATTTTTATAGTTCTAGCGGTAATAATAGTAAAATATGGCTAATAGTGCATGTTATATTTATAATAATAAAAGTAATAAGTATATTTATTATAGTTCTAGCGATTATAACTGCATAATATGGGTAATAATGCATGTTATATTGATAATAATATAAGTAGTAAGTATAATTATTACAGTTCTAGCGATAATAACTGCATAATATGGGTAATAATGCATGTTATATTGATAATATCGGGAGTAATAAGTATAATTATTATAGTTCTAGCGATAATAATAGTAAAATATGGCTAATAGTGCATGTTATATTGATAATAATAAAAGTAATAAGTACATTTATTACAGTTCTATCGATAATAACTGCATAATATGGGTAATAATGCATGTTATATTGATGATAATAAAAGTAATAAGTATAATTATTACAGTTCTAGCGATAATAACTGCATAATATGGGTAATAATGCATGTTATATTGATAATAATAAAAGTAATAAGTATATTTATTATAGTTCTAGCGATTATAACTGCATAATATGGCTAATAATGCATGTTATATTGAGAATAATATAAGTAATAAGTATAATTATTACAGTTCTAGCAATAATAACTGCATTATATGGGTAATAATGCAGGTTATATTGATAATATTGGGAGTAATAAGTATAATTATTATAGTTCTAGCGATAATAATAGTACAATATGGCTAATAATGCATGTTATATTGATAATATCGGGAGTAATAAGTATAATTATTATAGTTCTAGCGATAATAATAGTAAAATATGGCTAATAGTGCATGTTATATTGATAATAATAAAAGTAATAAGTATATTTATTACAGTTCTATCGATAATAACTGCATAATGTTGGTAATAATGCATGTTTTGTTGATGATAATAAAAGTAATACGTATATTTATTATAGTTCTATCGATAATAACTGCATAATATGGGTAATAATGAATGTTATATTGATAATAATATAAGTAATAAGTATAATTATTACAGTTTTAGCGATAATAACTGCATAATATGGGTAATAATGCATGTTATATTGATAATAATAAAAGTAATAAGTATATTTATTATAGTTCTAGCGATTATAACTGCATAATATGGGTTATAATGCATGTTATATTGAGAATAATATAAGTAATAAGTATAATTATTACAGTTCTAGCGATAATAACTGCATTATATGGGTAATAATGCATGTTATATTGATAATAATATAAGTAGTAAGTATAATTATTAGAGTTCTAGCGATAATAACTGCATAATATGGGTAATAATGAATGTTATATTGATAATAATAAAAGTAATAAGTATATTTGTTATAGTTCTATCGATAATAACTGCATAATATGGGTAATAATGCATGTTATATTGATAATAATATAAGTAATAAGTATAATTATTACAGTTCTAGCGATAGTAATAGTAAAATATGGCTAATAGTGCATGTTCTATTGATAATAATAAAAGTAATAAGTATATTTATTACAGTTCTATCGATAATAACTGCATAATATGGGCAATAATGCATGTTATATTGATAATATCGGGAGTAATAATTATAATTATTATAGTTCTAGCGATAATAATAGTACAATATGGCTAATAATGCATGTTATATTGATAATATCGGGAGTAATAAGTATAATTTTTATAGTTCTAGCGGTAATAATAGTAAAATATGGCTAATAGTGCATGTTATATTTATAATAATAAAAGTAATAAGTATATTTATTATAGTTCTAGCGATTATAACTGCATAATATGGGTAATAATGCATGTTATATTGAGAATAATATAAGTAATAAGTATAATTATTACAGTTCTAGCGATAATAACTGCATTATATGGGTAATAATGCATGTTTTATTGATAATAATATAAGTAGTAAGTATAATTATTACAGTTCTAGCGATAATAACTGCATAATATGGGTAATAATGCATGTTATATTGATAATAATAATAGTAATAAGTATATTTATTATAGTTCTAGCGATAATAACTGCATAATATGGGTACTAATGCATGTTATATTGGTGATAATAAAAGTAATACGTATATTTATTCTAGTTCTAGCGATAATAACTGCATAATATGGGTAATAATGCATGCTATTGAGAATAATATAAGTAATAAGTATAATTATTACAGTTCTAGCAATAATAACTGCATTATATGGGTAATAATGCAGGTTATATTGATAATATTGGGAGTAATAAGTATAATTATTATAGTTCTAGCGAGAATAATAGTACAATATGGCTAATAGTGCATGTTATATTGATAATAATAAAAGTAATAAGTATAATTATTACAGTTCTAGCGATAATACCTGCATAATATGGGTAATAATGCATGTTATATTGATAATAATATAAGTAATAAGTATAATTATTACAGTTCTAGCGATAATAACTGCATAATATGGGTAATAATGCACGTTATATTGCTTATAATATAAGTAATAAGTATAATTATTACAGTTCTAGCGATGATAACTGCATTATATGGGTAACAATGCATGTTATATTGTTAATATCGGGAGTAATAAGTATAATTATCACAGTTCTGGCGATAATAACTGCATTATATGGGTAATAATGCACGTTATATTGAAAATAATATAAGTAATACGTATAATTATTACAGTTCTAGCGATAATAACTGCATTATATGGGTAATAATGCATGTTATATTGATAATATCGGGAGTAATAAGTATAATTATTATAGTCCTATCGATAATAACTGCATAATAGGGGTAATAATGCATGTTATATTGATGATAATGAAAACAGTAAGTATATTTATTACAGTTCTAGCGATAATAACTGCATTATATACGTAATAATGCATGTTATATTGATAATATCGGGAGTAATAAGTATAATTATTATAGTTCTAGCGATAAGAGTAGTACAATATGGCTAATAGTGCATGTTATATTCATAATAATAAAAGTAATAAGTATATTTATTACAGTTCTATCGATAATAACTGCATAATATGGGAACTAATGCATGTTATATTGGTGATAATAAAAGTAATACGTATATTTATTCTAGTTCTAGCGATAATGATAGTAAAATATGGCTAATAGTGCATGTTATATTGATAATAATAAAAGCAATAAGTATATTTATTATAGTTCTATCGATAAGAACTGCATAATATGGGTAATAATGCATGTTATATTGATGATAATAAAAGTACTAAGTATATTTATTATAGTTCTAGCGATTATAACTGCATAATATGGGTAATAATGCACGTTATATTGAAAATAATATAAGTAATACGTATAATTATTACAGTTCTAGCGATAATAACTGCATTATATGGGTAATAATGCATGTTATATTGATAATATCGGGAGTAATAAGTATAATTATTATAGTCCTATCGATAATAACTGCATAATAGGGGTAATAATGCATGTTATATTGATGATAATGAAAACAGTAAGTATATTTATTACAGTTCTAGCGATAATAACTGCATTATATACGTAATAATGCATGTTATATTGATAATATCGGGAGTAATAAGTATAATTATTATAGTTCTAGCGATAAGAGTAGTACAATATGGCTAATAGTGCATGTTATATTCATAATAATAAAAGTAATAAGTATATTTATTACAGTTCTATCGATAATAACTGCATAATATGGGAACTAATGCATGTTATATTGGTGATAATAAAAGTAATACGTATATTTATTCTAGTTCTAGCGATAATGATAGTAAAATATGGCTAATAGTGCATGTTATATTGATAATAATAAAAGTAATAAGTATATTTATTATAGTTCTATCGATAAGAACTGCATAATATGGGTAATAATGCATGTTATATTGATGATAATAAAAGTACTAAGTATATTTATTATAGTTCTAGCGATTATAACTGCATAATATGGGTAATAATGCACGTTATATTGAGAATAATATAAGTAATACGTATAATTATTACAGTTCTAGCGATAATAACTGCATTATATGGGTAATAATGCATGTTATATTGATAATATCGGGAGTAATAAGTATAATTATTATAGTCCTATCGATAATAACTGCATAATAGGGGTAATAATGCATGCTATATTGATGATAATGAAAACAGTAAGTATATTTATTACAGTTCTAGCGATAATAACTGCATTATATACGTAATAATGCATGTTATATTGATAATATCGGGAGTAATAAGTATAATTATTATAGTTCTGGCGATAATAATAGTAAAATATGGCTAATAGTGCATGTTATATTGATAATAATAAAAGTAATAAGTACATTTATTACAGTTCTATCGATAATAACTGCATAATATGGGTAATAATGCATGTTATATTGATGATAATAAAAGTAGTAAGTATATTTATTATAGTTCTAGCGATTATAACTGCATAACATGGGTAATAATGCATGTTATATTGACAATAATATAAGTAATAAGTATAATTATTACAGTTCTGGCGATAATAACTGCATTATATGGGTAATAATGCACGTTATATTGCTAATAATGTAATTAATAAGTATAATTATTACAGTTCTAGCGATAATAACTGCTTTATATGGGTAATGATGCATGTTATATTGATAATAATATAAGTAATAAGTATAATTATTACAGTTCTGATGATAATAACTGCAATTTATGGGTAATAATGCACGTTATATTGATAATAATGAAAGTAATAAGTATATTTATTATAGTTCTAGCGATAATAACTGCATTATATGGGTAATAATCCATGTTATATTGATAATTTTGGGAGTAATAAGTATAATTATTATAGTTCTAGCGATAATAACTCCATTATATGGGTAATAATGCATGTTATATTGATAATAATATAAGTAATAAGTATAATTATTACAGTTCTAGCGATAATAAGTGCATAATATGGGTAATAATGCACGTTATATTGCTAATAGTACAAGTAATAAGTATAATTATTACAGTTCTAGCGATAATAACCGCATTATATGGGTAATAATGCATGTTATATTGATAATATCGGGAGTAATAAGTATAATTATTATAGTTCTAGTGATAATAATAGTACAATATGGCTAATAATGCATGTTATATTGAAAATAATGAAAGTAATAAGTATATTTATTTTAGTTCTATCGATAATAACTGCATAATATGGGTAATAATGCATGTTATATTGATGATAATAAAAGTACTAAGTATATTTGTTATAGTTCTAGCGATTATAACTGCATAATATGGGTAATATTGCATGATATATTGAGAATAATATAAGTAATAAGTATATTTATTACAGTTCTAGCGATAATAACTGCATTATATAGGTAATAATGCATGTTATTTTGATAATATTGGGAGTAATAAGTATAATTATTATAGTTCTAGCGATAATAACTGCATTATATGGGTAATAATGCATGTTATATTGATAATATCGGGAGTAATAAGTATAATTATTATAGTCCTATCGATAATAACTGCATAATAGGGGTAATAATGCATGCTATATTGATGATAATGAAAACAGTAAGTATATTTATTACAGTTCTAGCGATAATAACTGCATTATATACGTAATAATGCATGTTATATTGATAATATCGGGAGTAATAAGTATAATTATTATAGTTCCAGCGATAATAATAGTAAAATACGGCTAATAGTGCATGTTATATTGATAATAATAAAAGTAATAAGTACATTTATTACAGTTCTATCGATAATAACTGCATAATATGGGTAATAATGCATGTTATATTGATGATAATAAAAGTAGTAAGTATATTTATTATAGTTCTAGCGATTATAACTGCATAACATGGGTAATAATGCATGTTATATTGACAATAATATAAGTAATAAGTATAATTATTACAGTTCTGGCGATAATAACTGCATTATATGGGTAATAATGCACGTTATATTGCTAATAATATAATTAATAAGTATAATTATTACAGTTCTAGCGATAATAACTGCATTATATGGGTAATGATGCATGTTATATTGATAATAATATAAGTAATAAGTATAATTATTACAGTTCTGGCGATAATAGCTGCAATTTATGGGTAATAATGCACGTTATATTGATAATAATGAAAGTAATAAGTATATTTTTTATACTTCTGTCGATAATAACTGCATTATATGGGTGATAATGCATGTTATATTGATAATAACGTAAGTAATAAGTATAATTATTACAGTTCTAGCGATAATAACTCCATTATATAGGTAATAATGCATGTTATATTGATAATATTATAAGCAATAAGTATAATCATTACAGTTCTAGCGATAATAACTCCATTATATGGGTAATAATGCATGTTATATTGATAATAATATAAGTAATAAGTATAATTATTACAGTTCTAGCGATAATAACTGCATTATTTGGGTAATAATGCACGTTATGTTGCTAATAATATAAGTAATAAGTATAATTATTACAGTTCTAGCGATAATAACTGCATTATATGGGTAATAATGCATGTTATATTGATAATATCGGGAGTAATAAGTATAATTATTATAGTTCTAGCGATAATAATAGTAAAATATGGCTAATAGTGCATGTTATATTGATAATAATAAAAGTAATAAGTATATTTATTACACTTCTATCGATAATAACTGCATAATATGGGTAATAATGCATGTTATATTGATGATAATAAAAGTAATACGTATATTTATTATAGTTCTAGCGATAATAACTGCATAATATGGGTAATAATGCATGTTATATTGGTAATAGTATAAGTAATAAGTATAATTATTACAGTTCTGGCGATAATAACTGCATTATATGGGTAATAATGCACGTTATATTGCTAATAATATAAGTAATAAGTATAATTATTACAGTTCTAGCGATAATAACTGCATTATATGGGTAATAATGCATGTTATATTGATAATAATGAAAGTAGTAAGTATATTTATTACAGTTCTAACGATAATAACTGCATTATATGCGTAATAATGCATGTTATATTGATAACATTGGGAGTAATAAGTATAATTATCGTAGTTCTAGCGATAATAATAGTAAAATATGGCTAATAGTGCATGTTATATTGATAATAATAAAAGTAATAAGTATATTTATTACAGTTCTATCGATAATAACTGCATAATATTGGTAATAATGCATGTTATACTGATGATAATAAAAGTAATACGTATATTTATTATAGTTCTAGCGATAATAAGTGCATAATATGGGTAATAATGCATGTTATATTGATAATAATAAAAGTAATAAGTATATTTATTATAGTTCTATCGATAATAACTGCATAACATGGGTAATAATGCATGTTATATTGATGATAATGAAAGTAGTAAGTATATTTATTACAGTTCTAGCGATAATAACTGCATTATATGCGTAATAATGCATGTTATATTGATAATAATATAAGTAATAAGTATAATTATTACATTTCTAGCGATAGTAACTGCATTATATGGGTAATAATGCATGTTATATTGATAATATCGGGAGTAATAAGTATAATTATTATAGTTCTAGCGATGATAATAGTAAAATATGGCTAATAGTGCATGTTATATTGATAATGATAAAAGTAATAAGTATATTTATTATACTTCTGTCGATAATAACTGCATTATATGGGTGATAATGCATGTTATATTGATAATAATGTAAGTAATAAGTATAATTATTACAGTTCTAGCGATAATAACTCCATTATATAGGTAATGATGCATGTTATATTGATAACATTATAAGCAATAGGTATAACTATTACAGTTCTAGCGATAATAACTCCATTATATGGGTAATAATGCATGTTATATTGATAATAATATAAGTAATAAGTATAATTATTACAGTTCTAGCGATAATAACTGCATAATATGGGTAATAATGCACGTTATATTGCTAATAATATAAGTAATAAGTATAATTATTACAGTTCTAGCGATAATAACTGCATTATATGATTAATAATGCATGTTATATTGATAATATCGGGAGTAATAAGTATAATTATTATAGTTCTAGCGATAACAATAGTAAAATATGGCTAATAGTGCATGTTATATTGATAATAATAAAAGTAATAAGTATATTTATTATACTTCTGTCGATAATAACTGCATTATATGGGTGATAATGCATGTTATATTGATGATAATAAAAGTAGTAAGTATATTTATTATAGTTCTAGCGATCATAACTGCATAATATGCGTAATAATGCATGTTATATTGATAATAATATAAGTAATAAGTATAATTAATAAAATTCTAGCGATAGTAACTGCATTATATGGGTAATAATGCATGTTATATTGATAATATCGGGAGTAATAAGTATAATTATTATAGTTCTAGCGATAATAATAGTATAATATGGCTAATAGTGCATGTTCTATTGATAATAATAAAAGTAATAAGTATATTTATTATACTTCTGTCGATAATAACTGCATTATATGGGTGATAATGCATGTTATATTGATAATAATGTAAGTAATAAGTATAATTATTACAGTTCTAGCGATAATAACTCCATTATATAGGTAATAATGCATGTTATATTGATAATATTATAAGCAATAAGTATAATCCTTACAGTTCTAGCGATAATAACTGCATTATATGGGTAATAATGCATGTTATATTGATAACAATATAAGTAATAAGTATAATTATTACAGTTCTAGCGATAATAACTGCATAATATGGGTAATAATGCACGTTATATTGCTAATAATATAAGTAATAAGTATAATTATTACAGTTCTAGCGATAATAACTCCATTATATGGGTAATAATGCATGTTATATTGATAATAATATAAGTAATAAGTATAATTATTACAGTTCTAGCGATAATATCTCCATTATATGGGTAATAATGCATGTTATATTGATAATAATATAGGTAATAAGTATAATTATTACAGTTCTAGCGATAATAACTGCATAATATGGGTAATAATGCACGTTATATTGCTAATAATATAAGTAATACGTATAGTTATTACAGTTCTAGCGATAATATCTGCATTATATGGATAATAATGCATGTTATATTGATAATATCGGGAGTAATAAGTATAATTATTATAGTTCTAGCGATAATAACTGCATAATATGGCTAATAGTGCATGTTCTATTGATAATAATAAAAGTAATAAGTATATTTATTATAGTCCTATCGATAATAACTGCATAATATGGGTAATAATGCATGTTATATTAATGATAATTAAAGTACTAAGTATATTTATTATAGTTCTAGCGATCATAACTGCATAATATGGGTAATAATGCATGTTATATTGATAATAATATAAGTAATAAGTATAATTAATAAAATTCTAGCGATAGTAACTGCATTATATGGGTAATAATGTATGTTATATTGATAATATCGGGAGTAATAAGTATAATTATTATAGTTCTAGCGATAATAATAGTATAATATGGCTAATAGTGCATGTTCTATTGATAATAATAAAAGTAATAAGTATATTTATTATACTTCTGTCGATAATAACTGCATTATATGGGTAATAATGCATGTTATATTGATAACAATATAAGTAATAAGTATAATTATTACAGTTCTAGCGATAATAACTGCATAATATGGGTAATAATGCACGTTATATTGCTAATAATATAAGTAATAAGTATAATTATTACAGTTCTAGCGATAATAACTGCATTATGTGGGTAATAATGCATGTTATATTGATAATATCGGGAGTAATAAGTATATTTATTATAGTTCTAGCGATAATAATAGTAAAATATGGCTAATAGTGCATGTTATATTGATAATAATAAAAGTAATAAATATATTTATTAGAAGTTCTATCGATAATAGCTGCATAATATGGGTAATAATGCATGTTATATTGATGATAATAAAAGTAGTAAGTATATTTATTATAGTTCTAGCGATAATAACTCCATTATATGGGTAATAATGCGTGTTATATTTAGAATAATATAAGTAATAAGTATAATTATTACAGTTCTAGCGATAATAACTGCATTATTTGGGTAATAATGCACGTTATATTGCTAATAATATAAGCAATAAGTATAATCATTACAGTTCTAGCGATAATAACTCCATTATATGGGTAATAATGCATGTTATATTGATAATAATATAAGTAATAAGTATAATTATTACAGTTCTAGCGATAATAACTGCATTATTTGGGTAATAATGCACGTTATGTTGCTAATAATATAAGTAATAAGTATAATTATTACAGTTCTAGCGATAATAACTGCATTATATGGGTAATAATGCATGTTATATTGATAATATCGGGAGTAATAAGTATAATTATTATAGTTCTAGCGATAATAATAGTAAAATATGGCTAATAGTGCATGTTATATTGATAATAATAAAAGTAATAAGTATATTTATTACACTTCTATCGATAATAACTGCATAATATGGGTAATAATGCATGTTATATTGATGATAATAAAAGTAATACGTATATTTATTATAGTTCTAGCGATAATAACTGCATAATATGGGTAATAATGCATGTTATATTGGTAATAGTATAAGTAATAAGTATAATTATTACAGTTCTGGCGATAATAACTGCATTATATGGGTAATAATGCACGTTATATTGCTAATAATATAAGTAATAAGTATAATTATTACAGTTCTAGCGATAATAACTGCATTATATGGGTAATAATGCATGTTATATTGATAATAATAAAAGTAGTAAGTATATTTATTACAGTTCTAACGATAATAACTGCATTATATGCGTAATAATGCATGTTATATTGATAACATTGGGAGTAATAAGTATAATTATCGTAGTTCTAGCGATAATAATAGTAAAATATGGCTAATAGTGCATGTTATATTGATAATAATAAAAGTAATAAGTATATTTATTACAGTTCTATCGATAATAACTGCATAATATTGGTAATAATGCATGTTATACTGATGATAATAAAAGTAATACGTATATTTATTATAGTTCTAGCGATAATAAGTGCATAATATGGGTAATAATGCATGTTATATTGATAATAATAAAAGTAATAAGTATATTTATTATAGTTCTATCGATAATAACTGCATAACATGGGTAATAATGCATGTTATATTGATGATAATGAAAGTAGTAAGTATATTTATTACAGTTCTAGCGATAATAACTGCATTATATGCGTAATAATGCATGTTATATTGATAATAATATAAGTAATAAGTATAATTATTACAATTCTAGCGATAGTAACTGCATTATATGGGTAATAATGCATGTTATATTGATAATATCGGGAGTAATAAGTATAATTATTATAGTTCTAGCGATGATAATAGTAAAATATGGCTAATAGTGCATGTTATATTGATAATGATAAAAGTAATAAGTATATTTATTATACTTCTGTCGATAATAACTGCATTATATGGGTGATAATGCATGTTATATTGATAATAATGTAAGTAATAAGTATAATTATTACAGTTCTAGCGATAATAACTCCATTATATAGGTAATGATGCATGTTATATTGATAACATTATAAGCAATAGGTATAACTATTACAGTTCTAGCGATAATAACTCCATTATATGGGTAATAATGCATGTTATATTGATAATAATATAAGTAATAAGTATAATTATTACAGTTCTAGCGATAATAACTGCATAATATGGGTAATAATGCACGTTATATTGCTAATAATATAAGTAATAAGTATAATTATTACAGTTCTAGCGATAATAACTGCATTATATGATTAATAATGCATGTTATATTGATAATATCGGGAGTAATAAGTATAATTATTATAGTTCTAGCGATAACAATAGTAAAATATGGCTAATAGTGCATGTTATATTGATAATAATAAAAGTAATAAGTATATTTATTATACTTCTGTCGATAATAACTGCATTATATGGGTGATAATGCATGTTATATTGATGATAATAAAAGTAGTAAGTATATTTATTATAGTTCTAGCGATCATAACTGCATAATATGCGTAATAATGCATGTTATATTGATAATAATATAAGTAATAAGTATAATTAATAAAATTCTAGCGATAGTAACTGCATTATATGGGTAATAATGCATGTTATATTGATAATATCGGGAGTAATAAGTATAATTATTATAGTTCTAGCGATAATAATAGTATAATATGGCTAATAGTGCATGTTCTATTGATAATAATAAAAGTAATAAGTATATTTATTATACTTCTGTCGATAATAACTGCATTATATGGGTGATAATACATGTTATATTGATAATAATGTAAGTAATAAGTATAATTATTACAGTTCTAGCGATAATAACTCCATTATATAGGTAATAATGCATGTTATATTGATAATATTATAAGCAATAAGTATAATCCTTACAGTTCTAGCGATAATAACTGCATTATATGGGTAATAATGCATGTTATATTGATAACAATATAAGTAATAAGTATAATTATTACAGTTCTAGCGATAATAACTGCATAATATGGGTAATAATGCACGTTATATTGCTAATAATATAAGTAATAAGTATAATTATTACAGTTCTAGCGATAATAACTCCATTATATGGGTAATAATGCATGTTATATTGATAACAATATAAGTAATAAGTATAATTATTACAGTTCTAGCGATAATAACTGCATAATATGGGTAATAATGCACGTTATATTGCTAATAATATAAGTAATAAGTATAATTATTACAGTTCTAGCGATAATAACTGCATTATGTGGGTAATAATGCATGTTATATTGATAATATCGGGAGTAATAAGTATATTTATTATAGTTCTAGCGATAATAATAGTAAAATATGGCTAATAGTGCATGTTATATTGATAATAATAAAAGTAATAAATATATTTATTAGAAGTTCTATCGATAATAGCTGCATAATATGGGTAATAATGCATGTTATATTGATGATAATAAAAGTAGTAAGTATATTTATTATAGTTCTAGCGATAATAACTCCATTATATGGGTAATAATGCGTGTTATATTTAGAATAATATAAGTAATAAGTATAATTATTACAGTTCTAGCGATAATAACTGCATTATTTGGGTAATAATGCACGTTATATTGCTAATAATATAAGTAATAAGTATGATTATTACAGTTCTAGCGATAATAACTGCATTATATGGGTAATAATGCATGTTATATTGATAATATCGGGAGTAATAAGTATATTTATTCTAGTTCTAGCGATAATGATAGTAAAATATGGCTAATAGTGCATGTTATATTGATAATAATAAAAGCAATAAGTATATTTATTATAGTTCTATCGATAAGAACTGCATAATATGGGTAATAATGCATGTTATATTGATGATAATAAAAGTACTAAGTATATTTATTATAGTTCTAGCGATTATAACTGCATAATATGGGTAATAATGCACGTTATATTGAAAATAATATAAGTAATACGTATAATTATTACAGTTCTAGCGATAATAACTGCATTATATGGGTAATAATGCATGTTATATTGATAATATCGGGAGTAATAAGTATAATTATTATAGTCCTATCGATAATAACTGCATAATAGGGGTAATAATGCATGTTATATTGATGATAATGAAAACAGTAAGTATATTTATTACAGTTCTAGCGATAATAACTGCATTATATACGTAATAATGCATGTTATATTGATAATATCGGGAGTAATAAGTATAATTATTATAGTTCTAGCGATAAGAGTAGTACAATATGGCTAATAGTGCATGTTATATTCATAATAATAAAAGTAATAAGTATATTTATTACAGTTCTATCGATAATAACTGCATAATATGGGAACTAATGCATGTTATATTGGAGATAATAAAAGTAATACGTATATTTATTCTAGTTCTAGCGATAATGATAGTAAAATATGGCTAATAGTGCATGTTATATTGATAATAATAAAAGTAATAAGTATATTTATTATAGTTCTATCGATAAGAACTGCATAATATGGGTAATAATGCATGTTATATTGATGATAATAAAAGTACTAAGTATATTTATTATAGTTCTAGCGATTATAACTGCATAATATGGGTAATAATGCACGTTATATTGAGAATAATATAAGTAATACGTATAATTATTACAGTTCTAGCGATAATAACTGCATTATATGGGTAATAATGCATGTTATATTGATAATATCGGGAGTAATAAGTATAATTATTATAGTCCTATCGATAATAACTGCATAATAGGGGTAATAATGCATGCTATATTGATGATAATGAAAACAGTAAGTATATTTATTACAGTTCTAGCGATAATAACTGCATTATATACGTAATAATGCATGTTATATTGATAATATCGGGAGTAATAAGTATAATTATTATAGTTCTGGCGATAATAATAGTAAAATATGGCTAATAGTGCATGTTATATTGATAATAATAAAAGTAATAAGTACATTTATTACAGTTCTATCGATAATAACTGCATAATATGGGTAATAATGCATGTTATATTGATGATAATAAAAGTAGTAAGTATATTTATTATAGTTCTAGCGATTATAACTGCATAACATGGGTAATAATGCATGTTATATTGACAATAATATAAGTAATAAGTATAATTATTACAGTTCTGGCGATAATAACTGCATTATATGGGTAATAATGCACGTTATATTGCTAATAATGTAATTAATAAGTATAATTATTACAGTTCTAGCGATAATAACTGCATTATATGGGTAATGATGCATGTTATATTGATAATAATATAAGTAATAAGTATAATTATTACAGTTCTGATGATAATAACTGCAATTTATGGGTAATAATGCACGTTATATTGATAATAATGAAAGTAATAAGTATATTTATTATAGTTCTAGCGATAATAACTGCATTATATGGGTAATAATCCATGTTATATTGATAATTTTGGGAGTAATAAGTATAATTATTATAGTTCTAGCGATAATAACTCCATTATATGGGTAATAATGCATGTTATATTGATAATAATATAAGTAATAAGTATAATTATTACAGTTCTAGCGATAATAAGTGCATAATATGGGTAATAATGCACGTTATATTGCTAATAGTACAAGTAATAAGTATAATTATTACGGTTCTAGCGATAATAACCGCATTATATGGGTAATAATGCATGTTATATTGATAATATCGGGAGTAATAAGTATAATTATTATAGTTCTAGTGATAATAATAGTACAATATGGCTAATAATGCATGTTATATTGAAAATAATGAAAGTAATAAGTATATTTATTTTAGTTCTATCGATAATAACTGCATAATATGGGTAATAATGCATGTTATATTGATGATAATAAAAGTACTAAGTATATTTGTTATAGTTCTAGCGATTATAACTGCATAATATGGGTAATATTGCATGATATATTGAGAATAATATAAGTAATAAGTATATTTATTACAGTTCTAGCGATAATAACTGCATTATATAGGTAATAATGCATGTTATATTGATAATATTGGGAGTAATAAGTATAATTATTATAGTTCTAGCGATAATAACTGCATTATATGGGTAATAATGCATGTTATATTGATAATATCGGGAGTAATAAGTATAATTATTATAGCCCTATCGATAATAACTGCATAATAGGGGTAATAATGCATGCTATATTGATGATAATGAAAACAGTAAGTATATTTATTACAGTTCTAGCGATAATAACTGCATTATATACGTAATAATGCATGTTATATTGATAATATCGGGAGTAATAAGTATAATTATTATAGTTCCAGCGATAATAATAGTAAAATACGGCTAATAGTGCATGTTATATTGATAATAATAAAAGTAATAAGTACATTTATTACAGTTCTATCGATAATAACTGCATAATATGGGTAATAATGCATGTTATATTGATGATAATAAAAGTAGTAAGTATATTTATTATAGTTCTAGCGATTATAACTGCATAACATG
The DNA here is from genome assembly GCA_963576845.1 of Megachile leachella. Taxonomy (NCBI): domain Eukaryota; kingdom Metazoa; phylum Arthropoda; class Insecta; order Hymenoptera; family Megachilidae; genus Megachile; species Megachile leachella. Next base: position 43,899 of record CAUYWW010000203.1, on the reverse strand, counting down.
GGTAATAATGCATGTTATATTGACAATAATATAAGTAATAAGTATAATTATTACAGTTCTGGCGATAATAACTGCATTATATGGGTAATAATGCACGTTATATTGCTAATAATATAATTAATAAGTATAATTATTACAGTTCTAGCGATAATAACTGCATTATATGGGTAATGATGCATGTTATATTGATAATAATATAAGTAATAAGTATAATTATTACAGTTCTGGCGATAATAACTGCAATTTATGGGTAATAATGCACGTTATATTGATAATAATGAAAGTAATAAGTATATTTATTATACTTCTGTCGATAATAACTGCATTATATGGGTGATAATGCATGTTATATTGATAATAACGTAAGTAATAAGTATAATTATTACAGTTCTAGCGATAATAACTCCATTATATAGGTAATAATGCATGTTATATTGATAATATTATAAGCAATAAGTATAATCATTACAGTTCTAGCGATAATAACTCCATTATATGGGTAATAATGCATGTTATATTGATAATAATATAAGTAATAAGTATAATTATTACAGTTCTAGCGATAATAACTGCATTATTTGGGTAATAATGCACGTTATGTTGCTAATAATATAAGTAATAAGTATAATTATTACAGTTCTAGCGATAATAACTGCATTATATGGGTAATAATGCATGTTATATTGATAATATCGGGAGTAATAAGTATAATTATTATAGTTCTAGCGATAATAATAGTAAAATATGGCTAATAGTGCATGTTATATTGATAATAATAAAAGTAATAAGTATATTTATTACACTTCTATCGATAATAACTGCATAATATGGGTAATAATGCATGTTATATTGATGATAATAAAAGTAATACGTATATTTATTATAGTTCTAGCGATAATAACTGCATAATATGGGTAATAATGCATGTTATATTGGTAATAGTATAAGTAATAAGTATAATTATTACAGTTCTGGCGATAATAACTGCATTATATGGGTAATAATGCACGTTATATTGCTAATAATATAAGTAATAAGTATAATTATTACAGTTCTAGCGATAATAACTGCATTATATGGGTAATAATGCATGTTATATTGCTAATAATATAAGTAATAAGTATAATTATTACAGTTCTAGCGATAATAACTCCATTATATGGGTAATAATGCATGTTATATTGATAATAATAAAAGTAGTAAGTATATTTATTACAGTTCTAACGATAATAACTGCATTATATGCGTAATAATGCATGTTATATTGATAACATTGGGAGTAATAAGTATAATTATCGTAGTTCTAGCGATAATAATAGTAAAATATGGCTAATAGTGCATGTTATATTGATAATAATAAAAGTAATAAGTATATTTATTACAGTTCTATCGATAATAACTGCATAATATTGGTAATAATGCATGTTATACTGATGATAATAAAAGTAATACGTATATTTATTATAGTTCTAGCGATAATAAGTGCATAATATGGGTAATAATGCATGTTATATTGATAATAATAAAAGTAATAAGTATATTTATTATAGTTCTATCGATAATAACTGCATAACATGGGTAATAATGCATGTTATATTGATGATAATGAAAGTAGTAAGTATATTTATTACAGTTCTAGCGATAATAACTGCATTATATGCGTAATAATGCATGTTATATTGATAATAATATAAGTAATAAGTATAATTATTACAATTCTAGCGATAGTAACTGCATTATATGGGTAATAATGCATGTTATATTGATAATATCGGGAGTAATAAGTATAATTATTATAGTTCTAGCGATGATAATAGTAAAATATGGCTAATAGTGCATGTTATATTGATAATGATAAAAGTAATAAGTATATTTATTATACTTCTGTCGATAATAACTGCATTATATGGGTGATAATGCATGTTATATTGATAATAATGTAAGTAATAAGTATAATTATTACAGTTCTAGCGATAATAACTCCATTATATAGGTAATGATGCATGTTATATTGATAACATTATAAGCAATAGGTATAACTATTACAGTTCTAGCGATAATAACTCCATTATATGGGTAATAATGCATGTTATATTGATAATAATATAAGTAATAAGTATAATTATTACAGTTCTAGCGATAATAACTGCATAATATGGGTAATAATGCACGTTATATTGCTAATAATATAAGTAATAAGTATAATTATTACAGTTCTAGCGATAATAACTGCATTATATGATTAATAATGCATGTTATATTGATAATATCGGGAGTAATAAGTATAATTATTATAGTTCTAGCGATAACAATAGTAAAATATGGCTAATAGTGCATGTTATATTGATAATAATAAAAGTAATAAGTATATTTATTATACTTCTGTCGATAATAACTGCATTATATGGGTGATAATGCATGTTATATTGATGATAATAAAAGTAGTAAGTATATTTATTATAGTTCTAGCGATCATAACTGCATAATATGCGTAATAATGCATGTTATATTGATAATAATATAAGTAATAAGTATAATTAATAAAATTCTAGCGATAGTAACTGCATTATATGGGTAATAATGCATGTTATATTGATAATATCGGGAGTAATAAGTATAATTATTATAGTTCTAGCGATAATAATAGTATAATATGGCTAATAGTGCATGTTCTATTGATAATAATAAAAGTAATAAGTATATTTATTATACTTCTGTCGATAATAACTGCATTATATGGGTGATAATGCATGTTATATTGATAATAATGTAAGTAATAAGTATAATTATTACAGTTCTAGCGATAATAACTCCATTATATAGGTAATAATGCATGTTATATTGATAATATTATAAGCAATAAGGATAATCCTTACAGTTCTAGCGATAATAACTGCATTATATGGGTAATAATGCATGTTATATTGATTCAATATAAGTAATAAGTATAATTATTACAGTTCTAGCGATAATAACTGCATAATATGGGTAATAATGCACGTTATATTGCTAATAATATAAGTAATAAGTATAATTATTACAGTTCTAGCGATAATAACTCCATTATATGGGTAATAATGCATGTTATATTGATAATAATATAAGTAATAAGTATAATTATTACAGTTCTAGCGATAATAACTCCATTATATGGGTAATAATGCATGTTATATTGATAATAATATAGGTAATAAGTATAATTATTACAGTTCTAGCGATAATAACTGCATAATATGGGTAATAATGCACGTTATATTGCTAATAATATAAGTAATACGTATAGTTATTACAGTTCTAGCGATAATATCTGCATTATATGGATAATAATGCATGTTATATTGATAATATCGGGAGTAATAAGTATAATTATTATAGTTCTAGCGATAATAACTGCATAATATGGCTAATAGTGCATGTTCTATTGATAATAATAAAAGTAATAAGTATATTTATTATAGTCCTATCGATAATAACTGCATAATATGGGTAATAATGCATGTTATATTGATGATAATTAAAGTACTAAGTATATTTATTATAGTTCTAGCGATCATAACTGCATAATATGCGTAATAATGCATGTTATATTGATAATAATATAAGTAATAAGTATAATTAATAAAATTCTAGCGATAGTAACTGCATTATATGGGTAATAATGTATGTTATATTGATAATATCGGGAGTAATAAGTATAATTATTATAGTTCTAGCGATAATAATAGTATAATATGGCTAATAGTGCATGTTCTATTGATAATAATAAAAGTAATAAGTATATTTATTATACTTCTGTCGATAATAACTGCATTATATGGGTAATAATGCATGTTATATTGATAACAATATAAGTAATAAGTATAATTATTACAGTTCTAGCGATAATAACTGCATAATATGGGTAATAATGCACGTTATATTGCTAATAATATAAGTAATAAGTATAATTATTACAGTTCTAGCGATAATAACTGCATTATGTGGGTAATAATGCATGTTATATTGATAATATCGGGAGTAATAAGTATATTTATTATAGTTCTAGCGATAATAATAGTAAAATATGGCTAATAGTGCATGTTATATTGATAATAATAAAAGTAATAAATATATTTATTAGAAGTTCTATCGATAATAGCTGCATAATATGGGTAATAATGCATGTTATATTGATGATAATAAAAGTAGTAAGTATATTTATTATAGTTCTAGCGATAATAACTCCATTATATGGGTAATAATGCGTGTTATATTTAGAATAATATAAGTAATAAGTATAATTATTACAGTTCTAGCGATAATAACTGCATTATTTGGGTAATAATGCACGTTATATTGCTAATAATATAAGTAATAAGTATGATTATTACAGTTCTAGCGATAATAACTGCATTATATGGGTAATAATGCATGTTATATTGATAATATCGGGAGTAATAAGTATATTTATTATAGTTCTAGCGATAATAATAGTAAAATATGGCTAATAGTGCATGTTATGTTGATAATAATAAGAGTAATAAGTATATTTATTACAGTTCTATCAATAATAACTGCATAATATAGGTAATAATGCATGTTATATTGATGATAATAAAAGTAGTAAGTATATTTATTATAGTTCTAGCGGTTATAACTGCATAATATGGGTAATAATGCATGTTATATTGATAATAATATAAGTAATAAGTATAATTATTACAGTTCTAGCGATAATAACTCCATTATATGGGTAATAATGCATGTTATATTGATAATAATATAAGTAATAAGTATAATTATTACAGTTCTAGCGATAATAACTGCATAATATGGGTAATAATGCACGTTATATTGCTAATAATATAAGTAATACGTATAGTTATTACAGTTCTAGCGATAATAACTGCATTATATGGATAATAATGCATGTTATATTGATAATATCGGGAGTAATAAGTATAATTATTATAGTTCTAGCGATAATAACTGCATAATATGGCTAATAGTGCATGTTCTATTGATAATAATAAAAGTAATAAGTATATTTATTATAGTCCTATCGATAATAACTGCATAATATGGGCAATAATGCATGTTATATTGATGATAATTAAAGTACTAAGTATATTTATTATAGTTCTAGCGATCATAACTGCATAATATGCGTAATAATGCATGTTATATTGATAATAATATAAGTAATAAGTATAATTAATAAAATTCTAGCGATAGTAACTGCATTATATGGGTAATAATGCATGTTATATTGATAATATCGGGAGTAATAAGTATAATTATTATAGTTCTAGCGATAATAATAGTATAATATGGCTAATAGTGCATGTTCTATTGATAATAATAAAAGTAATAAGTATATTTATTATACTTCTGTCGATAATAGCTGCATTATATGGGTGATAATGCATGTTATATTGATAATAATGTAAGTAATAAGTATAATTATTACAGCTCTAGCGATAATAACTCCATTATATAGGTAATAATGCATGTTATATTGATAATATTATAAGCAATAAGTATAATCATTACAGTTCTAGCGATAACAACTCCATTATATGGGTAATAATGCATGTTATATTGATAATAATATAAGTAATAAGTATAATTATTACAGTTCTAGCGATAATAACTGCATAATATGGGTAATAATGCACGTTATATTGCTACTAATATAAGTAATAAGTATAATTATTACAGTTCTAGCGATAATAACTCCATTATATGGGTAATAATGCATGTTATATTGAGAATAATATAAGTAATAAGTATAATTATTACAGTTCTAGCGATAATAACTGCATTATTTGGGTTATAATGCACGTTATATTGCTAATAATAAAAGTAATAAATATATTTATTACAGTTCTATAGATAATAACTGCATAATATGGGTAATAATGCATGTTATATTGATGATAATAAAAGTAATACGTATATTTATTATAGTTCTAGCGATAATAAGTGCATAATATGGGTAATAGTGCATGTTATATTGCTAATAATATAAGTAATAAGTATAATTATTACAGTTCTAGCGATAATAACTGCATTATATTGGTAATAATGCATGTTATATTGATAATATCGGGAGTAATAAGTATATTTATTATAGTTCTAGCGATAATAATAGTGCAACATGGCTAATAGTGCTGGTTGTATTGATAATAATAAAAGTAATATGTATATTTTTTATAGTTCTAGCGATACTAACTGCATAATATGGGTAATAATGCACGTTATATTGCTAATAATATAAGTAATAAGTATAATTATTACAGTTCTAGCGATAATAACTGCATAATATAGGTAATAATGCACGTTATATTGCTGATAATATCAGTAATAAGTATAATTATTACAGTTCTAGCGATAATAACTGCATTATATGGATAATAATGCATGTTATATTGATAATATCGGGAGTAATAAGTATAATTATTATAGTTCTAGCGATAATAATAGTATAATATGGGTAATAGTGCATGTTCTATTGATATTAATAAAAGTAATAAGTATATTTATTATAGTCCTATCGATAATAACTGCATAATATGGGTAATAATGCATGTTATATTGATGATAATAAAAGTAGTAAGTATATCTATTATACTTCTGTCGATAATAACTGCATTATATGGGTGATAATGCATGTTATATTGATAATAATATGAGTAATAAGTATAATTATTACAGTTCTAGCGATAATAACTCCATTATATGGGTAATAATGCATGTTATATTGATAATAATATAAGTAATAAGTATAATTATTACAGTTCTAGCGATAATAACTGCATTATTTGGGTAATAATGCACGTTATATTGCTAATAATATAAGTAATAAGTATGATTATTACAGTTCTAGCGATAATAACTGCATTATATGGGTAATAATGCATGTTATATTGATAATATCGGGAGTAATAAGTATATTTATTATAGTTCTAGCGATAATAATAGTAAAATATGGCTAATAGTGCTGGTTGTATTGATAATAATAAAAGTAATATGTATATTTATTATAGTTCTAGCGATAATAACTGCATAATATGGGTAATAATGCATGTTATATTGATGATAATTAAAGTACTAAGTATATTTATTATAGTTCTAGCGATCATAACTGCATAATATGCGTAATAATGCATGTTATATTGATAATAATATAAGTAATAAGTATAATTATTACAGTTCTAGCGATAATAACTGCATTATATGGATAATAATGCATGTTATATTGATAATATCGGGAGTAATAAGTATAATTATTATAGTTCTAGCGATAATAATAGTATAATATGGGTAACAGTGCATGTTCTATTGATATTAATAAAAGTAATAAGTATATTTATTATAGTCCTATCGATAATAACTGCATAATATGGGTAATAATGCATGTTATATTGATGATAATAAAAGTAATAAGTATATTCATTATATTCCTATCGATAATAACTGCATAATATGGGTAATAATGCATGTTATATTGATGATAATAAAAGTAGTAAGTATATTTATTATAGTTCTAGCGGTTATAACTGCATAATATGGGTAATAATGCATGTTATATTGAGAATAATATAAGTAATAAGTATAATTATTACAGTTCTAGCGATAATAACTGCATTATATGGGTAATAATGCATGTTATATTGATAATATTGGGAGTAATAAGTATAATTATTGTAGTTCTAGCGATAATAATAGTAAAATATGGCTAATAGTGCATGTTATATTGATAATAATAAAAGTAATAAGTATATTTATTACAGTTCTATCGATAATAACTGCATAATATGGGTAATAATGCATGTTATATTGATGATAATAAAAGTAATACGTATATTTATTATAGTTCTAGCGATAATAAGTGCATAATATGGGTAATAATGCATGTTATATTGATAATAATATAAGTAATAAGTATAATTATTACAGTTCTAGCGATAATAACTCCATTATATGGGTAATAATGCATGTTATATTGATAATAATATAAGTAATAAGTATAATTATTACAGTTCTAGCGATAATAACTGCATAATATGTTTAATAATGCACGTTATATTGCTAATAATATAAGTAATAAGTATAATTATTACAGTTCTAGCGATAATAACTGCATTATATGGGTAATAATGCATGTTATATTGATAATAACGGGAGTAATAAGTATAATTATTATAGTTCTAGCGATAATAATAGAATAATATGGCTAATAGTGCATGTTCCATTGATAATGATAAAAGCAATAAGTATATTTATTATAGTTCTATCGATAATAACTGCATAATATGGGTAATAATGCATGTTATATTGATGATAATAAAAGTAGTAAGTATATTTATTATAGTTCTAGCGATCATAACTGCATAATATGCGTAATAATGCATGTTATATTGATAATAATATAAGTAATAAGTATAATTAATAAAATTCTAGCGATAGTAACTGCATTATATGGGTAATAATGCATGTTATATTGATAATATCGGGAGTAATAAGTATAATTATTATAGTTCTAGCGATAATAATAGTATAATATGGCTAATAGTGCATGTTCTATTGATAATAGTAAAAGTAATAAGTATATTTATTATAGTCCTATCAATAGTAACTGCATAATATAGGTAATAATGCATGTTATATTGATGATAATAAAAGTAGTAAGTATATTTATTATAGTTCTAGCGGTTATAACTGCATAATATGGGTAATAATGCATGTTATATTGATAATAATATAAGTAATAAGTATAATTATTACAGTTCTAGCGATAATAACTCCATTATATGGTTAATAATGCATGTTATATTGATAATAATATAAGTAATAAGTATAATTATTACAGTTCTAGCGATAATAACTGCATAATATGGGTAATAATGCACGTTATATTGCTAATAATATAAGTAATACGTATAGTTATTACAGTTCTAGCGATAATAACTGCATTATATGGATAATAATGCATGTTATATTGATAATATCGGGAGTAATAAGTATAATTATTATAGTTCTAGCGATAATAACTGCATAATATGGCTAATAGTGCATGTTCTATTGATAATAATAAAAGTAATAAGTATATTTATTATAGTCCTATCGATAATAACTGCATAATATGGGTAATAATGCATGTTATATTGATGATAATTAAAGTACTAAGTATATTTATTATAGTTCTAGCGATCATAACTGCATAATATGCGTAATAATGCATGTTATATTGATAATAATATAAGTAATAAGTATAATTAATAAAATTCTAGCGATAGTAACTGCATTATATGGGTAATAATGCATGTTATATTGATAATATCGGGAGTAATAAGTATAATTATTATAGTTCTAGCGATAATAATAGTATAATATGGCTAATAGTGCATGTTCTATTGATAATAATAAAAGTAATAAGTATATTTATTATACTTCTGTCGATAATAACTGCATTATATGGGTGATAATGCATGTTATATTGATAATAATGTAAGTAATAAGTATAATTATTACAGCTCTAGCGATAATAACTCCATTATATAGGTAATAATGCATGTTATATTGATAATATTATAAGCAATAAGTATAATCATTACAGTTCTAGCGATAACAACTCCATTATATGGGTAATAATGCATGTTATATTGATAATAATATAAGTAATAAGTATAATTATTACAGTTCTAGCGATAATAACTGCATAATATGGGTAATAATGCACGTTATATTGCTAATAATATAAGTAATAAGTATAATTATTACAGTTCTAGCGATAATAACTGCATAATATGGGTAATAATGCATGTTATATTGATGATAATAAAAGTAGTAAGTATATTTATTATAGTTCTAGCGATAATAACTCCATTATATGGGTAATAATGCATGTTATATTGAGAATAATATAAGTAATAAGTATAATTATTACAGTTCTAGCGATAATAACTGCATTATTTGGGTTATAATGCACGTTATATTGCTAATAATAAAAGTAATAAATATATTTATTACAGTTCTATAGATAATAACTGCATAATATGGGTAATAATGCATGTTATATTGATGATAATAAAAGTAATACGTATATTTATTATAGTTCTAGCGATAATAAGTGCATAATATGGGTAATAGTGCATGTTATATTGCTAATAATATAAGTAATAAGTATAATTATTACAGTTCTAGCGATAATAACTGCATTATATTGGTAATAATGCATGTTATATTGATAATATCGGGAGTAATAAGTATATTTATTATAGTTCTAGCGATAATAATAGTGCAACATGGCTAATAGTGCTGGTTGTATTGATAATAATAAAAGTAATATGTATATTTATTATAGTTCTAGCGATACTAACTGCATAATATGGGTAATAATGCACGTTATATTGCTAATAATATAAGTAATAAGTATAATTATTACAGTTCTAGCGATAATAACTGCATAATATAGGTAATAATGCACGTTATATTGCTAATAATATCAGTAATAAGTATAATTATTACAGTTCTAGCGATAATAACTGCATTATATGGATAATAATGCATGTTATATTGATAATATCGGGAGTAATAAGTATAATTATTATAGTTCTAGCGATAATAATAGTATAATATGGGTAATAGTGCATGTTCTATTGATATTAATAGAAGTAATAAGTATATTTATTATAGTCCTATCGATAATAACTGCATAATATGGGTAATAATGCATGTTATATTGATGATAATAAAAGTAGTAAGTATATTTATTATAGTTCTAGCGGTTATAACTGCATAATATGGGTAATAATGCATGTTATATTGATAATAATATGAGTAATAAGTATAATTATTACAGTTCTAGCGATAATAACTCCATTATATGGGTAATAATGCATGTTATATTGATAATAATATAAGTAATAAGTATAATTATTACAGTTCTAGCGATAATAACTCCATTATATGGGTAATAATGCATGTTATATTGATAATAATATAAGTAATAAGTATAATTATTACAGTTCTAGCGATAATAACTGCATAATATGTTTAATAATGCACGTTATATTGCTGATAATATAAGTAATAAGTATAATTATTACAGTTCTAGCGATAATAACTGCATTATATGGGTAATAATGCATGTTATATTGATAATAATATAAGTAATAAGTATAATTATTACAATTCTAGCGATAGTAACTGCATTATATGGGTAATAATGCATGTTATATTGATAATATCGGGAGTAATAAGTATAATTATTATAGTTCTCGCGATAATAATAGTAAAATATGGCTAATAGTGCATGTTATATTGATAATAATAAAAGTAATAAGTATATTCATTATATTCCTATCGATAATAACTGCATAATATGGGTAATAATGCATGTTATATTGATAATATCGGGAGTAATAAGTATAATTATTATAGTTCTAGCGATAATAACTCCATTATATGGGTAATAATGCGTGTTATATTTAGAATAATATAAGTAATAAGTATAATTATTACAGTTCTAGCGATAATAACTGCATTATATGGGTAATAATGCATGTTATATTGATGATAATGAAAGTTGTAAGTATATTTATTACTGTTCCAGCGATAATAACTGCATTATATGCGTAATAATGCATGATATATTGATAATATCGGGAGTAATAAGTATAATTATTATAGTTCTAGCGATGATAATCGTAAAATATGGGTAATAGTGCATGTTATATTGATAATAATATAAGTAATAAGTATAATTATTACAGTTCTAGCGATGATAACTGCATTATATGGGTCATAATGCTTGTTATATTGATAATATTGGGAGTAATAAGTATAATTATTATAGTTCTAGTGATAATAATAGTATAATATGGCTAATAGTGCATGTTCTATTGATAATAATAAAAGTAATAAGTATATTTATTATAGTCCTATCGATAATAACTGCATAATATAGGTAATAATGCATGTTATATTGATGATAATAAAAGTAGTAAGTATATTTATTATAGTTCTAGCGATAATAACTGCATAATATGGGTAATAATGCATGTTATATTGATGATAATAAAAGTAATAAGTATATTTATTATAGTTCTAGCGACTATAACTGCATAATATGGGTAATAATGCATGTTATATTGAGAATAATATAAGTAATGAGTATAATTATTACAGTTCTAGCGATAATCACTGCATTATATGGGTAATAATGCACGTGATATTGCTAATAATATAAGTAATAAGTATAATTATTACAGCTCTAGCGATAATAACTGCATTATATGGGTAATAATGCATGTTATATTGATAATAATATAAGTAATAAGTATAATTATTACAGTTCTAGCGATAATAACTGCATAATAGGGGTAATAATGCACGTTATATTGATAATATCGGGAGTAATAAGTATAATTATTATAGTTCTAGCGATAATACTAGCACAATATGGCTAATAATGCATGTTATATTGATAATATCGGGAGTAATAAGTATAATTATTATAGTTCTAGCGATAATAATAGTATAATATGGCTAATAGTGCATGTTCTATTGATAATAATAAAAGTAATAAGTATATTTATTATACTTCTGTCGATAATAACTGCATTATATGGGTGATAATGCATGTTATATTGATAATAATGTAAGTAATAAGTATAATTATTACAGCTCTAGCGATAATAACTCCATTATATAGGTAATAATGCATGTTATATTGATAATATTATAAGCAATAAGTATAATCATTACAGTTCTAGCGATAACAACTCCATTATATGGGTAATAATGCATGTTATATTGATAATAATATAAGTAATAAGTATAATTATTACAGTTCTAGCGATAATAACTGCATAATATGGGTAATAATGCACGTTATATTGCTAATAATATAAGTAATAAGTATAATTATTACAGTTCTAGCGATAATAACTGCATAATATGGGTAATAATGCATGTTATATTGATGATAATAAAAGTAGTAAGTATATTTATTATAGTTCTAGCGATAATAACTCCATTATATGGGTAATAATGCATGTTATATTGAGAATAATATAAGTAATAAGTATAATTATTACAGTTCTAGCGATAATAACTGCATTATTTGGGTTATAATGCACGTTATATTGCTAATAATAAAAGTAATAAATATATTTATTACAGTTCTATAGATAATAACTGCATAATATGGGTAATAATGCATGTTATATTGATGATAATAAAAGTAATACGTATATTTATTATAGTTCTAGCGATAATAAGTGCATAATATGGGTAATAGTGCATGTTATATTGCTAATAATATAAGTAATAAGTATAATTATTACAGTTCTAGCGATAATAACTGCATTATATTGGTAATAATGCATGTTATATTGATAATATCGGGAGTAATAAGTATATTTATTATAGTTCTAGCGATAATAATAGTGCAACATGGCTAATAGTGCTGGTTGTATTGATAATAATAAAAGTAATATGTATATTTATTATAGTTCTAGCGATACTAACTGCATAATATGGGTAATAATGCACGTTATATTGCTAATAATATAAGTAATAAGTATAATTATTACAGTTCTAGCGATAATAACTGCATAATATAGGTAATAATGCACGTTATATTGCTAATAATATCAGTAATAAGTATAATTATTACAGTTCTAGCGATAATAACTGCATTATATGGATAATAATGCATGTTATATTGATAATATCGGGAGTAATAAGTATAATTATTATAGTTCTAGCGATAATAATAGTATAATATGGGTAATAGTGCATGTTCTATTGATATTAATAAAAGTAATAAGTATATTTATTATAGTCCTATCGATAATAACTGCATAATATGGGTAATAATGCATGTTATATTGATGATAATAAAAGTAGTAAGTATATTTATTATAGTTCTAGCGGTTATAACTGCATAATATGGGTAATAATGCATGTTATATTGATAATAATATGAGTAATAAGTATAATTATTACAGTTCTAGCGATAATAACTCCATTATATGGGTAATAATGCATGTTATATTGATAATAATATAAGTAATAAGTATAATTATTACAGTTCTAGCGATAATAACTGCATAATATGTTTAATAATGCACGTTATATTGCTGATAATATAAGTAATAAGTATAATTATTACAGTTCTAGCGATAATAACTGCATTATATGGGTAATAATGCATGTTATATTGATAATAATATAAGTAATAAGTATAATTATTACAATTCTAGCGATAGTAACTGCATTATATGGGTAATAATGCATGTTATATTGATAATATCGGGAGTAATAAGTATAATTATTATAGTTCTCGCGATAATAATAGTAAAATATGGCTAATAGTGCATGTTATATTGATAATAATAAAAGTAATAAGTATATTCATTATATTCCTATCGATAATAACTGCATAATATGGGTAATAATGCATGTTATATTGATAATATCGGGAGTAATAAGTATAATTATTATAGTTCTAGCGATAATAACTCCATTATATGGGTAATAATGCGTGTTATATTTAGAATAATATAAGTAATAAGTATAATTATTACAGTTCTAGCGATAATAACTGCATTATTTGGGTAATAATGCACGTTATATTGCTAATAATATAAGTAATAAGTATGATTATTACAGTTCTAGCGATAATAACTGCATTATATGGGTAATAATGCATGTTATATTGATAATATCGGGAGTAATAAGTATATTTATTATAGTTCTAGCGATAATAATAGTAAAATATGGCTAATAGTGCATGTTATGTTGATAATAATAGGAGTAATAAGTATATTTATTACAGTTCTATCGATAATAACTGCACAATATGGGTAATAATGCATGTTATATTGATGATAATAAAAGTAATACGTATATTTATTATCGTTCTAGCGATAATAAGTGCATAATATGGGTAATAGTGCATGATATATTGCTAATAATATAAGTAATAAGTATAATTATTACAGTTCTAGCGATAGTAACTGCATTATATGGGTAATAATGCATGTTATATTGATAATATCGGGAGTAATAAGTATAATTATTATAGTTCTAGTGATAATAATAGTATAATATGGCTAATAGTGCATGTTCTATTGATAATAATAAAAGTAATAAGTATATTTATTATAGTCCTATCGATAATAACTGCATAATATAGGTAATAATGCATGTTATATTGATGATAATAAAAGTAGTAAGTATATTTATTATAGTTCTACCGGTTATAACTGCATAATATGGGTAATAATGCATGTTATATTGATAATAATATAAGTAATAAGTATAATTACTACAGTTCTAGCGATAATAACTCCATTATATGGGTAATAATGCATGTTATATTGATAATAATATAAGTAATAAGTATAATTATTACAGTTCTAGCGATAATAACTGCATAATATGGGTAATAATACACGTTATATTGCTAATAATATAAGTAATAAGTATAGTTATTACAGTTCTAGCGATAATAACTGCATTATATGGGTAATAATGCATGTTATATTGATAATATCGGGAGTAATAAGTATATTTATTATAGTTCTATCGATAATAACTGCATAACATGGGTAATAATGCATGTTATATTGATGATAATGAAAGTAGTAAGTATATTTATTACAGTTCTAGCGATAATAACTGCATAATATGTTTAATAATGCACGTTATATTGCTAATAATATAAGTAATAAGTATAATTATTACAGTTCTAGCGATAATATCTGCATTATATGGGTAATAATGCATGTTATATTGATAATAACGGGAGTAATAAGTATAATTATTATAGTTCTAGCGATAATAATAGTATAATATGGCTAATAGTGCATGTTCCATTGATAATGATAAAAGCAATAAGTATATTTATTATAGTTCTATCGATAATAACTGCATAATATGGGTAATAATGCATGTTATATTGATGATAATAAAAGTAGTAAGTATATTTATTATAGTTCTAGCGATAATAACTCCATTATATGGGTAATAATGCATGTTATATTGAGAATAATATAAGTAATAAGTATAATTATTACAGTTCTAGCGATAATAACTGCATTATTTGGGTAATAATGCGTGTTATATTTAGAATAATATAAGTAATAAGTATAATTATTACAGTTCTAGCGATAATAACTGCATAATATGGGTAATAATGCATGTTATACTGATAATATCGGGAGTAATAAGTATATTTATTATAGTTCTAGCGATAATAATAGTAAAATATGGCTAATAGTGCATGTTATATTGATAATAATAAAAGTAATAAATATATTTATTAGAAGTTCTATCGATAATAGCTGCATAATATGGGTAATAATGCATGTTATATTGATGATAATAAAAGTAGTAAGTATATTTATTATAGTTCTAGCGATAATAACTCCATTATATGGGTAATAATGCGTGTTATATTTAGAATAATATAAGTAATAAGTATAATTATTACAGTTCTAGCGATAATAACTGCATTATTTGGGTAATAATGCACGTTATATTGCTAATAATATAAGTAATAAGTATGATTATTACAGTTCTAGCGATAATAACTGCATTATATGGGTAATAATGCATGTTATATTGATAATATCGGGAGTAATAAGTATATTTATTATAGTTCTAGCGATAATAATAGTAAAATATGGCTAATAGTGCTGGTTGTATTGATAATAATAAAAGTAATATGTATATTTATTATAGTTCTAGCGATAATAACTGCATAATATGGGTAATAATGCATGTTATATTGATGAAAATAAGAGTAGTAAGTATATTTATTATAGTTCTAGCGATAATAACTCCATTATATGGGTAATAATGCGTGTTATATTTAGAATAATATAAGTAATAAGTATAATTATTACAGTTCTAGCGATAATAACTGCATTATTTGGGTAATAATGCACGTTATATTGCTAATAATATAAGTAATAAGTATGATTATTACAGTTCTAGCGATAATAACTGCATTACATGGGTAATAATGCATGTTATATTGATAATATCGGGAGTAATAAGTATATTTATTATAGTTCTATCGATAATAACTGCATAACATGGGTAATAATGCATGTTATATTGATAATAACGGGAGTAATAAGTATAATTATTATAGTTCTAGCGATAATAATAGTATAATATGGCTAATAGTGCATGTTCCATTGATAATGATAAAAGCAATAAGTATATTTATTATAGTTCTATCGATAATAACTGCATAATATGGGTAATAATGCATGTTATATTGATGATAATAAAAGTAGTAAGTATATTTATTATAGTTCTAGCGATAATAACTCCATTATATGGGTAATAATGCATGTTATATTGAGAATAATATAAGTAATAAGTATAATTATTACAGTTCTAGCGATAATAACTGCATTATTTGGGTAATAATGCGTGTTATATTTAGAATAATATAAGTAATAAGTATAATTATTACAGTTCTAGCGATAATAACTGCATTATATGGGTAATAATGCATGTTATATTGATAATATCGGGAGTAATAAGTATATTTATTATAGTTCTAGCGATAATAATAGTAAAATATGGCTAATAGTGCATGTTATATTGATAATAATAAAAGTAATAAATATATTTATTAGAAGTTCTATCGATAATAGCTGCATAATATGGGTAATAATGCATGTTATATTGATGATAATAAAAGTAGTAAGTATATTTATTATAGTTCTAGCGATAATAACTCCATTATATGGGTAATAATGCGTGTTATATTTAGAATAATATAAGTAATAAGTATAATTATTACAGTTCTAGCGATAATAACTGCATTATTTGGGTAATAATGCACGTTATATTGCTAATAATATAAGTAATAAGTATGATTATTACAGTTCTAGCGATAATAACTGCATTATATGGGTAATAATGCATGTTATATTGATAATATCGGGAGTAATAGGTATAATTATTATAGTTCTAGCGATAATAATAGAATAATATGGCTAATAGTGCATGTTCCATTGATAATGATAAAAGCAATAAGTATATTTATTATAGTTCTATCGATAATAACTGCATAATATGGGTAATAATGCATGTTATATTGATGATAATTAAAGTACTAAGTATATTTATTATAGTTCTAGCGATCATAACTGCATAATATGCGTAATAATGCATGTTATATTGATAATAATATAAGTAATAAGTATAATTAATACAATTCTAGCGATAGTAACTGCATTATATGGGTAATAATGCATGTTACATTGATAATATCGGGAGTAATAAGTATAATTATTATAGTTCTAGCGATAATAATAGTATAATATGGCTAATAGTGCATGTTCTATTGATAATAATAAAAGTAATAAGTATATTTATTATAGTCCTATCGATAATAACTGCATAATATAGGTAAAAATGCATGTTATATTGATGATAATAAAAGTAGTAAGTATATTTATTACAGTTCTAGCGGTTATAACTGCATAATATGGGTAATAATGCATGTTATATTGATAATAATATAAGTAATAAGTATAATTATTACAGTTCTAGCGATAATAACTCCATTATATGGGTAATAATGCATGTTATATTGATAATAGTATAAGTAATGAGTATAATTATTACAGTTCTGGCGATAATAACTGCATTATATGGGTAATAATGCACGTTATATTGCTAATAATATAAGTAATAAGTATAATTATTACAGTTCTAGCGATAATAACTGCATTATATGGGTAATAATGCATGTTATATTGATAATAATCAAAGTAATAAGTATATTTATTATAGTTCTATCGATAATAACTGCATAATATGGGTAATAATGCATGTTATATTGATGATAATGAAAACAGTAAGTATATTTATTACAGTTCTAGCGATAATAACTGCATTATATGCGTAGTAATGCATGTTATATTGATAATATCGGGAGTAATAAGTATAATTATTATAGTTCTAGCGATAATACTAGCACAATATGGCTAATAATGCATGTTATATTGATAATAATAAAAGTAATCAGTATATTTATTACAGTTCTATCGATAATAACTGCATAATATGGGTAATAATGCATGTTATATTGATGATAATGAAAGTTGTAAGTATATTTATTACTGTTCCAGCGATAATAACTGCATTATATGCGTAATAATGCATGATATATTGATAATATCGGGAGTAATAAGTATAATTATTATAGTTCTAGCGATGATAATCGTAAAATATGGGTAATAGTGCATGTTATATTGATAATAATATAAGTAATAAGTATAATTATTACAGTTCTAGCGATGATAACTGCATTATATGGGTCATAATGCTTGTTATATTGATAATATTGGGAGTAATAAGTATAATTATTATAGTCCCAGCGATAGTAATAGTAAAATATGGCTAATAGTGCATGTTCTATTGATAATAATAAAAGTAATAAGTATATTTATTACAGTTCTATCGATAATAACTGCATAATATGGGTAATAATGCATGTTATATTGATGATAATAAAAGTAGTAAGTATATTTATTATAGTTCTAGCGATAATAACTGCATAATATGGGTAATAATGCATGTTATATTGATGATAATAAAAGTAATAAGTATATTTATTATAGTTCTAGCGACTATACCTGCATAATATGGGTAATAATGCATGTTATATTGAGAATAATATAAGTAATGAGTATAATTATTACAGTTCTAGCGATAATCACTGCATTATATGGGTAATAATGCACGTGATATTGCTAATAATATAAGTAATAAGTATAATTATTACAGCTCTAGCGATAATAACTGCATTATATGGGTAATAATGCATGTTATATTGATAATAATATAAGTAATAAGTATAATTATTACAGTTCTAGCGATAATAACTGCATAATAGGGGTAATAATGCACGTTATATTGATAATATCGGGAGTAATAAGTATAATTATTATAGTTCTAGCGATAATACTAGCACAATATGGCTAATAATGCATGTTATATTGATAATATCGGGAGTAATAAGTATAATTATTATAGTTCTAGCGATAATAATAGTACAATATGGATAATAGTGCATGTTATATTGATAATAATAAAAGTAATCAGTATATTTATTACAGTTCTATCGATAATAACTGCATAATATGGGTAATAATGCATGTTATATTGATGATAATGACAGTTGTAAGTATATTTATTACTGTTCTAGCGATAATAACTGCATTATATGCGTAATAATGCATGTTATATTGATAATATTGGGAGTAATAAGTATAATTATTATAGTTCTAGCAATGATAATCGTAAAATATGGGTAATAGTGCATGTTATATTGATAATAATATATGTAATAAGTATAATTATTACAGTTCTAGCGATGATAACTGCATTATATGGGTCATAATGCATGTTATATTGATAATATTGGGAGTAATAAGTATAATTATTATAGTCCCAGCGATAGTAATAGTAAAATATGGCTAATAGTGCATGTTCTATTGATAATAATAAAAGTAATAAGTATATTTATTACAGTTCTATCGATAATAACTGCATAATATGGGTAATGATGCATGTTATATTGATGATAATAAAAGTAATACCTATATTTATTATAGTTCTAGCGATAATAACTGCATAATATGGGTAATAATGCATGTTATATTGATAATAATATAAATAATAAGTATAATTATTACAGTTCTGGCGATAATAACTGCATTATATGGGTAATAATGCATGTTATATTGATAATAATATAAGTAATAAGTATAATTATTACAGTTCTGGCGATAATAACTGCATTATATGGGTAATAATGCACGATATTGCCAATAATATAAGTAATAAGTATAATTATTACAGTTCTAGCGATAATAACTGCATTATATGGGTAATAATGCATGTTATATTGATAATATCGGGAGTAATAAGTATATTTATTATAGTTCTAGCGATAATAATAGTAAAATATGGCTAATAGTGCATGTTATGTTGATAATAATAAGAGTAATAAGTATATTTATTACAGTTCTATCGATAATAACTGCATAATATGGGTAATAATGCATGTTATATTGATGATAATAAAAGTAATACGTATATTTATTATAGTTCTAGTGATAATAAGTGCATAATATGGGTAATAGTGCATGTTATATTGCCAATAATATAAGTAATAAGTATAATTATTACAGTTCTAGCGATAATAACTGCATTATATTGGTAATAATGCATGTTATATTGATAATATCGGGAGTAATAAGTATATTTATAATAGTTCTAGCGATAATAATAGTACAATATGGCTAATAGTGCTGGTTGTATTGATAATAATAAAAGTAATATGTATATTTATTATAATTCTAGCGATAATAACTGCATAATATGGGTAATAATGCATGTTATATTGATGATAATTAAAGTACTAAGTATATTTATTATAGTTCTAGCGATCATAACTGCATAATATGGGTAATAATGCATGTTATATTGATAATAATATAAGTAATAAGTATAATTATTACAGTTCTAGCGATAATAACTCCATTATATGGGTAATACTTCATGTTATATTGATAATAATATAAGTAATAAGTATAATTATTACAGTTCCAGCGATAATAACTGCATAATATGGGTAATAATGCACGTTATATTGCTAATAATATAAGTAATACGTATAGTTATTACAGTTCTAGCGATAATAACTGCAGTATATGCATAATAATGCATGTTATATTGATAATATCGGGAGTAAAAAGTATAATCATTATAGTTCTAGCGATAATAACTGCATTATATGGATAATAATGCATATTATATTGATAATATCGGGAGTAACAAGTATAATTATTATAGTTCTAGCGATAATAATAGAATAATATGGCTAATAGTGCATGTCCCATTGATAATGATAAAAGCAATAAGTATATTTATTATAGTTCTATCGATAATAACTGCATAATATGGGTAATAATGCATGTTATATTGATGATAATAAAAGTAGTAAGTATATTTATTATAGTTCTAGCGATCATAACTGCATAATATGCGTAATAATGCATGTTATATTGATAATAATATAAGTAATAAGTATAATTAATACAATTCTAGCGATAGTAACTGCATTATATGGGTAATAATGCATGTTATATTGATAATATCGGGAGTAATAAGTATAATTATTATAGTTCTAGCGATAATAATAGTATAATATGGCTAATAGTGCATGTTCTATTGATAATAATAAAAGTAATAAGTATATTTATTATAGTCCTATCAATAATAACTGCATAATATAGGCAATAATGCATGTTATATTGATGATAATAAAAGTAGTAAGTATATTTATTATAGTTCTAGCGGTTATAACTGCATAATATGGGTAATAATGCATGTTATATTGATAATAATATAAGTAATAAGTATAATTATTACAGTTCTAGCGATAATAACTCCATTATATGGGTAATAATGCATGTTATATTGATAATAATATAAGTAATAAGTACAATTATTACAGTTCTAGCGATAATAACTGCATAATATGGGTAATAATGCACGTTATATTGCTAATAATATAAGTAATACGTATAGTTATTACAGTTCTAGCGATAATAACTGCATTATATGGATAATAATGCATGTTATATTGATAATATCGGGAGTAGTAAGTATAATTATTATAGTTCTAGCGATAATAACTGCATAATATGGCTAATAGTGCAAGTTCTATTGATAATAATAAAAGTAATAAGTATATTTATTATAGTCCTATCGATAATAACTGCATAATATGGGTAATAATGCATGTTATATTGATGATAATTAAAGTACTAAGTATATTTATTATAGTTCTAGCGATAATAACTGCATAATATGCGTAATAATGCATGTTATATTGATAATAATATAAGTAATAAGTATAATTAATAAAATTCTAGCGATAGTAACTGCATTATATGGGTAATAATGCACGTTATATTGATAATATCGGCAGTAATAAGTATAATTATTATAGTTCTAGCGATAATAATAGTATAATATGGCTAATAGTGCATGTTCTATTGATAATAATAAAAGTAATAAGTATATTTATTATACTTCTGCCGATAATAACTGCATTATATGGGTGATAATGCATGTTATATTGATAATAATGTAAGTAATAAGTATAATTATTACAGTTCTAGCGATAATAACTCCATTATATAGGTAATAATGCATGTTATATTGATAATATTATAAGCAATAAGTATAATCATTACAGTTCTAGCGATAGTAACTCCATTATATGGGTAATAATGCATGTAATATTGATAATAATATAAGTAATAAGTATAATTATTACAGTTCTAGCGATAATAACGGCATAATATGGGTAATAATGCACGTTATATTGCTAATAATATAAGTAATAAGTATAATTATTACAGTTCTAGCGATAATAACTGCATTATGTGGGTAATAATGCATGTTATATTAATAATATCGGGAGTAATAAGTATATTTATTATAGTTCTATCGATAATAACTGCATAATATAGGTAATAATGCATGTTATATTGATGATAATAAAAGTAGTAAGTATATTTATTATAGTTCTAGCGGTTATAACTGCATAATATGGGTAATAATGCATGTTATATTGATGATAATAAAAGTAATACGTATATTTATTACAGTTCTATCGATTAGAACTGCATAATATGGGTAATAATGCACGTTATATTGCTAATAATATAAGTAATAAGTATAATTATTACAGTTCTAGCGATAATAACTGCGTTATATGGATAATAGTGCATGTTATATTGATAATATCGGGAGTAACAAGTATAATTATTATAGTTCTAGCGATAATAATAGTATAATATGGCTAATAGTGCATGTTCTATTGATAATAATAAAAGTAATAAGTATATTTATTACAGTTCTATCGATAATAACTGCATAATATGGGTAATAATGCATGTTATATTGATGATAATTAAAGTACTAAGTATATTTATTATAGTTCTAGCGATCATAACTGCATAATATGCGTAATAATGCATGTTATATTGATAATAATATAAGTAATAAGTATAATTAATAAAATTCCAGCGATAGTAACTGCATTATATGGGTAATATTGCATGTTATATTGATAATAATAAAAGTAATAAGTATATTCATTATATTCCTATCGATAATAACTGCATAATATGGGTAATAATGCATGTTATATTGATGATAATAAAAGTAGTAAGTATATTTATTATAGTTCTAGCGGTTATAACTGCATAATATGGGTAATAATGCATGTTATATTGAGAATAATATAAGTAATAAGTATAATTATTACAGTTCCAGCGATAATAACTGCATAATATGGGTAATAATGCACGTTATATTGCTAATAATATAAGTAATACGTATAGTTATTACAGTTCTAGCGATAATAACTGCATTATATGGATAATAATGCATGTTATATTGATAATATCGGGAGTAATAAGTATAATTATTATAGTTCTAGCGATAATAACTGCATTATATGGATAATAATGCATATTATATTGATAATATCGGGAGTAACAAGTATAATTATTATAGTTCTAGCGATAATAATAGTATAATATGGCTAATAGTGCATGTTCTATTGATAATAATAAAAGTAATAAGTATATTTATTATAGTCCTATCGATAATAACTGCATAATATGGGTAATAATGCATGTTATATTGATGATAATGAAAGTTGTAAGTATATTTATTACTGTTCCAGCGATAATAACTGCATTATATGCGTAATAATGCATGATATATTGATAATATCGGGAGTAATAAGTATAATTATTATAGTTCTAGCGATGATAATCGTAAAATATGGGTA
Organism: Megachile leachella; assembly: GCA_963576845.1. NCBI lineage: Eukaryota > Metazoa > Arthropoda > Insecta > Hymenoptera > Megachilidae > Megachile > Megachile leachella. Next base: position 18,995 of record CAUYWW010000203.1, on the reverse strand, counting down.
ATAGTGCATGTTATATTGATAATAATATAAGTAATAAGTATAATTATTACAGTTCTAGCGATGATAACTGCATTATATGGGTCATAATGCTTGTTATATTGATAATATTGGGAGTAATAAGTATAATTATTATAGTCCCAGCGATAGTAATAGTAAAATATGGCTAATAGTGCATGTTCTATTGATAATAATAAAAGTAATAAGTATATTTATTACAGTTCTATCGATAATAACTGCATAATATGGGTAATAATGCATGTTATATTGATGATAATAAAAGTAGTAAGTATATTTATTATAGTTCTAGCGATAATAACTGCATAATATGGGTAATAATGCATGTTATATTGATGATAATAAAAGTAATAAGTATATTTATTATAGTTCTAGCGACTATAACTGCATAATATGGGTAATAATGCATGTTATATTGAGAATAATATAAGTAATGAGTATAATTATTACAGTTCTAGCGATAATCACTGCATTATATGGGTAATAATGCACGTGATATTGCTAATAATATAAGTAATAAGTATAATTATTACAGCTCTAGCGATAATAACTGCATTATATGGGTAATAATGCATGTTATATTGATAATAATATAAGTAATAAGTATAATTATTACAGTTCTAGCGATAATAACTGCATAATAGGGGTAATAATGCACGTTATATTGATAATATCGGGAGTAATAAGTATAATTATTATAGTTCTAGCGATAATACTAGCACAATATGGCTAATAATGCATGTTATATTGATAATATCGGGAGTAATAAGTATAATTATTATAGTTCTAGCGATAATAATAGTACAATATGGATAATAGTGCATGTTATATTGATAATAATAAAAGTAATCAGTATATTTATTACAGTTCTATCGATAATAACTGCATAATATGGGTAATAATGCATGTTATATTGATGATAATGACAGTTGTAAGTATATTTATTACTGTTCTAGCGATAATAACTGCATTATATGCGTAATAATGCATGTTATATTGATAATATTGGGAGTAATAAGTATAATTATTATAGTTCTAGCAATGATAATCGTAAAATATGGGTAATAGTGCATGTTATATTGATAATAATATATGTAATAAGTATAATTATTACAGTTCTAGCGATGATAACTGCATTATATGGGTCATAATGCATGTTATATTGATAATATTGGGAGTAATAAGTATAATTATTATAGTCCCAGCGATAGTAATAGTAAAATATGGCTAATAGTGCATGTTCTATTGATAATAATAAAAGTAATAAGTATATTTATTACAGTTCTATCGATAATAACTGCATAATATGGGTAATGATGCATGTTATATTGATGATAATAAAAGTAATACCTATATTTATTATAGTTCTAGCGATAATAACTGCATAATATGGGTAATAATGCATGTTATATTGATAATAATATAAATAATAAGTATAATTATTACAGTTCTGGCGATAATAACTGCATTATATGGGTAATAATGCATGTTATATTGATAATAATATAAGTAATAAGTATAATTATTACAGTTCTGGCGATAATAACTGCATTATATGGGTAATAATGCACGATATTGCCAATAATATAAGTAATAAGTATAATTATTACAGTTCTAGCGATAATAACTGCATTATATGGGTAATAATGCATGTTATATTGATAATATCGGGAGTAATAAGTATATTTATTATAGTTCTAGCGATAATAATAGTAAAATATGGCTAATAGTGCATGTTATGTTGATAATAATAAGAGTAATAAGTATATTTATTACAGTTCTATCGATAATAACTGCATAATATGGGTAATAATGCATGTTATATTGATGATAATAAAAGTAATACGTATATTTATTATAGTTCTAGTGATAATAAGTGCATAATATGGGTAATAGTGCATGTTATATTGCCAATAATATAAGTAATAAGTATAATTATTACAGTTCTAGCGATAATAACTGCATTATATTGGTAATAATGCATGTTATATTGATAATATCGGGAGTAATAAGTATATTTATAATAGTTCTAGCGATAATAATAGTACAATATGGCTAATAGTGCTGGTTGTATTGATAATAATAAAAGTAATATGTATATTTATTATAATTCTAGCGATAATAACTGCATAATATGGGTAATAATGCATGTTATATTGATGATAATTAAAGTACTAAGTATATTTATTATAGTTCTAGCGATCATAACTGCATAATATGGGTAATAATGCATGTTATATTGATAATAATATAAGTAATAAGTATAATTATTACAGTTCTAGCGATAATAACTCCATTATATGGGTAATACTTCATGTTATATTGATAATAATATAAGTAATAAGTATAATTATTACAGTTCCAGCGATAATAACTGCATAATATGGGTAATAATGCACGTTATATTGCTAATAATATAAGTAATACGTATAGTTATTACAGTTCTAGCGATAATAACTGCAGTATATGCATAATAATGCATGTTATATTGATAATATCGGGAGTAAAAAGTATAATCATTATAGTTCTAGCGATAATAACTGCATTATATGGATAATAATGCATATTATATTGATAATATCGGGAGTAACAAGTATAATTATTATAGTTCTAGCGATAATAATAGAATAATATGGCTAATAGTGCATGTCCCATTGATAATGATAAAAGCAATAAGTATATTTATTATAGTTCTATCGATAATAACTGCATAATATGGGTAATAATGCATGTTATATTGATGATAATAAAAGTAGTAAGTATATTTATTATAGTTCTAGCGATCATAACTGCATAATATGCGTAATAATGCATGTTATATTGATAATAATATAAGTAATAAGTATAATTAATACAATTCTAGCGATAGTAACTGCATTATATGGGTAATAATGCATGTTATATTGATAATATCGGGAGTAATAAGTATAATTATTATAGTTCTAGCGATAATAATAGTATAATATGGCTAATAGTGCATGTTCTATTGATAATAATAAAAGTAATAAGTATATTTATTATAGTCCTATCAATAATAACTGCATAATATAGGCAATAATGCATGTTATATTGATGATAATAAAAGTAGTAAGTATATTTATTATAGTTCTAGCGGTTATAACTGCATAATATGGGTAATAATGCATGTTATATTGATAATAATATAAGTAATAAGTATAATTATTACAGTTCTAGCGATAATAACTCCATTATATGGGTAATAATGCATGTTATATTGATAATAATATAAGTAATAAGTACAATTATTACAGTTCTAGCGATAATAACTGCATAATATGGGTAATAATGCACGTTATATTGCTAATAATATAAGTAATACGTATAGTTATTACAGTTCTAGCGATAATAACTGCATTATATGGATAATAATGCATGTTATATTGATAATATCGGGAGTAGTAAGTATAATTATTATAGTTCTAGCGATAATAACTGCATAATATGGCTAATAGTGCATGTTCTATTGATAATAATAAAAGTAATAAGTATATTTATTATAGTCCTATCGATAATAACTGCATAATATGGGTAATAATGCATGTTATATTGATGATAATTAAAGTACTAAGTATATTTATTATAGTTCTAGCGATAATAACTGCATAATATGCGTAATAATGCATGTTATATTGATAATAATATAAGTAATAAGTATAATTAATAAAATTCTAGCGATAGTAACTGCATTATATGGGTAATAATGCACGTTATATTGATAATATCGGCAGTAATAAGTATAATTATTATAGTTCTAGCGATAATAATAGTATAATATGGCTAATAGTGCATGTTCTATTAATAATAATAAAAGTAATAAGTATATTTATTATACTTCTGCCGATAATAACTGCATTATATGGGTGATAATGCATGTTATATTGATAATAATGTAAGTAATAAGTATAATTATTACAGTTCTAGCGATAATAACTCCATTATATAGGTAATAATGCATGTTATATTGATAATATTATAAGCAATAAGTATAATCATTACAGTTCTAGCGATAGTAACTCCATTATATGGGTAATAATGCATGTAATATTGATAATAATATAAGTAATAAGTATAATTATTACAGTTCTAGCGATAATAACGGCATAATATGGGTAATAATGCACGTTATATTGCTAATAATATAAGTAATAAGTATAATTATTACAGTTCTAGCGATAATAACTGCATTATGTGGGTAATAATGCATGTTATATTAATAATATCGGGAGTAATAAGTATATTTATTATAGTTCTATCGATAATAACTGCATAATATAGGTAATAATGCATGTTATATTGATGATAATAAAAGTAGTAAGTATATTTATTATAGTTCTAGCGGTTATAACTGCATAATATGGGTAATAATGCATGTTATATTGATGATAATAAAAGTAATACGTATATTTATTACAGTTCTATCGATTAGAACTGCATAATATGGGTAATAATGCACGTTATATTGCTAATAATATAAGTAATAAGTATAATTATTACAGTTCTAGCGATAATAACTGCGTTATATGGATAATAGTGCATGTTATATTGATAATATCGGGAGTAACAAGTATAATTATTATAGTTCTAGCGATAATAATAGTATAATATGGCTAATAGTGCATGTTCTATTGATAATAATAAAAGTAATAAGTATATTTATTACAGTTCTATCGATAATAACTGCATAATATGGGTAATAATGCATGTTATATTGATGATAATTAAAGTACTAAGTATATTTATTATAGTTCTAGCGATCATAACTGCATAATATGCGTAATAATGCATGTTATATTGATAATAATATAAGTAATAAGTATAATTAATAAAATTCCAGCGATAGTAACTGCATTATATGGGTAATATTGCATGTTATATTGATAATAATAAAAGTAATAAGTATATTCATTATATTCCTATCGATAATAACTGCATAATATGGGTAATAATGCATGTTATATTGATGATAATAAAAGTAGTAAGTATATTTATTATAGTTCTAGCGGTTATAACTGCATAATATGGGTAATAATGCATGTTATATTGAGAATAATATAAGTAATAAGTATAATTATTACAGTTCCAGCGATAATAACTGCATAATATGGGTAATAATGCACGTTATATTGCTAATAATATAAGTAATACGTATAGTTATTACAGTTCTAGCGATAATAACTGCATTATATGGATAATAATGCATGTTATATTGATAATATCGGGAGTAATAAGTATAATTATTATAGTTCTAGCGATAATAACTGCATTATATGGATAATAATGCATATTATATTGATAATATCGGGAGTAACAAGTATAATTATTATAGTTCTAGCGATAATAATAGTATAATATGGCTAATAGTGCATGTTCTATTGATAATAATAAAAGTAATAAGTATATTTATTATAGTCCTATCGATAATAACTGCATAATATGGGTAATAATGCATGTTATATTGATGATAATTAAAGTACTAAGTATATTTATTATAGTTCTAGCGATCATAACTGCATAATATGCGTAATAATGCATGTTATATTGATAATAATATAAGTAATAAGTATAATTAATAAAATTCTAGCGATAGTAACTGCATTATATGGGTAATAATGCATGTTATATTGATAATAATAAAAGTAATAAGTATATTCATTATATTCCTATCGATAATAACTGCCTAATATGGGTAATAATGCATGTTATATTGATGATAATAAAAGTAGTAAGTATATTTATTATAGTTCTAGCGGTTATAACTGCATAATATGGGTAATAATGCATGTTATATTGAGAATAATATAAGTAATAAGTATAATTATTACAGTTCTAGCGATAATAACTGCATTATATGGGTAATAATGCATGTTATATTGATAATATTGGGAGTAATAAGTATAATTATTGTAGTTCTAGCGATAATAATAGTAAAATATGGCTAATAGTGCATGTTATATTGATAATAATAAAAGTAATAAGTATATTTATTACAGTTCTATCGATAATAACTGCATAATATGGGTAATAATGCATGTTATATTGATGATAATAAAAGTAATACGTATATTTATTATAGTTCTAGCGATAATAAGTGCATAATATGGGTAATAATGCATGTTATATTGATAATAATATAAGTAATAAGTATAATTATTACAGTTCTAGCGATGATAACTGCATAATATGTTTAATAATGCACGTTATATTGCTAATAATATAAGTAATAAGTACAATTATTACAGTTCTAGCGATAATAACTGCATTATATGGCTAATAATGCATGTTATATTGATAATAACGGGAGTAATAAGTATAATTATTATAGTTCTAGCGATAATAATAGAATAATATGGCTAATAGTGCATGTTCCATTGATAATGATAAAAGCAATAAGTATATTTATTATAGTTCTATCGATAATAACTGCATAATATGGGTAATAATGCATGTTATATTGATGATAATTAAAGTACTAAGTATATTTATTATAGTTCTAGCGATCATAACTGCATAATATGCGTAATAATGCATGTTATATTGATAATAATATAAGTAATAAGTATAATTAATACAATTCTAGCGATAGTAACTGCATTATATGGGTAATAATGCATGTTATATTGATAATATCGGGAGTAATAAGTATAGTTATTATAGTTCTAGCGATAATAATAGTATAATATGGCTAATAGTGCATGTTCTATTGATAATAATAAAAGTAATAAGTATATTTATTATAGTCCTATCGATAATAACTGCATAATATAGGTAATAATGCATGTTATATTGATGATAATAAAAGTAGTAAGTATATTTATTATAGTTCTAGCGGTTATAACTGCATAATATGGGTAATAATGCATGTTATATTGATAATAATATAAGTAATAAGTATAATTATTACAGTTCTAGCGATAATAACTCCATTATATGGGTAATACTGCATGTTATATTGATAATAATATAAGTAATAAGTATAATTATTACAGTTCCAGCGATAATAACTGCATAATATGGGTAATAATGCACGTTATATTGCTAATAATATAAGTAATACGTATAGTTATTACAGTTCTAGCGATAATAACTGCATTATATGGATAATAATGCATGTTATATTGATAATATCGGGAGTAATAAGTATAATTATTATAGTTCTAGCGATAATAACTCCATTATATGGGTAATAATGCGCGTTGTATTGATAATATCGGCAGTAATAAGTATAATTATTATAGTTCTAGCGATAATAATAGTATAATATGGCTAATAGTGCATGTTCTATTGATAATAATAAAAGTAATAAGTATATTTATTATACTTCTGCCGATAATAACTGCATTATATGGGTGATAATGCATGTTATATTGATAATAATGTAAGTAATAAGTATAATTATTACAGTTCTAGCGATAATAACGCCATTATATAGGTAATAATGCATGTTATATTGATAATATTATAAGCAATAAGTATAATCATTACAGTTCTAGCGATAATAACTCCATTATATGGGTAATAATGCATGTAATATTGATAATAATATAACTAATAAGTATAATTATTACAGTTCTAGCGATAATAACGGCATAATATGGGTAATAATGCACGTTATATTGCTAATAATATAAGTAATAAGTATAATTATTACAGTTCTAGCGATAATAACTGCATTATGTGGGTAATAATGCATGTTATATTAATAATATCGGGAGTAATAAGTATATTTATTATAGTTCTATCGATAATAACTGCATAATATAGGTAATAATGCATGTTATATTGATGATAATAAAAGTAGTAAGTATATTTATTATAGTTCTAGCGGTTATAACTGCATAATATGGGTAATAATGCATGTTATATTGATGATAATAAAAGTAATACGTATATTTATTACAGTTCTATCGATTAGAACTGCATAATATGGGTAATAATGCACGTTATATTGCTAATAATATAAGTAATAAGTATAATTATTACAGTTCTAGCGATAATAACTGCGTTATATGGATAATAATGCATGTTATATTGATAATATCGGGAGTAACAAGTATAATTATTATAGTTCTAGCGATAATAATAGTATAATATGGCTAATAGTGCATGTTCTATTGATAATAATAAAAGTAATAAGTATATTTATTACAGTTCTATCGATAATAACTGCATAATATGGGTAATAATGCATGTTATATTGATGATAATATAAGTAATAAGTATAATTATTATAGTTCTAGCGGTTATAACTGCATAATATGGGTAATAATGCATGTTATATTGAGAATAATATAAGTAATAAGTATAATTATTACAGTTCTAGCGATAATAACTGCATTATATGGGTAATAATGCATGTTATATTGATAATATTGGGAGTAATAAGTATAATTATTGTAGTTCTAGAGATAATAATAGTAAAATATGGCTAATAGTGCATGTTATATTGATAATAATAAAAGTAATAAGTATATTTATTACAGTTCTATCGATAATAACTGCATAATATGGGTAATAATGCATGTTATATTGATGATAATAAAAGTAATACGTTTATTTATTATAGTTCTAGCGATAATAAGTGCATAATATGGGTAATAATGCATGTTATATTGATAATAATATAAGTAATAAGTATAATTATTACAGTTCTAGCGATAATAACTCCATTATATGGGTAATAATGCATGTTATATTGATAATAATATAAGTAATAAGTATAATTATTACAGTTCTAGCGATAATAACTGCATAATATGTTTAATAATGCACGTTATATTGCTAATAATATAAGTAATAAGTATAATTATTACAGTTCTAGCGATAATAACTGCATTATATGGGTAATAATGCTTGTTATATTGATGATAATAAAAGTAGTAGGTATATTTATTATAGTTCTAGCGATCATAACTGCATAATATGCGTAATAATGCATGTTATATTGATAATAATATAAGTAATAAGTATAATTAATACAATTCTAGCGATAATAACTGCATTATATGGGTGATAATGCATGTTATATTGATAATAATGTAAGTAATAAGTATAATTATTACAGTTCTAGCGATAATAACGCCATTATATAGGTAATAATGCATGTTATATTGATAATATTATAAGCAATAAGTATAATCATTACAGTTCTAGCGATAATAACTCCATTATATGGGTAATAATGCATGTAATATTGATAATAATATAAGTAATAAGTATAATTATTACAGTTCTAGCGATAATAACGGCATAATATGGGTAATAATGCACGTTATATTGCTAATAATATAAGTAATAAATATAGTTATTACAGTTCTAGCGATAATAACTGCATTATGTGGGTAATAATGCATGTTATATTAATAATATCGGGAGTAATAAGTATATTTATTATAGTTCTATCGATAATAACTGCATAATATAGGTAATAATGCATGTTATATTGATGATAATAAAAGTAGTAAGTATATTTATTATAGTTCTAGCGGTTATAACTGCATAATATGCGTAATAATGCATGTTATATTGATGATAATAAAAGTAATACGTATATTTATTACAGTTCTATCGATTAGAACTGCATAATATGGGTAATAATGCACGTTATATTGCTAATAATATAAGTAATAAGTATAATTATTATAGTTCTAGCGATAATAACTGCGTTATATGGATAATAATGCATGTTATATTGATAATATCGGGAGTAACAAGTATAATTATTATAGTTCTAGCGATAATAATAGTATAGTATGGCTAATAGTGCATGTTCTATTGATAATAATAAAAGTAATAAGTATATTTATTACAGTTCTATCGATAATAACTGCATAATATGGGTAATAATGCATGTTATATTGATGATAATATAAGTAATAAGTATAATTATTATAGTTCTAGCGGTTATAACTGCATAATATGGGTAATAATGCACGTTATATTGCTAATAATATAAGTAATAAGTATAATTATTATAGTTCTAGCGATAATAACTGCATTATATGGGTAATAATGCATGTTATATTGATAATAACGGGAGTAATAAGTATAATTATTATAGTTCTAGCGATAATAATAGAATAATATGGCTAATAGTGCATGTTCCATTGATAATGATAAAAGCAATAAGTATATTTATTATAGTTCTATCGATAATAACTGCATAATATGGGTAATAATGCATGTTATATTGATGATAATAAAAGTAGTAAGTATATTTATTATAGTTCTAGCGATCATAACTGCATAATATGCGTAATAATGCATGTTATATTGATAATAATATAAGTAATAAGTATAATTAATACAATTCTAGCGATAGTAACTGCATTATATGGGTAATAATGCATGTTATATTGATAATATCGGGAGTAATAAGTATAATTATTATAGTTCTAGCGATAATAATAGTATAATATGGCTAATAGTGCATGTTCTATTGATAATAATATAAGTAATAAGTATAATTATTACAGTTCTAGCGATAATAACTCCATTATATGGGTAATAATGCATGTTATATTGATAATAATATAAGTAATAAGTATAATTATTACAGTTCTAGCGATAATAACTGCATAATATGGGTAATAATGCACGTTATATTGCTAATAATATAAGTAATACGTATAGTTATTACAGTTCTAGCGATAATAACTGCATTATATGGATAATAATGCATGTTATATTGATAATATCGGGAGTAATAAGTATAATTATTATAGTTCTAGCGATAATAACTGCATAATATGGCTAATAGTGCATGTTCTATTGATAATAATAAAAGTAATAAGTATATTTATTATAGTCCTATCGATAATAACTGCATAATATGGGTAATAATGCATGTTATATTGATGATAATTAAAGTACTAAGTATATTTATTGTAGTTCTAGCGATCATAACTGCATAATATGCGTAATAATGCATGTTATATTGATAATAATATAAGTAATAAGTATAATTAATAAAATTCTAGCGATAGCAACTGCATTATATGGGTAATAATGCGCGTTGTATTGATAATATCGGCAGTAATAAGTATAATTATTATAGTTCTAGCGATAATAATAGTATAATATGGCTAATAGTGCATGTTCTATTGATAATAATAAAAGTAATAAGTATATTTATTATACTTCTGCCGATAATAACTGCATTATATGGGTGATAATGCATGTTATATTGATAATAATGTAAGTAATAAGTATAATTATTACAGTTCTAGCGATAATAACGCCATTATATAGGTAATAATGCATGTTATATTGATAATATTATAAGCAATAAGTATAATCATTACAGTTCTAGCGATAATAACTCCATTATATGGGTAATAATGCATGTAATATTGATAATAATATAACTAATAAGTATAATTATTACAGTTCTAGCGATAATAACGGCATAATATGGGTAATAATGCACGTTATATTGCTAATAATATAAGTAATAAGTATAATTATTACAGTTCTAGCGATAATAACTGCATTATGTGGGTAATAATGCATGTTATATTAATAATATCGGGAGTAATAAGTATATTTATTATAGTTCTATCGATAATAACTGCATAATATAGGTAATAATGCATGTTATATTGATGATAATAAAAGTAGTAAGTATATTTATTATAGTTCTAGCGGTTATAACTGCATAATATGGGTAATAATGCATGTTATATTGATGATAATAAAAGTAATACGTATATTTATTACAGTTCTATCGATTAGAACTGCATAATATGGGTAATAATGCACGTTATATTGCTAATAATATAAGTAATAAGTATAATTATTACAGTTCTAGCGATAATAACTGCGTTATATGGATAATAATGCATGTTATATTGATAATATCGGGAGTAACAAGTATAATTATTATAGTTCTAGCGATAATAATAGTATAATATGGCTAATAGTGCATGTTCTATTGATAATAATAAAAGTAATAAGTATATTTATTACAGTTCTATCGATAATAACTGCATAATATGGGTAATAATGCATGTTATATTGATGATAATATAAGTAATAAGTATAATTATTATAGGTCTAGCGGTTATAACTGCATAATATGGGTAATAATGCATGTTATATTGAGAATAATATAAGTAATAAGTATAATTATTACAGTTCTAGCGATAATAACTGCATTATATGGGTAATAATGCATGTTATATTGATAATATTGGGAGTAATAAGTATAATTATTGTAGTTCTAGAGATAATAATAGTAAAATATGGCTAATAGTGCATGTTATATTGATAATAATAAAAGTAATAAGTATATTTATTACAGTTCTATCGATAATAACTGCATAATATGGGTAATAATGCATGTTATATTGATGATAATAAAAGTAATACGTTTATTTATTATAGTTCTAGCGATAATAAGTGCATAATATGGGTAATAATGCATGTTATATTGATAATAATATAAGTAATAAGTATAATTATTACAGTTCTAGCGATAATAACTCCATTATATGGGTAATAATGCATGTTATATTGATAATAATATAAGTAATAAGTATAATTATTACAGTTCTAGCGATAATAACTGCATAATATGTTTAATAATGCACGTTATATTGCTAATAATATAAGTAATAAGTATAATTATTACAGTTCTAGCGATAATAACTGCATTATATGGGTAATAATGCTTGTTATATTGATGATAATAAAAGTAGTAAGTATATTTATTATAGTTCTAGCGATCATAACTGCATAATATGCGTAATAATGCATGTTATATTGATAATAATATAAGTAATAAGTATAATTAATACAATTCTAGCGATAATAACTGCATTATATGGGTGATAATGCATGTTATATTGATAATAATGTAAGTAATAAGTATAATTATTACAGTTCTAGCGATAATAACGCCATTATATAGGTAATAATGCATGTTATATTGATAATATTATAAGCAATAAGTATAATCATTACAGTTCTAGCGATAATAACTCCATTATATGGGTAATAATGCATGTAATATTGATAATAATATAAGTAATAAGTATAATTATTACAGTTCTAGCGATAATAACGGCATAATATGGGTAATAATGCACGTTATATTGCTAATAATATAAGTAATAAATATAGTTATTACAGTTCTAGCGATAATAACTGCATTATGTGGGTAATAATGCATGTTATATTAATAATATCGGGAGTAATAAGTATATTTATTATAGTTCTATCGATAATAACTGCATAATATAGGTAATAATGCATGTTATATTGATGATAATAAAAGTAGTAAGTATATTTATTATAGTTCTAGCGGTTATAACTGCATAATATGGGTAATAATGCATGTTATATTGATGATAATAAAAGTAATACGTATATTTATTACAGTTCTATCGATTAGAACTGCATAATATGGGTAATAATGCACGTTATATTGCTAATAATATAAGTAATAAGTATAATTATTATAGTTCTAGCGATAATAACTGCGTTATATGGATAATAATGCATGTTATATTGATAATATCGGGAGTAACAAGTATAATTATTATAGTTCTAGCGATAATAATAGTATAATATGGCTAATAGTGCATGTTCTATTGATAATAATAAAAGTAATAAGTATATTTATTACTGTTCTATCGATAATAACTGCATAATATGGGTAATAATGCATGTTATATTGATGATAATATAAGTAATAAGTATAATTATTATAGTTCTAGCGGTTATAACTGCATAATATGGGTAATAATGCATGTTATATTGAGAATAATATAAGTAATAAGTATAATTATTACAGTTCTAGCGATAATAACTGCATTATATGGGTAATAATGCATGTTATATTGATAATATTGGGAGTAATAAGTATAATTATTGTAGTTCTAGAGATAATAATAGTAAAATATGGCTAATAGTGCATGTTATATTGATAATAATAAAAGTAATAAGTATATTTATTACAGTTCTATCGATAATAACTGCATAATATGGGTAATAATGCATGTTATATTGATGATAATAAAAGTAATACGTATATTTATTATAGTTCTAGCGATAATAAGTGCATAATATGGGTAATAATGCATGTTATATTGATAATAATATAAGTAATAAGTATAATTATTACAGTTCTAGCGATAATAACTCCATTATATGGGTAATAATGCATGTTATATTGATAATAATATAAGTAATAAGTATAATTATTACAGTTCTAGCGATAATAACTGCATAATATGTTTAATAATGCACGTTATATTGCTAATAATATAAGTAATAAGTATAATTATTACAGTTCTAGCGATAATAACTGCATTATATGGGTAATAATGCATGTTATATTGATAATAACGGGAGTAATAAGTATAATTATTATAGTTCTAGCGATAATAATAGTATAATATGGCTAATAGTGCATGTTCCATTGATAATGATAAAAGCAATAAGTATATTTATTATAGTTCTATCGATAATAACTGCATAATATGGGTAATAATGCTTGTTATATTGATGATAATAAAAGTAGTAAGTATATTTATTATAGTTCTAGCGATCATAACTGCATAATATGCGTAATAATGCATGTTATATTGATAATAATATAAGTAATAAGTATAATTAATACAATTCTAGCGATAGTAACTGCATTATATGGGTAATAATGCATGTTATGTTGATAATATCGGGAGTAATAAGTATAATTATTATAGTTCTAGCGATAATAATAGTATAATATGGCTAATAGTGCATGTTCTATTGATAATAATAAAAGTAATAAGTATATTTATTATACTTCTGTCGATAATAACTGCATTATATGGGTGATAATGCATGTTATATTGATAATAATGTAAGTAATAAGTATAATTATTACAGCTCTAGCGATAATAACTCCATTATATAGGTAATAATGCATGTTATATTGATAATATTATAAGCAATAAGTATAATCATTACAGTTCTAGCGATAACAACTCCATTATATGGGTAATAATGCATGTTATATTGATAATAATATAAGTAATAAGTATAATTATTACAGTTCTAGCGATAATAACTGCATAATATGGGTAATAATGCACGTTATATTGCTAATAATATAAGTAATAAGTATAATTATTACAGTTCTAGCGATAACAACTGCATAATATGGGTAATAATGCATGTTATATTGATGATAATAAAAGTAGTAAGTATATTTATTATAGTTCTAGCGATAATAACTCCATTATATGGGTAATAATGCATGTTATATTGAGAATAATATAAGTAATAAGTATAATTATTACAGTTCTAGCGATAATAACTGCATTATTTGGGTTATAATGCACGTTATATTGCTAATAATAAAAGTAATAAATATATTTATTACAGTTCTATCGATAATAACTGCATAATATGGGTAATAATGCATGTTATATTGATGATAATAAAAGTAATACGTATATTTATTATAGTTCTAGCGATAATAAGTGCATAATATGGGTAATAGTGCATGTTATATTGCTAATAATATAAGTAATAAGTATAATTATTACAGTTCTAGCGATAATAACTGCATTATATTGGTAATAATGCATGTTATATTGATAATATCGGGAGTAATAAGTATATTTATTATAGTTCTAGCGATAATAATAGTGCAACATGGCTAATAGTGCTAGTTGTATTGATAATAATAAAAGTAATATGTATATTTATTATAGTTCTAGCGATAATAACTGCATAATGTGGGTAATAATGCATGTTATATTGATGATAATTAAAGTACTAAGTATATTTATTATAGTTCTAGCGATCATAACTGCATAATATGCGTAATAATGCATGTTATATTGATAATAATATAAGTAATAAGTATAATTAATACAATTCTAGCGATAATAACTGCATAATATGGGTAATAATGCACGTTATATTGCTAATAATATAAGTAATAAGTATAATTATTACAGTTCTAGCGATAATAACTGCATAATATAGGTAATAATGCACGTTATATTGCTAATAATATCAGTAATAAGTATAATTATTACAGTTCTAGCGATAATAACTGCATTATATGGATAATAATGCATGTTATATTGATAATATCGGGAGTAATAAGTATAATTATTATAGTTCTAGCGATAATAATAGTATAATATGGGTAATAGTGCATGTTCTATTGATATTAATAAAGGTAATAAGTATATTTATTATAGTCCTATCGATAATAACTGCATAATATGGGTAATAATGCATGTTATATTGATGATAATAAAAGTAGTAAGTATATTTATTATAGTTCTAGCGGTTATAACTGCATAATATGGGTAATAATGCATGTTATATTGATAATAATATAAGTAATAAGTATAATTATTACAGTTCTAGCGATAATAACTGCATTATATGGGTAATAATGCATGTTATATTGATAATAATATAAGTAATAAGTATAATTATTACAATTCTAGCGATAGTAACTGCATTATATGGGTAATAATGCATGTTATATTGATAATATCGGGAGTAATAAGTATAATTATTATAGTTCTAGCGATAATAATAGTAAAATATGGCTAATAGTGCATGTTATATTGATAATAATAAAAGTATTAAGTATATTCATTATATTCCTATCGATAATAACTGCATAATATGGGTAATAATGCATGTTATATTGATGATAATAAAAGGAGTAAGTATATTTATTATAGTTCTAGCGGTTATAACTGCATTATATGGGTAATAATGCATGTTATATTGAGAATAATATAAGTAATAAGTATAATTATTACAGTTCTATCGATAATAACTGCATAATATGGGTAATAATGCATGTTATATTGATGATAATAAAAGTAATACGTATATTTATTATAGTTCTAGCGATAATAAGTGCATAATATGGGTAATAATGCATGTTATATTGATAATAATATAAGTAATAAGTATAATTATTACAGTTCTAGCGATAATAACTCCATTATATGGGTAATAATGCATGTTATATTAATAATAACGGGAGTAATAAGTATAATTATTATAGTTCTAGCGATAATAATAGTATAATATGGCTAATAGTGCATGTTCCATTGATAATGATAAAAGCAATAAGTATATTTATTATAGTTCTATCGATAATAACTGCATAATATGGGTAATAATGCATGTTATATTGATGATAATAAAAGTAGTAAGTATATTTATTATAGTTCTAGCGATAATAACTCCATTATATGGGTAATAATGCATGTTATATTGAGAATAATATAAGTAATAAGTATAATTATTACAGTTCTAGCGATAATAACTGCATTATTTGGGTAATAATGCACGTTATATTGCTAATAATATAAGTAATAAGTACAATTATTACAGTTCTAGCGATAATAACTGCATTATATGGGTAATAATGCATGTTATATTGATAATATCGGGAGTAATAAGTATATTTATTATAGTTCTAGCGATAATAATAGTAAAATATGGCTAATAGTGCATGTTATATTGATAATAATAAAAGTAATAAATATATTTATTAGAAGTTCTATCGATAATAGCTGCATAATATGGGTAATAATGCATGTTATATTGATGATAATAAAAGTAATAAGTATATTTATTATAGTTCTAGCGACTATAACTGCATAATATGGGTAATAATGCATGTTATATTGAGAATAATATAAGTAATGAGTATAATTATTACAGTTCTAGCGATAATCACTGCATTATATGGGTAATAATGCACGTGATATTGCTAATAATATAAGTAATAAGTATAATTATTACAGTTCTAGCGATAATAACTCCATTATATGGGTAATAATGCATGTTTTATTGATAATAATATAAGTAATAAGTATAATTATTACAGTTCTAGCGATAATAACTGCATAATATGGGTAATAATGCACGTTATATTGCTAATAATATAAGTAATAAGTACAATTATTACAGTTCTAGCGATAGCAACTGCATTATATGGGTAATAATGCGCGTTGTATTGATAATATCGGCAGTAATAAGTATAATTATTATAGTTCTAGCGATAATAATAGTATAATATGGCTAATAGTGCATGTTCTATTGATAATAATAAAAGTAATAAGTATATTTATTATACTTCTGCCGATAATAACTGCATTATATGGGTGATAATGCATGTTATATTGATAATAATGTAAGTAATAAGTATAATTATTACAGTTCTAGCGATAATAACGCCATTATATAGGTAATAATGCATGTTATATTGATAATATTATAAGCAATAAGTATAATCATTACAGTTCTAGCGATAATAACTCCATTATATGGGTAATAATGCATGTAATATTGATAATAATATAACTAATAAGTATAATTATTACAGTTCTAGCGATAATAACGGCATAATATGGGTAATAATGCACGTTATATTGCTAATAATATAAGTAATAAGTATAATTATTACAGTTCTAGCGATAATAACTGCATTATGTGGGTAATAATGCATGTTATATTAATAATATCGGGAGTAATAAGTATATTTATTATAGTTCTATCGATAATAACTGCATAATATAGGTAATAATGCATGTTATATTGATGATAATAAAAGTAGTAAGTATATTTATTATAGTTCTAGCGGTTATAACTGCATAATATGGGTAATAATGCATGTTATATTGATGATAATAAAAGTAATACGTATATTTATTACAGTTCTATCGATTAGAACTGCATAATATGGGTAATAATGCACGTTATATTGCTAATAATATAAGTAATAAGTATAATTATTACAGTTCTAGCGATAATAACTGCGTTATATGGATAATAATGCATGTTATATTGATAATATCGGGAGTAACAAGTATAATTATTATAGTTCTAGCGATAATAATAGTATAATATGGCTAATAGTGCATGTTCTATTGATAATAATAAAAGTAATAAGTATATTTATTACAGTTCTATCGATAATAACTGCA